>CP139509.1:303635326-303681465 GCA_021014915.2 Artemisia tridentata subsp. tridentata | reverse complement strand
CAAATGCACTTTATTTGAGACTAAATAGGAAGTTGGCAAACTCCTACCCGAGGGCCTTGTTATTTACATTTTTATAATGTCAGTAACTTATATCATTTTATGATATCACACACGTTAACGTTTGAGCTTCATGAGACTTAGAGCAATATTACGATACTGTAATGATATGGTACTGTCACTATTGAATTTATGGGTGCAAGCACGGGGCCCACTGTCGATTAAACTAGAAACTTGTGCTCAACTGATTATTATGCAAACATTATGGATTTCACTCAACTTTTGACTATCGAAATCAACTGTTTTACTTATAAACTCTATGAACTCACCAACCTTTGTGTTGACACTTTTAGCATGTTTATCTCAGGTCCATAATGAACGAGGATGGCACGGAGGGGCACGGATACTGATAGAAGGCTAAAATCTAATTATCATTCAAAACTTATTTAACAAACTGTAAAACTACTGGGACCTCATTTTGTAAACTCTGATATTCGAATGATAAAACTTTTAAAACGACTCAATTAGAGATCGTTTTCTATTATTATAACTGTTGTGCCGTCGAGTAACACCTAGTTTGAATTCCGCTGCGTATCACGAAATTGGGGGTGTTACAGATTGGTATCAGAGCTATAGTTATAGAGAAACGGGTCTAATTGAGACCTGAACTATAACCACTTTTACAAACAAAATATTTTATAGCCTTTCGCTCTCCGTGCCTTCCATCCTCCAGACGATTATGTGACTTCTAGGTAATTTATGCTACACAAACACTTTAGTATATTGATATATACACATTCGACTTACTTTCGATCACTCTATACAAACAACGGAATAAACATACTTGTGTATGCCTATTCTAAGGCATTACGACTCAACCACATTTCCCCAAAACCTTCCCAAGACATTGTGGGTTGCACAATTCTTACCTTATATATACATACTCACCAACTATTTTGAGTACTATGACAATTTTCTTTGATTATCTTACTCTCATCTCCAAAGATGAGTGTAAATACTCCTTCTGTACTCCCAGAGTACCTACGCACTAAATTACCTTGTCAATTAAGTATGAGTGTTGAGACAGAAATTCTTAAGTAGGATGATTTACAATGTCTTTATTTAAATGGATTGAGATGCCTTTTTATTTAAATAAAGAAATTATGAATCGCCGAACCATAAGTTTATACTTCTTTATTTACATTTTTTAGGACGCCTCTCTATGTAAGTAATGAATTATAAATAAGTGGACTTATTTGTATCTGAAATGAAATGAGTATGAACTCGAGAATCATTAGAATTCATAAAACACAAAACGTAAAATTTTATTACATTAGAATCCACGAATATTAATACATAATGATATAATTAGCATCAGTAGTGCTAATGTTACAAAGATCACTAAGTAAGGTATACAATCGCCAATTGGTTGATCCGCCAAGCTAATAAAAAACACCACTACACCTACGAGAGCGAGAACCACGACTAGATGTAACACCTTGAATATTCTGTACGATAAATATAAACAAATTATTAATGCGGTAAAGAAAATATCAAAAGACATAGTGCTATCCATAAAAACAAATAGAACTTTTTACATATTCATTCTTATAGATAAAGATTACATGAAAACACAAATAAAACAAAGATTTATTTCAACACTCCTACTATCTATTACCCCCATATTTTATCCACGCCGATGGCTAGAATCACGAGTGGTAAGAGAATCACTAAGACCCCGGCCAAAAATTCATAATCTTCATCTGAAACGTAGGCCAAGTAGATGGCAGCGGCAACAACATACACAATCGCAAAGATGGTAATAACATGCGGCATTTTGAAAAAAATTAATGAGAGAAATATGGGTGGTGAAAGAATGAAAATTAAAATGGGGTATTTATAAAAATAAAAGTAGCCGTCGGACTACTATTCATAGCCGTTTAAAATTACTGTTCATATAAAAAAAATCTTTACTAAGGAACAAACTGATTCATCATCTACAAAAGCTGAAATTCAACAACTTTTTCTACATTCATCAAGTTCTCATCTGAAATCTTCATTGTTAAAAATAGTTTTCGACCTCAATAATTTGATTTTCACAAAACAAGTAATTAGGAACCATGTTATTTTCAAGACTAATTATCAAAACATGATAAACCTTATAAAATAGCAATTTTCATTCAAAATGAATTTTTCCAAAATCTATTTAACCTTCGGAATAGTATTTTCCTCATGTAAAATAATTCTAACTTATAAATTTTCACAAGTGAAACCAGAATCAAACCTGCTCACCTAGTCACATGATTAACATAAATCGAATCAGGAAAACATTTATTTGATAAAACACTCAGAGAAAATTCAGTACAATGAAATGACACTTTAAGATACATCACTAATTATTTTATAAACCAATTGACACAAGAAACCATAACTAATTGTCAACATCATTTCAACATTTAACGCGGACTGAATCTCGGGACGAGATTTCATTTAAGGGGTGAGACTGTAACCACCGGTAAATTTTCACTTGTATTAATATTCTAACGAAAGAATAATTATCCATTTTCTACGTCTATTTTTTTTGATTAAACGTTATCAGTTTATCTTATCATATCAACAAACTAATGTGACGTAACTCACATTCTCAATAAACGTGCTCACCAACACCAACATAAGTACGTTTCAAATAAACATTCCTTATATGTCAAGTATAAAAGTTTTCAACTTTTATTTACCACTTTACGTTATTTCGGTAGCATACGATTATTAAACGTTCAAACTAAACATTTGCCTATTATTAGAGTTTTCGCAAAACCCTAATTTATTATATATATATATATATATATATAATATATATATATATATATATTATATATATATATATATATATATATATAAAATATATATATATATATATATATAATTTTATATGTTTAAATTATAAACGTTAAAGTACAATACTTTGAAGCATGAGTACAAGTCTCTAAAGCATAGAAACCTTAACTTTAATTTGATTATAAACCTCAGTATACATACTTTAAAGCACAACTTACAAAACTATAATGCATTAACCTTAAACTTGATTTTCTCATAATATCATAAGCCTAAAGTACAACTTCTTAAAGCTCATGGTACAAGTACATAATGCATAAACTCAAAATATATTTATTTCATCCTGCAACCAAGTAACCAAACCAGGATTGCACCTCGCATATTTTAGGTCTATTTTTAAATATTTAATACCAATTATTATTACGTTTTTATTAAATGATATTACTTTTAGTTACAATCACAAAAGTTTAATCGTGTGAATTATACTCACGACCAACACAAGATTAGGATGAGTCTATATGTTCAAAATACTCAAATTCATCAATAGTCATATTTCATATGAACTATTGCCACTTTGTTGTTTTTTTTACATTATACTCTTTACGTAATACAAGTACTCAAACTTATGTTATTAGGTTTTATCAACGTATACGCTCTCCGTTAAACTTATCACACGTCTAATATAATTAGTTGGAGTATATTGATAAACTTTGACATTTTTATAAACATTATATTTTTACGTTACCCGGTTTTAAGTTTCGTGACTTAGGGACTTAACGTTAGTAATTACCGGGATCAAACTACACCTTAAACTATCAATATGTGTGTATAATTATGCCACATAGCAAATTCTCATGCATACCATACGTGTATGATCCCTTTACTATGGCATGCAAAAACTGATCCATATAGGTACGTGTATGAAATTTTGCCATATGATCCAATATATATACATTGCTACTATACGTGTTCTATTGAGGAACTTTCAACATGCATGGTTCAAAACTTTCCACCATTCAAATCCCTCTAAACTTATGGTGTATATATAATCACATATACATGCATGCTACCTAGCTACAACATTTACCATGCAACTTCATATGGCCCATATATATTCACATATACATATATCCTTAAACTAGTACACAATACTTGATCTTTGTGGCTATATGTACGATCTAACACACACCCTTTTAGTTCACCCTTTGCTTTCAATCTTAAAACACAAACCCACACACTCCTACTCACTGTAAACACGCTAAAGAAAAAGGAAAAATGGAAGTTTATACGAGAGATCTATAAGCTTGGAAGCTTGGTTTTTCATTTGAAGTCACTTTGGTCGATTTCCTTTCTAATCGAGTACATAGGATTTGTAAGTCCTCAAGCCTTTTTATGCTTTCTATTTTCACTTGCTCATAATAATAACCAAGTTCTAATTTGAAATCAAGATCAAAAATCAATTCTTCTTTCTTTTTCTTTTTTTTATCGAGAGCTCAACAAACACCCTATTTATATATTTTTGCTATAAGCTACAAGCTACACCACAAGTCATCTAGATATGCTAATCAAAATGATATCAAGCCCTAAAGATAAGCCCATGAAGTTTTAAGGACCAAACTCTGTTTCTTTTTCTTTTCTTTCTTGTCGCGACACAACCCAAACACCCCTCTTTAGTCGCATTTTTAAGCCACAAGTCAGAAGCTACAAGCTAACCATTTCAGCCACCTACTTAAGCCCCTGGTCAAGTATTGAAAACCACACGGCCCTTGCCAAAAACTCAAGACCTCGCCTCGTTTTCCTTTCCTTTCTTTTGGCCGCGAGTACAAAACCACACGCACCCTTTTATTGGGCTTAATGCCCATAAGCCCCTTTTATAAGCTAAAAAGCTCTCAACAGCTTATTCCCAACATAAAATAATTTGTATCGATAAGCCATAACATGCCATAATTTTTTTCGAATCCAAAAATACAAAATTTGCAAAATAAGGACTAAACACGTAACGACAAACATGCATGGGGGTATGAAGGGCCTGTTTTGCCAAATTTCTTAAACTATATATATAAAGGATTAAATTTAAAAACTAATTAACACTTGGGGATAAAAAGTGTAATTATGAATTAATAAATTATAAAAAGGGCTCCAGTGCAAATTATAATTAACCAAGGAATATAAAGTGTCACTTTTGAAACTCCAGGGTAGAAACTGTCATTCCACTAAAGTTCAAGGGTATAAACTATCAATTCTCAAAACTATAAGGGTATAAAATGTGACATCTTTATATTATCACGGAACTATACTCTTAACACATTTTGACTCGTTTTGATAAAATCAACATACGAATAACTTACAATTCTTATCGATCGGTCAAACTTTAAATATGATAAAACACAATTTATCATCCACTAACTTTTGAACAGACTGCAAAACTATAAACTTTATCAATTGTACTTTCTCGTTCAACCACACGCGTTATACTCAAAAGTTCAACACATAAATTATCGACAATACATTTGTCGTACAAGTATAATACACCAACACTCTTTATTATTTAAAACCTATAATTTAAACCAACATACTGAGACTTGACATATCCGCTTAGGTTGCATATCGGAGCAGTTTATTCTCGAAACGTGATTAGTTTCTTAATCAGACTACTGTATCACCAAGGTGAGTCATAGCCCCTCTTTTCTTATTTTGAATTCTTTGGGGGAGATACATGCTCGTTTTACTTACAAATCTTGCTCGTTATTCATAAACATTCTACTTGATTTATGAAACTCTCTATTTGTTCACCGAAACTTATTAAATGCCGAACACAAGTATTTTTCTGTATGCTATCCTGATTAATATCAGGAATTTGCGAGTGAACGCGAATTTAGTGAATAGATCTATTGGCAGTTGACGCCCCATTTTTGTTGCTGGAATAGTAGCCAAATACACTTTATTTGAGACTAAATAGGAAGTTGGCAAACTCCTACCCGAGGGCCTTGTTATTTACATTTTTATAATGTCAGTAACTTATATCATTTTATGATATCACACACGTTAACGTTTGAGCTTCATGAGACTTAGAGCAATATTACGGTACTGTAATGATACGGTACTGTCACTATTGAATTTATGGGTGCAAGCACGGGGCCCATTGTCTATTAAACTAGAAACTTGTGTTCAAGTGATTATTATGCAAACACTATGGATTTCACTCAACTTTTGACTATCGAAATCAACTGTTTTACTTATAAACTCTATGAACTCACCAACCTTTGTGTTGACACTTTTAGCATGTTTATCTCAGGTCCATAATGAACAAGGATGGAACGGAGGGGCACAGATACTGATAGAAGGCTAAAATCTAATTATCATTCGAAACTTATTTAACAAACTGTAAAACTACTGGGACCACATTTTGTAAACTCTGATATTCGAATGATAAAAGTTTTAAAATGACCCAATTAGATATCGTTTTCTATTATTATAATTGTTGGGTCCATTCTTTACCCAAGCGTCCTGAAACAAGGATTTGAATACAAATTATCCTAAGTGTCAAATAACCTTGAACGCTCTCAGGTCACAGAGTGAACAGTCACTCAGTGAGTTATCTTCAAGATGCCTGGGACGAGTCTAAGAAGAAGGATTCACCATTCAGTGAGGCGGAACTCCTTGAGTGGCACCTAAGCCAAAAAAGAAGATAATGGGTTCAGTGAGTGATGACAATAACTCACTGAACCCCAGTCTCCTCGACAACTATGAAGAATGAAGATTGAAGACTGAAGACCAAGACTGAAAAACCTGAAGACTGAAACAAAGGCGGGACAAGGCGGGAAAGATTTGAAAAGATAAGGAGAAGTCCTTATCAGGCTAAAGTCAAACTTTCCCTGAAAGGCTTTAGAACCAGAACAGTGTCGTCACTGTTACTTAGAAAGCACAATTGTCTTATACCCAAAATAGGTTCTTGTAACAGGGACAAAATACATCAGTATTTTTTCCTGATTAGCTTTGGTCATTCTTTTGTCTTTTAAGTCACGGGTGCTCTTTTATACTTGTCTATAAATAGGATCATAAAGGAGAAAAGTGAACAAGCTTGTGCAATTAATGCTTAGACATTCACAAACCACTTTTTATCCCCCAAAGAGCAACCTAGTCCCTGAGATAGCTCAGTGGTTCCTTATAGTTGCCACTTAAGCTTAGCTTAAGTTTAGTGAGGAGACAACACCATACTTGTCATTTCAATCCCAAGTGTTTTTTCCGCAAACACTTGGGTATAGATTCTTTTGATTAACTTCTAATAAGAATTTAAACGTTGAAAAACTCTTGTCTTTATTATTTACTTTTTACTTATTTTGCTTAGTTAATCAATGCATTGCTTAGTCATGGAACACAATTAGCTTAACTTATTAGTTAATTCTAATTGTGTAAAGGGAACAAGTGGTATCAGAGCCTCTGATTTATAAAATCTTTCAAAAACTAAAGAGTGCTCAAAAGGTTTTTAAAACCAAAATCCTACCATGGCTGATAGTAATGTACCTCAGCTAGTTGACAAAAAGGGAGGAAGCTATTCAGCTGTCGCCCCTAGACTAGAAGCTGGAAAATTTAGCAAGTGGAAAAAGCATATGCTTTGCTACTTGACTAGTATGGAACCATACTACATCATATGTATCAATGAAGGTCCCTTTATCCCTAAGACTGCTGAAGGGTTACCTAAACCTGAAGTTCAGTGGACTATTGATGAGAGAAGGGTGGTTAACCAAGACCAACGCCTGAAAAGCATCATTATATCATGTCTTCCTGACGATACAATGGAATCAGTCATTAACTGTACAACAGCCAAACAAACTTGGCTTGACTTGGTTCATAGCTTTGAAGGTCCCTCAGATACCAAGGAAAACAGGATTATGGACTTGAAACTTGAGTATAACACTTTCAGGGCCAAAGACTCTGAAAGTCTCTCTCAGACCTATACCAAATACCAAACCTTGATAAATGAACTATCAAATGATGGTGTAGTTTTGTTTAAGCATGAAATTAATGTTGGCTTTGTCAACAGTCTCCTTGAAAAGTGGTTAAACTTCTCTCAGGGTCTTAGGAATGCTAATCACATTCAAAATCTTGAGCTCCCTGAGATCTATGGGAAGTTTGTCTATAAGGACAACTTAATCTCAAGGAGATACCCAGACTCAAAGAAAGCTCTTGAGACCAAAAAGGCCCTGACAACCTTACCCTTATCTACTGCCTTTTATTTTGTGCAGGATTTCCAAGAGAATTCTGATGATGAAGCTGATGAGAGAACCAGTGAGGAGTACCTTAATGACTTGCATATTGAATTTCAAGAAAGGGCACTCCTTGCTAATTCAAAACGTTTTATCAAAAGAAATCAGTCAAACTTTTCTAAAGCAAAAGCAAATGAAACCACTGAATGTTTCAAATGTGGTAAAAATGGTCATTTTGCAAAAGACTGTTTTTCTAAAACCACCTCTAAACCCTCGTACAAATTCTCTGGTAATAGTTCTTCTTCAGGAAGTTTCAACCAAAAATGCTTCAGTCTTCTCAACATTTTCAAAACAAAACTGTTCAAAATGATCAAAAAGACTTTGAAGCTAAGTATAGAAAAAGCTAAAGCTAAACTTGCTCTCCTTGAGGCCACTCCCTCAGTATCTCAGGCTGCTCAAACCTCTAAACCTGTTCAAACAAAGAACAAGGTACTTGTAGCTGAAGCCTATGACTGGGATGAAGAAGAGGTCTCCTCAGATGATGAAGAAGTAAGAGTCAGTGCACTGATGGCACTTTCAGATAATGATCAGCTGGCTGTTGGAAAAAAGCCATGCAAGAAATGGAGAGTGGGTTAACATCACCATGAAAAAGGTAAATATTTTAATATCTATGGATGATGATTCTGATTGGCAATCTTACTTAAATTACATTAATTTTGATCTTAAGTTTGTTGAAGAGCAAAGACTTAATTTGTTTTCAAAATACAATAAACTTTGCTAGGATCCTGGACACACGATTAAGGTGGTTAAACCTTGTAACTTTGTGTGTATGATATGTTGTGTTAAAATGATTAAGTGCGCGGAATTCACTCAACCAAACTTAGAAGGTTGTGTATGTTATGGAAATGAAATTGTTATGTTTGTTAGTTAGCAATGAACACATAAAGATTATCACCAAACGATTCAATATTATTAAAGATAATAATACGAGTGATCTTGAAATATCACTAGGGTTACAACCTTGAATCTTAAGTTTTTCTAACTTGTGATGTTTTTGTGTTTGTTCTTATCTAACAGTTATATGTTCTTGCAATAACACATGCATGAACTAACTCTTAACTCTCTAACTTCTAACACACTAAATATCACAACTAAGATCTCTTTTATAGTCAAAAGATCTTTACATATTGCTAAAAGTCTTAGTCGACTTACTTTGTTAACTTATCCTTTTGAGTGTCAGTACATCAGATACAACATGTATCTATGTATACAACTTGTTAACTAAGCACATGAGGTAAGATATTATCTACCGTATATTGTTGACCAAAATACAATAAATATCTTTTCGATCTTATCCTTTCATCAGCAGAATCAATCAGCAGAATGCTAAGCCTATCAGCAGAGTCATTTATCACTATCAGCAGAGTGAAATGTTCTATCAGCAGAATCAACATTAATAGCAGAAACCATTTGCACTAGCAGCAGAATTACACTTAGAGTATTTCTTGGATTAGAACCCGATATTAGATATCTTGAATATTTAATTCCCAACAATCCTCCCCTAAACATGTGAATCCTTTCAAACATGTTTCTGAATTAAATCTTGGATTGAAGATCTTTCAAACACTTATGTTCTTCAAGATTGAATATCTTCTCAGTAATTCATCTACTTTGCTCTTCTTTGACTTTAACAATATCAAAACATATTGAACCAATCTTGGACTAAAAGATGGTGCAATTTCCTTGGATGGAGGAATTATAAGAGGCAATGATGCTGTGTATCTTGGATGCTTGTTTCAACAAGTGAAATCATCTAACCAGCATGTCTTTGAAGTGAAATTGAAACTTTTCTTCATTTGATCTAGATAGAACTTTCTCCTTTGGAATGTTCTTGTCATTTTCAACCTCCTCATCATCTTGTATGCTCTTGTCTTATCCTTCTTTTTATTGGGTTATCTTCCTTTTCTGGGCCATTATTTCCTCCCCTGAGATTGTTACCTCCCCTGGAGCAAATAACTTTTGTTTCCTCCCCTTGTTTGGAAGATCTCACTATGTACCAAAATATATCTTTCCTTATCATCTGATACAACATTTAGAACTTGTTGTCAGACAATATTGTACATGAAGCCATCAATTCCTTAAGAGTTTAAGTTACTGTCCTCATCACTTCTAGGTGTGTTAACTCCTATGAGAGGTGAATCAGTGGACATTTCGATTCATGATCCATCAATGGATGGTTTTTGTGAATCCTTGAAAATCCTTTTAAGAAATCATTTTGACTTAGTAGTATGTTCATGATTTTAGAATTGAAAAATCATACTACTTTCAACCATTTTGAAGGAATCAAGTGTATAACAGACACTTAATCAGCATTTCGGTTTAAAGCAACCTCTGGTTGTGTAGAACCAATATTTTTCAGTTATAAATAACTGCCTGTGTAAAGATAAATCTATTCAAAAGATTTTCTTGACAGGGTTTCCAGCTCATAGTAATTGTTGCCTCTAACACAAGTGTTAGATTCACTTTTACTAGCTGTTCTTTCTATCAGATGTCCTCAGACTTGCACATTATACTTAAAAGTATAAAATGATAGAAAGTGAGTTGCATCTGTTACTATCTGATCAACTAAGTCATCAATTCAATGTGAAATATCATAACTAGATTTCAAGAAAGAAGTTTTAAGGAGCTTTAAAGTCCTAAACTCAGTCCATCATAAACCTATTATGGTCAGCAGCTAATATCTCAATTCTGCTGTTTCCATTTCACTTGAAAACATCCTTTGTGTTTACATATTCATACCTGAAATTGTTAGTCTAAAACCAAAAGAACAAAATACAAAGTACTTGTCTTGCATTAGTATAATCATAAGACCAACTATATGAATAACACAATTTAAATTTGTACTATTAGCACAAACTTTTGTAATAACAGCAGTATTAGATAAATTAGTAGCAACAACAAAAATTTATTTACAAAAACACATCATATTGAAAATTTAAAGATTAAGCATTCCAATACTTGCTACCAAGTACTGAAACCTTGAAACATCAAAAGCTTTTGTTAGCAGATCTGCAAAATTATGTTCTGAAGCAATTTTAAGAACTTGAATTAATTTTTCTCATTGCAGTCTCTTATAAAGTGATGTCTAATTTCAATGTGTTTTGTTTTAGAATGTTGTACTGGATTTTTAATAATACAAATTGTACTACTATTATCAATATGAATAACAGTGTTTAAGAAATTGTACCCATAATCAAGGAGTTGGTTTTGAAGCCATAGAACTTGACTAGAGCAACTTACAGCAGCTATGTATACGGCTTCAGTTGTTGAATTTGCCACACTTGTTTGCTTCTTACACTGCCATGAGACAAGTCTACACCCAAGGAATTGACATCCTCCAGTTGTTGACTTTCTGTCCAAGCTAGCACCAGCATAATCACTATCCGAATATGCTACCAAGTCAAAAGGAGATTCTCTAGAATACCATATACCCAACCTTGGTTGACCTTTGAGATATCTAAAAATTCTCTTGACTGCAGTTAAATGAGAAACCTTTGGAGTAACTTGAAATCTTGCACAAACACAAACAGGAAACATGATATAAGGTCTAGATGATGTAAGGTACATCAAGGAGCCTATCATAGATCTGTAAGTGTGTACATCCACACTCTCTCCATCTTCATCTTTCAGAAGGTGCTTCTCAGAGTCCATTGGTGTGCTTGCTATTTTTGAATCAGCAAATTGAAATTTTCTAAGTATCTCTGCAATATATTTGTCTTGACTAATAAATATGCCTTCAGATGATTGCTTAACTTGCAAACCCAAAAAGAATGTAAGTTCTCCCATAGAACTCATCTGAAACTTATCTTTCATAAGCTTCTCAAATTCTAAACACATATCTTTCCTAGTAGATCCAAAGATAATATCATCCACATACACCTGCACTAACAGAAGATCCTTCTTGTGTTGTTTGATGAACAGTGTCTGATCAATCTTTCCTCTTTGAAATCCATTTTCTAATAAGTAGGAAGCTAGTGTTGCATACCAAGCTCTTGGTGCCTGATGAAGGCCATATAGAGCTTTCACTACTCTGTAAACTTTGTTTGGATGTAATGGGTCAATGAAGCCTGGAGGTTGTGAAACATACACCTCTGGTTCAATTTTACCATATAAAAATGCACTCTTGACATCCATTTGGTAGACTGTGAAGCCTAAAAATGAAGCATAAGCTAGAAACAGCCTAATTGCCTCAATCCTTGCTACTGGAGCATAAACTTCATCATAGTCTATCCCTTCTTCTTGTGTGTACCCTTGGGCTACTAATCTAGCCTTATTCTTGATCACTATTCCTCTTTCATCCCTTTTGTTCTTAAAAACCCATCTAGTGCCAATTACCTTCACACCTGTAGGTAAATCAACTAGCACCCAAACCTTTTGAATCTTGAACTGAAGAAGCTCTTCTTGCATAGCCTCTAACCAGCTTGAATCATCTAGGGCTGTAAGAATTGTCTTTGGTTCAGCTTGTGAGAGAAAACATACAAACAAGCAAGAGTTTAAAAGCTCATGCTGTTTTGAAGCATAAAGGGCATCAAGAAGCCCTTGTTGGTCTGAAGACATCAATTGTTGTCTTGTCTTCGCACCGGATTGTACATCTCCAATCACATATTCCAGGGAATGAACTTTATGAATTCTTGATTGTGGTGTAGTAGGAACTTGATAATTTGATGGAAGATTGTTGAAATCCACCTCATTATTTGAGAATTCTGCTTCTTTTGTTTCTGAAGGGCCATCAGCAGAGTCATTTGGCCGAACAGCAGAATCAATAAGCTTATCAGCAGAGTCATCAGCAGAAACAGATACACTACCAGCAGAAATACTGCCAGCAGAAACACTTTGTTGTTCCTGAGTTCCATATTCTTTACTTTCATCTTCAACACCTTCTTTAGCTTTACTAGAAGAAGATTCATCAGTTGTCGAAGTTGATTCCACAATTGAACTTGACCATATTGGCATTATCACATCATTTTGATCTTTCTCTAACTCTGCCTCATTTGTTGTATTAGAACCTGCAAAATCATTAGTTTCTGCAACAAAAGGCACATAATTCATTGAATTTGTTAGATACTCTAGATCAAATAGCCATTTTGGTCCTTGACCTTCTACATTGGATTTGTTTTCTAAAAACTCCACATGTAGATTTTCTTCTACTATTTCTTTTCTTGTGTTGTAAACTCTAAATGCTTTGCTATTGAGAGAATAACCAACAAAGAAACCTTCATCTGCCTTACCATCGAATTTTCCTAAATGGTCTAAGGTATTGAGAATTGTCACGTGACATCCAAAAGGTCTAAGAAATCCTATTGCAGGAGTTCTACCATTAAAAAGTTCATATGATGTCTTATTGTGAGGCTGCACAACTAAAACTCTATTTTGAACATAGCAAGCAGTGTTGACTGTCTCTGCCCAAAAATTTATTGGTAGCTTAGAATCAGCTAACATTGTTCTAGCAGCTTCAATTAGTGTTCTATTCTTTCTTTCAGCTACACCATTCTGTTGTGGTGTTCTAGCAACACTAAATTCTCTCTTAATACCTTTTTCTTTGCAGAAGTCATCCATAACTCTATTCTTAAACTCTGTCCCATTATCACATCTAATGACTTTCACTTTCTTGCTTACTTGATTTTCTATCTGTGTAATGAAGTCCTTAAGGATGCTTGATGTCTCATCCTTAGTGGCTAAAAAGAAAACCCATGTAAATCTACTATAGTCATCAGTAATAACTACACAATATCTCTTATGCATTATGCTCATTACTGAAACAGGTCCAAATAAGTCCATATGAAGCATAAACAAAGACTGATTGATAGAGTTAAAAATCTTGGGCTTACAAGTAGCTTTGTGTTGTTTGCCTTTTAGACAAGCAATGCATGTTTGATCATTTTCAAATCTTTTGTGAGGTAAACCTCTTACCAAACCATTCTTAACAATTTTATTTATGGTTTTGAAGTTAATATGACCAAGCCTTCTATGCCATTTCATTGATTCATCTAATGTGGCCTTTGCAACAAGACAAGTTAAATTCTTTTTAGGGATAATGTTCTTCATGTCTACACTGTACATATTGCCCTTTCTAGAAATTCTAAGAAGTACTTGACTTTCATCAGGCATCTTAAAATCAGGAGAAAGTACAAGACATTCAGTCTCACAGAAAAGAACATTATTCTTTTTGTCACACATTTGTGAGACACTAAAAAGATTATAATTTAGCTCTTTTACATAGTACACATCTTCAAAATCTAAATTTCCGGTTTTGATTGTACCTTTACCAGAAATTTTGCCACGAACACCCCCTCCAAAGGTAACATATCCTCCATTGAAAGCTTCAAAATCTGAGAGATAAGACATGTTGCCTGTCATGTGCCTTGAACATCCACTATCTGAGTATCCTTGATCCTCTTCCTGATCATTTGAATGTTCCTGCACACAAATAAGAGTGTTAGTTTCTTTTGGGGATCCAAGCCATTACTGACTTGGATCTGCCTCTTGCATCAATATAATTCAATCTTTTAAGGATAGTTGATGCAACATTGGATTTGAGAATCCAACATGCTGAGGCCTTAACAGCATTTGCCCTATTTCCCTTAGCAGCAGAATGAACCACACGCTTAGCAGCAGAATCTGCTAACTTTGTAGTTCTACCCTTTGGTTTCCAAACTTATTTTTGGACCACTGCTTTTGTTTGAATGGGCCTTAGAACAGTTGTTGGTGCATGTTTGAAAAATGTTTTTGCACCCTTAGCTGTTGATTTTGGGTTAATAGTCATAAATGGTCGAGCAGCAGGAACAAATTTTCTAGCAGCAGGATCATTTGGTCTATCAGCAGGATCAAATTTTGAGATAGACTTGTTTTTTACTACTCTGGGGTTTGATTTCTTAGAACTAGAGTGAAAGTGAGATTTAGGAGTTTGCCTTTTGTGGTTCACTCTATGGTTTTCATACCCAGTTACCCATTGGTTGCAGAAAGCTGCAAGATGGTCAAAGCTACCACATGTGTAACAAGCTTTGTTATAAAAAGCAAAGTCATCACCTAATTGGTTAGACTTGAGGTTGTTCCAATTCCTTTGGTTACCTCTGGGCTTGTTGGTGGTTCTATATTGCTCACAATATCTAACTGGTTGCCTAACATGCTTAATGTTTGATTTAGGCCTATCAGTATTGTGTTTGACTACCTTAGAAACACTTTTTTCTACTTTCTTAACCACTTCAGGTTTAGACATAACCTGATCTTCTTCATCATCATCACTATCAGTTGTACAATCTTCAACAACTATAGTTTCTCCTTTCTTAGCAAAGGACACCTTGTCCTGATAAAGTAAAGTTTTATCTAAACTTTTACTTATCTTTGCTACCTTAAGGCTCTTACTAGCCTTAGAACCATATTCCATGATTGGTTCTTGAAACTCAGCTAAACCTGTATGTGCTAGGTCAACACCTGGAGGTGAAGGAACACCTCTATATGGTGGAGGGACAGTTTTGTAACCTACACCTGAATTAGCTTTATCAATTACCTGAGCTTCCCAAATCTTATCCATTCCTTCTGAGGCATGTGCTAGAGTATCTATAGTTACCTTAACATTTTCTTTTTCAGTTTTGACTTCAGATAACTGTCTACTTTGATCATTAAGTAATTCATCTCTAAATGCTATTCCTCTTTTTAAAGCATTTAAGTCATCAGTAAACGTAGATTCATTCTTTTTATAATGTTGAATCTGTTTTTCTAAAACTCCTACACACCTCTTATGATTAGCTAAATTATGAAGGGCATCAATTAACTCTTCTCTAAAAGCATCAAATCTCTTTTTAATGTCTTCATAATTGCTAAGATTAGGACATGAATTAGTACAAGTAGGAATGGTATCTACCTCTGAATCAGAAGAAGCCATTAGAGCAAATTCAGTGGCTATAAGAGCAGCATTTGGTGGTGCATCCTCTTCAGTAGCCATAGAGCTCCAATCATATCCAATACCATCAATAGCCAGCATAGCCTTTGGCTCTTCCACCAGTACTTCCTTATTCCTTTCTTGTTTATACCAAGTGTTCCTATTATCCTGCTTCCTTAGGCTTCTACATTCTTTAGCAAAGTGTCCCAACCTATAACAGTTAAAACATTCTACTTTCTTCTTATTGAACCCAGCAGTATCATAACCATTTATGGTAATTTGCTTTCCAGTTTTCTGCCAAAACTTCTTTGCCCTCATGCTAAGTAAAGCAACTTGCCACTTAATATCCATCTCTTCCAAATCATCACCATCTACCTGCTCAAGGTCTTCATGATTTAGAGGAGAACCACTAGCTTGACTGGTTATAAAGGCATAAAATGTTGGATCTCCAAGTCCAGCAACATCCTTTTGTAAACTAGCAGAAGGACTACCATAAGTAACATTAGAAACACTTTCAACTTCATCTACCTCTTCTGTATGACTAACACTAGGAACTGATAAGAGTGCAGCATTCCCAGAACTAGTACCATAATTTCCACCTCTCTTTAGACTTTGTTCAACAATTTTGAAGTTGTTGAACAAATCATTAAGCTTCATTGTTTCAATTTCTGGTTTGTTCATCCAGACAATAACATGAGTATGGAAATCAACAGGTAGACTTTTCAAGAACTTCATGTTGAGATCTTCCTTCTCAGTCTCAACACCCAACACAGCTAACTGACTGACAAGCTTGTGTAGTCTTGAAAATAGCTTATCAAGAGACTCATTACTAAAAGCAGTAAAGTTTTCAAATTGGTGCTTTAGTAAAGTCTTCTGTGTCTTTTTGGTAGTTTCATTACCACCAAACCATGCACAAATCTCTTCAAAAAGAGTTTTTGCATCAAGATATTTGCTAAAAGATAGCATCTGCTCACCAGGAATGGTCATAAGCAATAAGTTTCTTGCTTTCTGGTCATTTCTCTTCTGTATCTTTTCATCATTGGAAACTGGTCCAGTATTTCTTTTTCTAACTGTCTTCCCTTCAACAAGAACATCTGAATAGCCTAAAGTGAAGGAATCACCATATTGAATTATGTCCCAAAGAGCATAATCTTGAACCATAAAATATTGCTCAACTCTCATCCTCCATAACTCAAACTCATTGGGTTTGATCATGGGTAACTTTGCAGCAACATTTGTTTGAACATCTTGTACATCCATTTCTTGTTTCTTCTAAAAAAACAATATCAGCTCTGGCTTTAATACCACTTGCTAGGATCCTGGACACACGATTAAGGTGGTTAAACCTTGTAACTTTGTGTGTATGATATGTTGTGTTAAAATGATTAAGTGCGCGGAATTCACTCAACCAAACTTAGAAGGTTGTGTATGTTATGGAAATGGAATTGTTATGTTTGTTAGTTAGCAATGAACACATAAAGATTATCACCAAACGATTCAATATTATTAAAGATAATAATACGAGTGATCTTGAAATATCACTAGGGTTACAACCTTGAATCTTAAGTTTTTCTAACTTGTGATGTTTTTGTGTTTGTTCTTATCTAACAGTTATATGTTCTTGCAATAACACATGCATGAACTAACTCTTAACTCTCTAACTTCTAACACACTAAATATCACAACTAAGATCTCTTTTATAGTCAAAAGATCTTTACATATTGCTTAAAGTCTTAGCCGACTTACTTTGTTAACTTATCCTTTTGAGTGTCAGTATATTAGATACAACATGTATCTATGTATACAACTTGTTAACTAAGCACATGAGGTAAGATATTATCTACCGTATATTGTTGACCAAAATACAATAAATATCTTTTCGATCTTATCCTTTCATCAGCAGAATCAATCAGCAGAATGCTAAGCCTATCAGCAGAGTCATTTATCACTATCAGCAGAGTGAAATGTTCTATCAGCAGAATCAACATTAACAGCAGAAACCATTTGCACTAGCAGCAGAATTACACTTAGAGTATTTCTTGGATTAGAACCCGATATTAGATATCTTGAATATTTAATTCCCAACAAACTTGTTCAAGAGTTAAACAAGTGTAGAGATGAACTACTTGATTTGAAACAAGCCAAGCTAGAAGTTGTTACACTTCAAATTCAAAACTCTGAAATTTTGAAACAAAACCAAGCTCTTCAAACTGAACTCAACAAAGAAAAGGCTGTCATTGAAAGCTGGACAAAAAAGAATCCTAAAGTCTATGAAACTGTTAGTCTTATTCCTAGTTCTAAAAAGAAACTCTTAGGAGAAGACCAACTCACTGAATCCTTCAGTGATAGTGAAAAGGCCTTTATTCCAGCTGGCATATCTTTTGAGCAAGAAATGAAACCCACGTCTAGTGACTGGTTGAAAGAAACAACCTAGACGGTAAGTTAGCTAACTTTGAGACTGGGAAAATCTTGCAACCTGAAAGTCAGGCTATCAAAGATATGCTTGGACTCACTGATAAGCCCAGTAACACTGAGTCTGTCAATGAGTCTGAATCAGAATCACAAATACCTCTCCCACCACTGAAAGTCCTTCAGGAAGCTGCACCTAGGTAAGACCTAACACCTTTAGTTTACTCTCAACATTATCCAAAAGAGAAGTCAGGATTGGGTAGAACCATCCTGAAGAGACCCACACCTAAAGTCTCAGTTCCTACTGATGACTCAACAACTTTAGTCCCAACTGAGGTAAACACTGAAAGCCCTGATTCAAAATATGATCAGTTGACTGAGCTTGTCAGGATGCTGAGTGAAAAGATTGAATCATCTAAAAAACCTCAATCAAAGAGTAAGGAACTCAAACCAACTTCCTCAAGCACCACCAAACCAAAATCTTCACCAAAACCACAACAAAGATGTGAACTGTATAACTATATAAATCATTCCACTGATGATTGTTATAGAATCCTCTTTTGCATGATTTGCAAAAAGGAAGATCACAGGACATCTGATTACGTGTCATACACAGTCTCATCCAATGTTGCAACAAACTTAAAGCACAGGCTTTTCAGTATCCTTTTGATTCTAAACAGAAACAAAGACAAAAGGCTAAGCCTTTTTCACCTTGTCCACATTGTGGTTTCAATGACTATCTTCCTGATGATTGTCTAATGGATCCTAGTTGTGACATATGTGGTGATCCCACTCATGACACCACAGGACATGAAAAGGTCATTCAGGCTAGAAGAGGAACCACCAAGTCATCCTCTCAGTCTACTGAGTCCACATCAACAACCAAATGTAAAATTTGAGGAAGCACAGTCCATACCACTACTGACCATGCATCAATTGTACCTTTCAAAAAGGCCATCAAAGCCAATCCCTCCAAGAGGAGGGGTCCAAGAAAAACTGACACAGTTTACTATTTGTGCAGAGACATGCCAGGGAGCCTGTTTGGCATCTAGATAATGGATGTTCAAGGAGCATGACTGGTGTAAAGGAATATCTGCACAAATATGTTGACGAACCAGGACCTCAGGTGGTATTTGCTGATAATTCATCATGTCTCACTGAAGGTTATGGTTCAGTAAACTGTAGTGGAATAGTTTTTACTAGGATAGCTTATGTAAATGGTCTCAAGTACAATCTTATCAGTGTCAGTCAACTATTTGATGCTAAATACATAGTTCAATTTGATGATAAGCAAGGTACCATCTTTAATGCAAATAAAGAAGTAGTTCTTATTGCACCAAGAAGACAAGATGTTTATGTGTTAGATATGTCTACTCTAACTTAGAATGGAACTTGTCTCTTTGCTAAAGCCACTGAAACTCTAAACTGGCTTTGGCATAAGAGACTCTCCCATCTGAATTTCAAAAGCATAAACAATCTTGTCAAACAAAACAAGGTCCTTGGCTGACCATCTCCTGTGTTTTCAAAGGATAAACCCTGCTCTGCCTGTGAAAAAGGTAAACATCATAGAGCATCCTTTAAAACCAAACAAAACTTCTCCATCAAAAGCTGCCTTCATCTTCTCCATATGGATCTCTTTGGACCTATCAGTCCTATGTCCATTCATCATGAGAAGTATACTCTGGTCATTGTGGATTAATACTCAAGATACACTTGGGTTTACTTCCTGACCAAAAAGAGTCAGCCAGCTGAAACAATCATGTCCTTTGTCAGGAACATTGAAAACCAAAATGATATAAAAGTCAAACAAATCAGGACTGACAATGGGACTGAGTTCAAAAACCATGATCTTGAGTGTTTCTGTGATGAGAAAGAAATTTCTCAAAACTTCTCTTCTCCTTACACACCTGAACAAAATGGTGTTGCTGAAAGGAAGAATAGAACACTCATTGAGGCTGCTAGGACAATGCTAAATGGATCAGTTCTATCCAAACACTTTTGGACTGAAGTAGTTAAGACTGCATGTTACACTCAAAACAGATCCATCACTGTCAAGAGACATAGCAAAACTCCTTATGAGTAAAGGAAGAATCCCTGACATCAGCTATTTTCATGTCTTTGGGTGCCCTGTGTTTATTCACAATCACAAGGATCACTTAGGGAAATTTGATGCAAAATCTGATGATAGATACTTTCTAGGATACTCTCTTGTCTCTAAAGCCTTCAGGGTGTTCAATACAAGGAGACAACAAACTGAGGAAACATTCCATGTCACCTTTGATGAGAGTACTGAAGCCATCAGATTCTCAAACACCTCAGTGGAAGAGATAGGAATTGATTATTCATCAAGATATCTTCTTGATGAATATCATCCTGATAGTAATCCTTCCACTCAATATCAAGCAGATGCTGATATATCCTATTACATTGTCCCACACAACCTTCCTTATCCAACCATCACTGAGTTTGTTGAAGCACAACCATGTACTGATGAAATCAATCAGTCTGAACAAAGTGTTCAGGAACCAATCAATCTCAGTGATCAACCAGGTCAGTCAGATACTCAAGATCCTGAAAATCTTCAAGTTTCTGCTCCTGAACCTACACCACCACCCAATCAGGCCTCAAAAAGTTCAAATCAATATCCAAGACCTCAGGACAGTTGGACTAGGTCTAAAGATATTGAACTTGTCAACATAATTGGAGAGCCCACTGAAGGAATGCTTACTAGAAGCATGGCTGCTAAACTTAAAGCAACCTCAGCCAATGAATGTCTATTTGTGGACTTTATCTCCAATATTGAACCCAAGAGTGTCAAAGAGACACTGAAACATCCTAGTTGGGTTCAAGTCATGCATGATGAACTAGAAAAATTTGACAGAAACAAGGTAATGACCTTGGTCAAATGTCCTCAGGATGTTTCTATCATTGGCATGAAATGGGTGTTCAAGAACAAAACTAATGAAAATGGTATAGTCATTAAAAACAAGGCCAGACTTGTTGCCAAAGGTTATAATCAACAAGAAGGCATTGACTATGAAGAAACATTTGCACCAGTGGCAAGAATGGAAGCCACCAGGATCTTCCTTGCATTTGCAACCTACATGAACTTCAAAGTATATCAAATGGATGTAAAAAGTGCCTTACTCAATGGATCACTAAAAGAAGAAGTTTATGTTCAACAACCTCCTGGATTTGAAAGCAGTGAGTTTCCTAACTATGTCTGCAAGCTTGAGAAAGCCCTTTATGGATTGAAACAAGCTCCTAGGGCATGGTATGAAACTCTTTCAGCCTTCCTCATCCAAAAAAATATTTGTCAGAGGCAAGATAGACAACACCTTGTTTATCTATAGGACAAAAGAAGATGTCATTCTTATTCTAGTGTATGTGGATGACATCATATTTGGCCCAACAAGTTATAAACTTTGCAAACAGTTTGAAAAACTGATGGCAAAGAAATTTGAAATGAGCATGATGGGAGAACTCACGTACTTCCTTGGACTACAAATCAAGCAGACTGATAAGGGAACCTCCATCAGTCAAGAAAGGTACACTAGAAGCCTACTGAAGAAGTATGAGCTCAGTGACTGTACCTCAGTGAAAACTCCAATGGTTCCCCCAAACAACCTAGGTCCTGACCTTGCTAGTAAACCAGTAAATCAAACTCTTTTTAGAGGAATGATTGGGTCACTGATGTACCTACTTGCATCAAGGCCTGATATTCAATTCTCAGTCTGTTTGTGTGCCAGATATCAGTCTGACCCAAGAGAATCACATCTCACATCTGTGAAAAGGATCCTCAGGTACCTGAAAGGTACTCCAAATCTTGGATTGTACTACCCTAAATGTTCAGGTTTTGATCTCAAAGGGTACTCAGACTCTGACTATGCAGGCTGCAACATGGATAGGAAAAGTACTTCAGGCTCCTGCCAATTCCTTGGTAGTAAACTTGTCTGTTGGAGTAGTAAGAAACAATAATCAGTTGCCATGTCCTCAGCTGAGGCTGAATATGTTGTAGCAGCCAGTTGTTGTGCAAATGTGCTATGGATGAAAAGTCAACTCAGTGACTATGACATCCATTACAAGATGGTTCCCATCTTTTGTGACAACACAAGTGCAATTGCTATCTCAAACAATCAGTTGTCTGTTGGAGTACTAAGAAACAACAATCAGTTGCCATGTCCTCAGCTGAGGCTGAATATGTTGCAGCAGCCAGTTGTTGTGCAAATGTGCTATGGATGAAAAGTCAACTCAGTGACTATGACATCCATTACAAGATGGTTCCCATCTTTTGTGACAACACAAGTGCAATTGCTATCTCAAACAATCCTGTTCTTCATCAGAGAACCAAGCATATTGATGCCAGATATCATTTCATCAGGGACCATGTCATGAATGGTGACATTGAATTACACTTCATCCCCACTGAATATCAGCTAGCTGATATATTCACCAAACCATTGGATGAACCAACTTTCACAAGACTGAAAGCTGAATTGGGAATGTTGGATATTGAGAATCAGTCCATTGATTAAATCCATCCAACTTAGTGTAAATTCTGATAACCTTTGGTCCCTGACTCAACAAATCTCTCAGTGAATAAGAATCTTATGTATCACTGAATAACCTTTCCCTGAACATCCTCACACTGAATGAAGAGTCATTCAGGGGCCTCAAGACTCAAACAAATGACATTCAATGCTATACTTAATGCTCTAAGTATTTAGTTAGTAAATGTCCGAGGTTGGTAACTGAACACCTATTTAATATAGGAATATATGTTCTTATACCTTCTGGCATCCACATCTTGGGCCCTCACATCATCACCACATATCCCACTTGGCATTTAATGCCTCTCATCACAAGTAATATCTTTTGATATTATATGTGATGATGTCACACTGCAAAATGCACTTTTTGCAGTCGGCACAACTCTTCGCCTTGGCAGTTGCGCAAAACCCGAGAAAGTGGAGTGGTGGCATTTAATGCGGATATCAAACGTTTTTACAAAACAGTTTTCAAAATTTTGAGTAAAATTCGCTATAGTGCAAAAACAACCCTCTCTCTCCACTTCCCTATAAATACCCACACATAAAATAACACACACACGCTTTGAAATATTAATCAAACTCTTGCTATTTTTCACAAAACCTATGTGTGTTCTAAATCTCAAAACTAGACCTTTTTCGTGCAAAAACAAGACCTTTCTTTTATAATGGCTACTTCTAAAGCTATTACATGCGCTCCTAATGTGGAATTCCAACTAGAGAGCGTGGATTTGACCAAAAATAATGTCGTAGGGAATTTTGCCTATCCGGAAAAATTTCCGGCCTATAAGGATATGGTAAAATACCTGCAAAATTGCTTTCTCTCTACGACATTTACCAAGACACCCCAGTCATATACCATGACTACTTGAGGGAGTTCTGGTGCACAGCGGTGGTCACAAACCCTTGATGTCATCAAGGACTCCATCATCACCTTCTCAGTGAACAATGGGAGGAAAACCCTCTCCTTTGATTACAAAACCTTTATCAAAGCCACAGGCCTTGATTACACTGAGACTTTTGTCCCTCAACCCACTGAAAGTGAAGTAAAGGCCGAACTGCTTTTACTTGGGCCACATGATGACAAACACCCTGATGTGGCCTTAGGGACTTTATTGGCCAAAGCCCCCATCATTAAAACATGGTTTCCTGCCGTCTGGAGGATACTGATGACCTTTGTCATTCAGGTCCTTGGTGGGAACAAGTCCTCCACGGAGCAATTGAACACTACTCAACAAATGATAGTGTTCAGTCTCCTGGAGGGTAGAAAAATTGACATTGGAGAAATTATCTTCAAAGACCTCATAGTCAAGCTCCCAGGGAAATCCATGCAAAGACACATGTCTTACCTTAGGTTCATTTCCTGCGTGCTTCAAGACTTATTAGGCTCTGAGTACATTAGGCCTAATATACAGGGATCTGACCCTGATGTCTTACATAAGGCCAATTACTCTAGAGACCTCACCGAGGTTACACCAGTCGCCCTGACCACATACATGTTGATGGTCATTCAGGGTGCTAATGCCATATCACCTATGCCTTCTCCTTCCTAGCAGGAGAAGAAGAAAAAGAATAAGGGGTCCAGGAAGGTGGTTCAACCCAAACCACTCGACACTGAGACCTCTGCTTCACAGCCTGAAAAAAGAAGGCTAAAGAAGGCCCAGCCCACTGAGACACCCATAGAGGAGACCCATACTCAATTGGCCAAAGAACAATCGCCAACGGAGGGCATGGAGAAATCACCATCAGTGTCCTCGGGCAAACCTGCTCCTAAAGACTCTACTGACATACACAAGTCAGTAGAGTCAGGAACCATCCACCAATCACTTCCCGATGAAGGCATTCGTCAATCACCACCTTTGCCTGAGGGAGAAAAGGGTCTTGAATCCTCAGTAGAGCAGCACTACTCTATCGAGAAGGGGACCCACACCCTCTCACATCCCGCTCACAGCTCTGATACATCACAATCAGAGTCTTAAGGTGGGCTGGTCCCTAAATCTTCATCAGGGCATTACAACCTTGGTGGAAAGGGGGACCCCAACATTTCACATCCTGCTTACGGCTTTGATCAATCACAATTAGAGTCTCAGGGAGTACCGGTCCCTATATCTTCGTCAGGGCAAAACAACCCTGATGGAACGGGGGACCTAAACATCTCATTGCCTAGTGATGGTACTGGAACAAACCCACCAGTCCCTGAAGGCACCTCAGGGGACAAAGACTCAGGGGCATGCAACCACCCGCTGATATGGAACCTACACCCCCCATGGCGTTGCGTTTCTCTCCGGAACTGGCCCTAAGGACCAGGCAGATAAAACCCAGTCTGCCGGAATAGAGGGGTCAGGACCTGGCCAAAACAAAGGTGAGCCCTTTTCTGAGGGGGAGCCGGATATTAACCTGGTTCCTACTCTTGCTGATCTCCATATGCTAATCAATGAAGAATCAGAAGAAGAAATGGTCGACTTTAGGGATGATGAGGTTTTTGCTGCTAGAGATGACATGGAAACTGATACTTACAACTCCCCTCAGCACACTGAACAGCCAACCTCATCTCCTCCTCCTGAGGAACAAGAATCCCATCACCATCCTACATCATCAGACAACTCATCAGGCTCCTCAGACTCTGCTCCTGCAACTACTGACTACTTGCATAAGTATGACAATGTTCTACCCCTCACTGAAAGGCAGTTAGTTAAGTTCCTCAGAAAATCCAACACTGCCCTCTTCAATGAGATAATAAAGGAGCAATGGGATCATCATACTGACACAGCAGCCTCTTACGCTGACTTTAGGGTTGCTGTTGAAGGCTCACACGGTTAACTTCATCAGGTCACTGTTTCCACTGATAAACATATCAGTGACCTGAAGACCGCTATTGAGACACTGGGACTTGAACAAGGGACGCACTTCAACAAGTTGTTGCAGTCTCTCAGTGCTATTCAAGAAGAGTTCAAGGATGACCCAGATCTCATTACCAAGCTGACTGAGTTCATAGATTCTCAGAAGACCACCTCCTCAAACACTACTGAGCTTCTCAGGCTCCTCAAGGAGGTGGATCTTACACCTCTCAGGTCTCAGCAGGAAGCCATTCAGAAGTCAGTTTTTGATACCCAAGGATGTCTGACTCAAATTTCCACAGCTTTTGACCAGCTCTCTACCAAACATAATGAGCTGGTTAACCACTACACCACCAGGGTCACTCAACTCTCCGAAGCTCAAGTCACCATGGCAACAGACATATCCTCCCTGAAGAACGAGACCACGGAAATCAAGAACATGGTCTCCACCATGGTGACAGTTCTTCAGGCCTCTCAAGTTCCCCCAGCTCCTCAGTCAACAGATGCTTACACTGAAGCTCCAGCATCTGTTGAGGGGAAGATACCTGATGAATCAGTTCCTGAACCTGAAGCTACCGGTATCACTGAAGCTGTTCCTCTTCAAAGCTTCATGCCAGAAACTTCAACTTCTTCATCCCTTGTTGTTGCTACCACACCCATTCCAACTGAAGCAACGACAACCACGGAGTTCCCTGAGGCCTCCTTCAGTACACCCCATCCCACTAACAAAGGGAAGGGAATCATGGAGACTGAAGATTCACCTCCCAAACTAGTAAAGGCACCAAGAGAAGTGCGTCCTGACCCTGATGCACCAGTGCTCATGAAAATCATACTAGATGATGGGAGAATCTTCAAGGGAACCAGAGAAGAAGTGGCCGCAGTTTTGGATGAAGAGGAAAGGATCAAGGCTGAAAAGCTCAGTAGGCCAGTGATTGCTGAAGTGTGTAAGGAAGTCATCAGAGAGACTGAGCAAAATATCAGGGGGGAACAGTTCCTCAAACTTCAGGCTGACCGAATCAAAGAACACAACCTAAAGGTCAAGCTAAACACTGAAAGAAAGAGGAAGAACTATGAGATGTATGTCTGGGTAATGACAAAGACCAAGGGTGAAGGTCCCATTACTGACATGACCATTCATGCCAACACTGATCCCATAGCCATAACAGTTCATAGAGGACCAAGGAAGACTGAGAAGAATAAACCTTTCAAGTTCTCAAAATATGGGATCAAGGAATGGGACATGATGGGGCCCATCCTGAGGAAGAAGAAAAACAGGTGTATCCCTGACCTTATGGCTGCTCAAAATAACAAATATAAGGAACTGGAAAGAGTAACCAAGAGCTTAGGGATCGATCATCAAAAGGCACTTGCTTCTCAGGGACTAACAATCCCTGAACCAACTCAGACCACAGGGAAGAAGAGGAAAGCTATAGGCCAAGAACCTGAACAATTTATAGGTGCTCTTCACTTCAACAGAACTCCTCCTGAAGGTGTTAAGTTCGTTCCCAATAAAGTGATCAAGCATCTTGAGTTTGGTATCTTCTTCATTGATGAGTTTGGCCAACAAGCATTCCAAAGAGTCAGTGACATACATCTGGTGGAAACAACAACTCTTCTGGCCTACAAGCTAATGGCACTTCATGTGAAGAGCCCTGAGAATGAAGAGTTCATAAGACTGATGGAAAAGATGATGAGTGAGAGACCCGACAAGCAGGTGTTGGTGTCTAAGAAAGCTAAATTAGAACTCATGGGAATTAAGGAAGTCTGAGTACTTTTCCCTGAGTATTATGTTTAGGTGATAGGACTGATGTAATGATTATGAATAAGATGATGGCCCATGTTTTGTTATATCAGTGTCCTTTAATTGCTCACTTACACTGATCAAACACTTAGGCTTAATTTATATCCAAATAGGGGGAGATTGTTGGGTCCATTCAGTACCCAAGCGTCCTGAAACAAGGATTTGAATACAAATTATCCTAAGTGTCAAATAACCTTGAACGCTCTCAGGTCACTGAGTGAACAGTCACTCAGTGAGTTATCTTCAAGATGCCTAGGACGAGTCTAAGAAGAAGGATTCACCATTCAGTAAGGCAGAACTCCCTGAGTGGCACCTAAGCCAAAGAAGAAGATAATGGGTTCAGTGAGTGATGACAATAACTCTCTGAACCCCAGTCTCCTCAACAACTATGAAGAATGAAGATTGAAGACTGAAGACCAAGACTGAAGAACCTGAAGACTGAAAGAAAGGCGGGACAAGGCGGGAAAGATTTGAAGAGATAAGGAGAAGTCCTTATCAGGCCAAAGTCAAACTTTCCCTGAAAGGCTTTCGAACCAGAACAGTATCATCACTGTTACTGAGAAAGCACAATTGTCTTATACCCAAAATAGGTTCTTGTAACAGGGAAATTTTTTTGTCCTGATTAGCTTAGGTCATTCTTTTGCCTTTTAAGTCACGGGTGCTCTTTTATACTTGTCTATAAATAGGATCATAAGGGAGAAAAGTGAACAAGTTTGTGTATTAATGCTTAGACATTCATAAACCACTTTTTCTCCCCCAAAGAGCAACCTAGTCTCTAAGATAGCTCAGTGGTTCCTTATAGTTGCCACTTAAGCTTAGCTTAAGTTTAGTGAGGAGACAACACCTTACTTGTCATTTCAATCCCAAGTGTTTTTTCCGCAAACACTTGGGTATAGATTCTTTTGATTAACTTCTAATAAGAATTTAAACGTTGAAAAACTCTTGTTTTTATAATTTACGTTTTACTTATTTTGCTTAGTTAATCAATACATTTCTTAGTCATGGAACATGATTAGCTTAACTTTGTAGTTAATTCTAATTGTGTAAAGGGAACAACAATAAATTTTGTGTCGTCGAGTAACACCCAGTTTAAATTCCACTGCGTATCACGAAATTTGGGGTGTTACATCCCACCAAGACCTTCACATCCACCACCACAACCATCACCATCACTTGCCATCGGTAAAAATCTTCTTCGCTCGTTCAACAACAAACAAGACTTCCCACCGGTATTTTCTGAGTGGTTAAATCCACCACCTCATGAACTCTCCTATCCATCATCACCAAGAGGTCCATTTGATCTCCAAACCCAAACCTACAACTACCAAAGACAACTACATGACTATCATTGCATGTGTTGTCACCACAACCGTGAGCACATCGCCACTCTTACGGAAAGAGTTAATGTGATGTTCACCCACATCCAACACCACCTCCAAGCTCCACCCGCATTCCCACCAACATAAGTGTCGGCTTATTGTCAAGCCATAGTATGTCTAAGGAAAATCCTATATTTTTCTTTCTTAGTTATTTTTGCAATTTTTCTTAGGAATTTTTCTTTTTCTTTCTTAGTTATTTTTTTTGTAACTTTGTAGGATGTATGACCTAAGAGTCAAATTTTACCCTGTTTTCTTATAATAAAATGAGGTTACTTAGTTGGTGCGCTCTTATGCTTTGCGGTGATCTCATTTGTTGCTTGCTATGTGTGGTTGTGATTTATTATTACTTGTGGTTGTTTTTACATATCGTGGTTATGATAAATTCGTTATTGCCATATTCGTGCTTGTACGCTAACTTTGTTATGTAGCACGACTCCATAGCTCGATTCCTTGGTGCCCCGAACAAGGGGGAGTATACACTGAGGGGGAGTATTAGCATGACATCTTAGCTTCTGCCACGCCACTCTACACTTTTTGTTTCGGAAAAAAGGGGGAGAAATGTATGTAAACTCACACTTAAAACCTTGTGAATGTAAGATTTTACTAAAGATGAGTTTATGTTTTGCCATCATCAAAAAGGGGGAGATTGTTAATACAAATATCACGTAAAAACGTTATTTATATTTTACGGTCTCTTAAGGTTTTGATAATGGCAATTATAAACTAATACGAAGTAAACGTCTACGTAACCAAGTTTTAAGTTACAATTTTACATTTCGACGTATATCACTTCAGGTATGAATAATGTGATTATACCTCACGTCGAATGATCAAAAAGCCCAACTAATAAATAATTTCTAACACACTCTAAATATTTATTAAACACAGTTTTACTTAAACATAACACAAAGTTTACTTAATTAAAATAACTAGACATTTTGATTAAGTGATTTAATTAAATGAAAAATAAATTAAATTAGTCCCTTTGTGCCCAAGTAATTCTAGAAACATTAGAATTAAAAATGATTTTAGTACAAAACATCTCAAAGATCAAAGGATAATAAGTTGTCCAGAGATGCTCCGCGGATCCGTATTTTATAACAGACGGATCCACAAATTGTGGATCCGTGGATCCGCCGAAGGGTCAAAACTAGACAGAAATGTTAGTATAAATAGGACTTTAGTCCAAACTTTCTAACTAATGATTCTCAGCCATTTTTAGCTCACTACTACCATTTCTCTCATAACATAACATCTTATTAACACTCTTTGATCATTCCACTTGACCTATAACACATTCAAAGTGATCCAACGATTCTACTTTGAATTCAAGTGAAGAACACAAGAAGCTTTCCAAGCCTTCAAGTGTTGTAGTTAGTTGTGTCTTATCATATACTTTGTTGTATAACATAGTATATCATTTGTTTGTCTTTGTAACTCACCACATACTACCAACTTGGGTAATGATCATCATACAAGAACCTAGAGAATCCGGTTAGTATTTTAGTCCTTAAAATACGTTGAATGATAAGGTTGGTCTTGCCTTGTGAATGACTCGATATCTAGCTTAGTATCGGTAAAGAAGTGAAGCGCTGTTGTAAGGTTTTCTCCGCCAAAAGGGAGCTTGTTGATATAGTGCTTGCAAACTCTCGAGTTGGGTACTCGGGGAATGGAGTAGGGCGAGGAAGAGAGCTTCGTGCCGAACCACTATAAACGACTGTGTCTATTGGTTTGATCTTTCCTTTACATTTCCGCATTTACTTATTGCATATTGTTTATATTTATATATTGTATGTTGTGTTGATTTCACATCAAGTCACCGAATCTAATAGTTTTGTAAACAAGCTAAAAACGGTAAAAACTATTCAACCCCCCTTCTAGTTTTCCTCAACGTGTTCTGAAATTTATTGCTAACTTTCTCAACCGTTTCACATGGGATAGCAACATCATCGCCTTCACAATTAATTTCAGTAACTAGAGAATGAACATGTACCTTAGGTTTAGTCGAGTTAGAATTCAGCACATTGACATACGAAGCCGGCTTGTTATTCCCATTACTCGAACCAACTTCTTGTTGTGATTGGACAACCGGCTCAACAAACGCATGTTCACCAAAGCTTACCCTTTGACGAGGCTTTAGAGTTTGCCTATTCGATCCTAGCATCTTACCATCAATGTTCCTAATCTTTTTAGCTAACGAACTCAACAATGGAATTGTATTCTCCTCTCCCGTATCATCAATCATCATTGACTTAAGAACTAATCAAGCAAATGAAGCATAAACAAAACAAACCCTAAAAAACAAACCCTTATTCAAATGGCAGAACCCCTAAAAATGATTAGGGCTTGGAACTGAAAGGTACCGTCGATAAATGAAATCCCTAATAACAAGCCTGTAACTTGAAACGAATGAATAACCTGAGACAAAAGAGGATAAAACATGAATGTTTTATCTATTCCAGTAGCAGATCACACACAAGAGTAAAAGGAAGCAGGTCGATTAGGGTTATGGTATTGTGATGAACAACCGACAAAAGATACACCCTAAAAACAAAAAAAATTATCAAATCTTTGGCAAATAAGTCGTTCTATGATAAAGGAATGATAAACACGAATGTTAAGATCACTCCCTACAACAAAACGAAATAAGAAACAAAATATTTAGGATCAAAATTTGAATATAGGGTTCAAAAATGTTTTGGTCGCCGGTTTTTGAGTGAGAATTTCATTTTTTTTTGAATTTAGATACAGTTTCGCAAAACATAAGCCAAATTTAATTTAATTTTAAGTCTCGTATGCGCACGAGGTTTACACATAAATCAAGTTTATTTTAGTTCAACATACGGGTTATTAAGAATTTGGGCGCGTTTAATGTTTTGTAATTGTGATATATAAGTACAACTAAAAATTATGCACTGGTTTTACATAAAATTTTTCAATATATATTAATATCGATTAATATTTTGTATAGTTTTTTGTTGAATGAAGGATTTGACTCTGTTTAACTAGCATGATGTTAAGGTTGATGTTGTTGTTTAAATTTAACTATTGATATCAGGTTGTACACAATATGCGTGTATAATAGGACGCAATCACCCTTAATGAAGTTAAAAGATAAAGTTAAAAAAATTTGTTTTCTGGAAATTTGTATTTAAACTTTAAATAGGAATTACATAAGTCGCTGCTATAAGTACAATCTCATGTATTTATTTTCATATCACGATAACCCATGTTTACATTTTGATATTTATATTCCCGTTAATAATAATTTTAACCGTATTTAATTTTTAAACTCATGTATGCACGAGTTAAACTTATAAAAAGGAATAACATGAGTCGTTATTGAACGCATATTGTAAAAAAAAATATCCAAATATCCTTACTTAAACTCATAAAGATGATTGTTAGGCCTTTAACACAGTTGAATCAATCACATATATGAATCACATAAGCGTTTAGGGATAGAAACTAGAAGAGATATGTAGAGAGAGAGAGAGAGTGGTGACAACAAATATGTAACTATGTGCATTGCAAAAGGGACTCACACATCACAAATGAGGAAGTTTACACAAGATATAGCTAGTTTCCCAAAGGCTTGAGACGTATGTGCTATATGGTCCTTAATGGCCGTATCTAATGGACTTCTGTAATGGATTGATATGTAAACTAGTCCTAGGTCCAGTACACTCTATTACATATTCTATGTCAATATACATGGTTCCTAAACATAGAAATCACTTTTATAAAGCTAACAATCTCCCCCTCAGGGGTGGCCATTCTCAAAGGTGCTTCTTCATGACTTGGTCTTCTGTAACTTAAACTTGAACCTTGTGTGATGTAATAGAGTAGTCTTGATTCTTCGTTCCTTCATGCTTTGTGATCTTTGAGTAAAAATCTCTAGTCCTTTCTTGTCTTCGATCAACATCTTCAAGAGTTTTTTCTTGCGTCCTCTCCAACATACTCATACGATTTCAAAGTCTTTGCTCTGTATACATATGTCTCTTATCCTAATTTTAGAGAAGGTTTTAATATTTATAATTTCTCGTCTACCTATGGTCTACCTATGCACTAACGGGCAGAGAACCCGGTCGTGTGTAGCGTAGTAATCGGTAAAGCCGAGGTCGTCCCAAGAGCTAATGGGCGGTCCCTAACTTGAGTTCAAATTGTCACGTTTTAAGAGTTGTTTGTTTAATCAACCTAGAAGTAAATAACTGAAATGGAAATGAGGAAACAATCAACGGGGGAATAATGTGCTAACCTAGTTACTAAGTAATTAACGTATGATCTCATTCCTAAGTGTAATGCTTATGTCTCAATTTATGTGGTGGTTAAATGTCGCTAGGATCAGTTGGACAAATTTCCTAGCCTATAATTCCAAACCCATACCTCCTTTGGTCAATTCAGCTGAATAGTCTGGTTTTAGTCATTAAGTTCCAGCTATCAATCCAGACCTGATCAGTACCAAGATGTATGTGGTCCTTTGGTCAATTCTCACACATACAAACAAGGTCCCGCATTTCTTATCTACATCTACTAGGATAGGTAGTCATTTGGTCAATTCTTACACGAGGTGATGTGTAGTCCTTTGGTCAATTCGTACATGCCTCGTAATCTACTGGCTAGGGTCCTTTGGTCAATTCAAGCTAGCCTAAATAGGTACTACCTAGCATACATATATCCAAAACGCGGGGATCGTAGAAAGGCTAGATAGATAAACACATAAACGATAAATAAGCAAGGAAATAAATATCAATGTATCAATAAATTCATAACTAGGCTAACACAAAAAGTGGTTAGCCAAACATAATATAAATTGCATTAATTGAATTAGACATGATGTTCGATACAAATTACATGATGTTAAGCTAATAATGATGATGATCGATGGTGAATTCTCCCTTCAAAAGTGGTGGATTGCTGTTGGAAAATGCCCTGAGATGGTTCCCTAATCGTCCCTTGGAGAGGGGTGGAAAGAGATACAGAAAAGTGCTGAAATAAGGTTGTATTTATAGGTCTCAACAAGGTTACGGCGTAACCTTAAGTTTGGGTTACACCGTAACTATTTTAATAATCAATAACATCACCAGTTATGCAAAGTTACGCCGTAACCACGTCGATTCGGTTACGGCGTAAGAGTCTCGTACTTATTTTGTCTTCATTTTGAAACTTCCATAGTCTTGTCCGCATTTAACCCCTGAAGTAGCGCATGGTTTCATTTCAAGTCCTAATGTATTTATAAGTGTAATACTTATAAAAATAATACGGTTTCAACCCCTCATCGTTCTTTACTTAATTACTTGCGGTCCTTTATAATATATTTCCGTTAACTGTAATAGGAACTGACCGTATTTAGTCCCTGCTCGTTCATGTTGTTTTTATTCCACGTCCTTGTGAACCTCATATGATTTGCCTAACCTAAGTCTTCCATCGTACTTGTTATTTTTACTTTCGGTCCTAGTAGTAAATAAACTTCATACCAGTTCACCGCTTTCAGCCCCTGTACTTAAACTCCTTTGTGCCCAAGGTAATAATTACGGCGTAAGTCCAATTACCAACTTACGCCGTAAGCCTTCGTCAGCATGTATTATCCCCCGCTTGTAACCTTTCTATGGCGTAACCTTATGAATGGGTTACGCCCGTAGAACCCTCGTTAACATTTTCATCCATCTTACGCTGTAATCTCCATAACTAAGCTACGCCATAACTCGATTAAGCTTATCTTTTGGCCTTTATAATGTGTTACGGCGTAAGTCAATCGTGCCACTTACGCCGTAACAATTTTTTGAATACGTTTATGTATTTTTTTTTGGCCTGCTCTCATATCTTTTCCGTTCCAACGCCTCAATTAACCTGAAATGTAAATATAAACGAATTACGTACCAGATTAATATAAAATGAGGCAATAAACATGGGAATTTGGTAATAAAATATCAGGACTATTTGATGTTATCAAATATCCCCCCCCCCCCCCACTTGAACTCTACTTGCCCTCAAGTAGACCCTTTAAATCATTTCTAAAAATATATCTCCCAAGATGTTGATGAGTGCCTATTTACTCATCATTTTATGCCCATATTAGACACAAAAATGACCAAAAACACCCAAATAGATCAAATATTATTGTAAATATTCTTGGTTTGTGTTTTTATGTGTTTCAGGTACAAAAGGATTGAAAACTAGGCAAAACGGACAAAAACCGAGCACAAGATTGGAAAGACGTGAAAAGCCGGAGCCGGGAAAGGAATTTACGAGTTTAGACCGGGATATTGCTCAAGTTATCAAAAGTCAACCCTTGGAAAATCATCATTTGTCAAAATCAGTCCCTGAAAATAATTTCCAAGTTTGGGAAGAATAGCCCTTGAAATTTCGGATTTGGCAACTTTAATCCCTAAACCTAACTCTAAATCCTAACCATTACTCTTTATTAACCTAAACAAATAAACCAATCCCTTTTAAATACCCAGACCACAAAAATTATCCCAAGCCCAACATAACCCACAACCGGCCTCTCTTTTTCTCTTAGCTAATACCGGTCAAATAGAAGTCAAACCCACCTTCTTCCTAAACCATTACCTCCAAAACCACCTGACAAAACCAGAGACAATCATGTCTCCCCATGTCCCCCCCATGCCTCTCCTCTGCCATAGCCAACCTACCTCCCCCCTCCTCACTTAGCTAGCACAGTCCCACGTGCTTGTACCTCACTTTAATCCCACAACCCATTTCTCGCCAAAAATCAAATCAAGGGCTAGGATTGATTTTAAGCTAAACCAACGACTGGGAAATATTGGGAGACGCATGGGAAGACTTTGGAGTGATATATAACTCACTTCATTCACACAGAGAAAAAGATAACTAGGAGTAGTTTAGAATAAATAGTCGTTTTAATAATTATAGTAGATTTCAGTTTCAATTTCAGTTCTAAAATGTAATTTAAGCTCATTTTTTTCTTAATGTTTTCAGTATTGTTCCAATTTCAATGTTTAATGAAATTTCAAATTCTTATATGTCACTGTTAATCGAATTTTAATCAGTTGTTGTTAAACAGAGATCACAAGCTCTCATTAGTGTTTATATAAGCTCATATAAGCTCTTTATAGCTTTTTGTGAGTTTATTCTAGCTTAATTCAGTTCTATTTCAACAATCCCAAGTTAGTCAACGAAAGTCAATTTTCACTGTGTAAGTGCTTATTCCAGCTTATTGTGTTATTTTTCTGCTTAATGTTAGTGTAATATTGCCTCTAATTTGTTTTTCTTAGTTTATTTACCAATTGCCTTCATTTCCTTTAAAATAACTCAAAACAGCCCATTTTAGTATTAGCAGACTGTATTTCTTTTCTTTCCATTTTCAGCCCTTTCTTGTTGATTTTTAATTTCCTCAATTCAAGTTGTTTTAAGCTAGAATTTTGCACTAGGTTAGTTTGGTAGCTTACCTATCCATTACTATTTTTTTTAGATTTTTAAGATTTTAATTGGATAGCTTTTGAAGGGCTTAAAAACCCCTTATCAGGCCTGCACAATGATCACTCAGCAGACCATGATTGTTTTTGCTTAATTTATGCTTTATTTTACTACTTATTTCTGCTTTTCATAGATTATTGTGATTTTGATTTTTGTTTTCAGCATTGATTGTAGCTTATTTCTATGTTCTTAGCTTATTAGTAGCTATTTAGCTTATTTGCCATTTTTGAGCTTATGCCCATTTTCCTTGTTTCTGATCAGATAAGCAATGGCTTATTCTGAGCTTTTTGTGAGTTTAAAAAAGGTTTTCCTGTTTCAAAAACGCTTATTTATTATTGCTTAATTGAGTTTTAAAAAGAAAAAAAAAATAGTTTATAAAAAATTGTGCATGCTGGAGTCGAACCCAAGACCTCTTGTTCACAAAGCCACAACCTTACCAGTCGCCCTAGGGTCTTTCGCATTTTAGTCTTGCACAATTTAATTCTTATAGTAACTTTTCATTTTAGCTTATCCGAACTTATTTGCTTATTAGTAGCTTATTAGAATAAGCTGATATGTTGTTTCTATTTTTCCTAGGACTGTATTTGTATAAAGGAATTTCATAAAAAGTTTCAGAATTTTTAGAATAGGTTTAGTAATTTTAATCTATTTTTCTTTTTAAATTAGTTTTTAATTCATATTTAATTAAATAATTATCAGAAAAATATAATTCTTTTTTATAAAATTTTATTTTGTTAATTAGGATTTAGGAAAAATATATTTGTACCCGTAGAGTTAATATTTCTTCGTTTTGACGTTTAGGCTCGGGGTTTTCCCGGTTTAAACGTACGTTTTCAGTTTTCTTTACGTTTTTAGATACGCGTTCTTTAGATTATAGTTTTCCTTGCCTTTTAAGTCGTTTTTTTATTTATGTTCTCTTATTTTAGCATAGAAATCCAAAAATCTCTCTTTTCACTATTCATCACACACAATCACGAATCGAGATCACAAAATTCCATTCACGCCTTCGTTGGGAAAACGACCCGGGTTACACATACTTCACTTGTGTTTCCTTGGAAATAAATTACACATTGATTTTAACGAATCAATTTTTGGCGCCGCTGCCGGGGAAGGTTGAAGCGAATTTTTAAATTCTCGTTTGTCGTTGCGTGTTTTGAAGACCCTTCTCCCGAGAAGTTATCATTTTCTTCGTAAATATTTTCTTATAAAATCCCAAAAAGATTTTCTTTTCAAATTTATTTTCCTTTTTCCCTTTGTGTTCTTCAAAATGTTTCTAAAAATCCAAAAATATTCTTCTTATCCCTTCTATTCGTTTAATTCTTTATCTCACCCTCTATCCGTTTAATTCTTTTTATGTCTTCATCTTACCATTATGGTTGTGAATGCTGTGGGGGACCTCCGAACGGTGGAAATTGCCCCGGTTGTAGCATTGTAAATTCGGGAAACGGGTTTGTCTACGACCAAAATCCCTACAATGAAACAACCAATTTCCTTAACCAACCTCCACACCATGAGATGGAAACATATTCTTCTGAATATTGTGGAAGTTTTCCTCATCCGGAATTTGATTGTCGAACGGGAGACATGCTTGTCTATGAGCACGACCCTTATAACAATCAGACACCATCCGGATTTGACCCACCTTCACAATACACAACCCCTCAGCACCTTCTTCAAAACGAGTTAACCAGAGCTGAATTAATTAGTAAAATGATTATTGCTCAAAATCAACTCAATACGAACTTTCAAACTGAAATAAACGGTCTTAAGGAGATGGTTCTTAGAAAACAAAATCCTCCTATTGACTTATATTACTCAGAAGAGAGTGATGAGGAGGAAGAAGAGAACCCAAAGATCAATCCACTTGTTGAAAACCCTTCAGATACCTTTTTAATGGGGGACAAGGAAGTCGAAATCAATCCTCTTGAGGAAATTGATGACCTTGTTCCAATCCCAATGGTGTCCAAGGAACCTTGTGATCTTCCTGATTCTACTTCTCACACATTCGATATGACTATCACAAATCCTTTATTTAATTTTGATTCTGAATTTACTCTAATTTTAGATAATCAAATTTTTGAAAGTGATGAGTCAGATACGGAGACAATAATGGACGAGGTGCAATCTTCTAGCATACAAAGTACAGCACATGTCCCACCTCCGTATATCCTTCCAGAGCCTAAGCTCAAAGACGTTCTTCATAAGAGTGATTATCTTCTTGAGGAGTTCACCGATGAACTCATTCGCATTGATCCCATCCCACCGGGGGATGAAGATAAGAGCTTCAATTTTGAATCAGATCTGAGAGAATTGCAAGCTTTGATAAGTCATGATCAGTCAACAAATTGTGTCTCTAGTCTGGGGGAGTTCGCCGATGAACTCTCTCACATCATATCTCCGCCAGAGTATTATTACTCTAAGGAATCGGAGGGAGACGTGATCTATAGTGAGCAGTTGCTTATTAAAGACACAATCCCGAATCTCCATCCTGAGGTGCTTTTAGATCATGGCTTTAAAAGCTTAAATGACAAATCTGATAATGATGACGATTATATCATAATTGTTATCGGGATCTTTCTACCTTTCTTCACATATAAGGTAGCTTGTCCTTTTCTTCACTCCTTCGGGAGTGAGGACACCATCTTTGACCCCGGCATCTTCGCTTATAGTTTTTATTACTAAGAGCCGGGTATATCTCATTGGAGTGGAACTTTCAAGTACTTCAATGTTTATCCAAACATCTCGAATGAAAGTCCGATGAAGATTTTCTTTTCCACATGCTTCCCCAAGAACAAATGAATTCGGGGTCGAGTCAAGCTAGTGACTCGGTTAACAAAAACATTAGCACCACATGGGTGACAACCCATGTTTCTGACTTCTTTCTATTTTCTAACACTAAGTGTGGGGGGATTCCTCTACTGTGCTTTGTTTTGTGTGTTGTTTGCCCTTGTTTGCAGGTTTCCCTTAGATCGTGATGATTGATGCGCCTGTTTTTAATCCAGCCGCCCAATATCCAATCTTTTTGCTAACGTTTATCTAGGGATATCTTTTTAATCCTGTTTGTGAAGAGTGAGATTTCTGTCACACACTTGGCTATTAATATTACTTTTTTACGTTCTAAGTGTCGGCATAATAGCCGGTACTTTGAATATTGAGGGCAATATTCAATTCTAAGTGTGGGGGGGAATTCTCGCGATTTTTGTCACATATGTACCTTCTAGTGCCCTAGTACCCCCGTTTTGGCCAAAATTTTAAATTTTTTTTCGTTTTTGAATAAGAAATTGCATGAAAAAGAAGTGCTTTGCACCAAAAAAAGAAAGCAATAAAAAAGAAGTGTTTAGTCTTGATTAGGTTAGAACAAAGGGAATCCCGACTCTGCCAGAGTGTTGATATGGCTGCTTCCTTAACGGTTAGACTAAGGTTTTACGATTTGTGCAAATGAAAATGCTAAGCGTAGAGTAGTTGGTTCTCTTTAGAGCTTATACAAGTAATCTATGGCTTTTCCTAGGAGATAACTAATCTGACTTAATAAGTGTTTATTTTCAAACATTTGAACATTCAAAATCATTTTTTCATACGATTTTGAAAAATACTAGTTCAAAGATTTATTTAAACTTCGGAACAAGCATATGTCATAGTAATGTAAAAGTTAAATAATAAATGTATGTGCTATAAGCTGCGGATTCAAGATCGGCCCTTGGATCCTTATTTTCGGAAGGCGTTTAGGTCTTGGCTACCCTCTTACACCGGCCCTTGGACCTGTAATTCAGGAATGTGTGATGTCTTGGTCTAACACCCTTGGATCCTCATTTCAGGAATGTTTAGAGTCTTGTAACTCTCCGTTGTAACGGCCCTTGGATCCTTTATTCCGGAAGGTGTAAGGTCTTGGTTCCCGTGAAACTCCGTTAGTTTATGTTACACAAGTAAAAAAAAAAAATGATGATAAAAAAAATGAAAAGAAAAAAAATAAAATAAAATGGAATGATATTGCAAAATGCAATAAGTTTTGATGTGTTGAATAAAGTTTTGAAACTTGCTTGTTGTAAATTTTAAATCTATATTTTAACTAGTATTAGTCAAAGTCTTATAAAAACGTCGATTTTTGTGATCAAAATTTTGAAAATCAAGCACATTCACCTAACTTGAATAAATATGGGAGTGAAAAGTTAAGTTTCGGCTTACATAGATTATTAGTATAAGTAGTGTTAGCATTTTACAAAAGCATTTGCACAATGAGTTAAGCTTAGTTGGGAGTATAAAAAGAGGATGACGATTACAATTCCCTGGAGACACCCATTTTGTGTGAATCCCGTTCCATGATACCATTTTTGAGAATCAAGCATGTTATCTATTTTTGTTGTAGTTTAAATTTTTCGCATTGAATAAAAAGTCGAAACGGGGTATGCTTGGTATTCTTTTGATCCTTTCATTACTTTATATAATTGGATTGCTAGGGACTAGCAATTGATAGTGTGGGGGGATGATGAGTGCCTATTTACTCATCATTTTATGCCCATATTAGACACAAAAATGACCAAAAACACCCAAATAGATCAAATATTATTGCAAATATTCTTGGTTTGTGTTTTTATGTGTTTCAGGTACAAAAGGATTGAAAACAAGGCAAAACGGACAAAAACCGAGCACAAGATTGGAAAGACGTGAAAAGCCGGAGCCGGGAAAGGAATTTACGAGTTTGGACCGGGATATTGCTCAAGTTATCAGAAGTCAACCCTTGGAAAATCATCATTTGTCAAAATCAGTCCCTGAAAATAATTTCCAAGTTTGGGAAGAATAGCCCTTGAAATTTTGGATTTGGCAACTTTAATCCCTAAACCTAACTCTAAATCCTAACCATTACTCTTTATTAACCTAAACAAATAAACCAATCCCTTTTAAATACCCAACCCACAAAAATTATCCCAAGCCCAACATAACCCACAACCGGCCTCTCTTTTTCTCTTAGCTAATACCGGTCAAATAGAAGTCAAACCCACCTTCTTCCTAAACCATTACCTCCAAAACCACCTGAAAAAACGAGAGACAATCATGTCTCCCCATGTCCCCCCCCCATGCCTCTCCTCTGCCATAGCCAACCTACCTCCCCCCTCCTCACTTAGCTAGCACAGTCCCACGTGCTTGTACCTCACTTTAATCCCACAACCCATTTCCCGCCAAAAATCAAATCAAGGGCTAGGATTGATTTTAAGCTAAACCAACGACTGGGAAATATTGGGAGACTCATGGGAAGACTTTGGAGTGATATATAACTCACTTCATTCACACAGAGAAAAAGATAACTAGGAGTAGTTTAGAATAAATAGTCGTTTTAATAATTATAGTAGATTTCAGTTTCAATTTCAGTTCTAAAATGTAATTTAAGCTCATTTAAGCTCATTTTTTTCTTAATGTTTTCAGTATTGTTCCAATTTCAATGTTTAATGAAATTTCAAATTCTTATATGTCACTGTTAATCGAATTTTAATCAGTTGTTGTTAAACAGAGATCACAAGCTCTCATTAGTGTTTATATAAGCTCATATAAGCTCTTTATAGCTTTTTGTGAGTTTATTCTAGCTTAATTCAGTTCTATTTCAACAATCCCAAGTTAGTCAACGAAAGTCAATTTTCACTGTGTAAGTGCTTATTCCAGCTTATTGTGTTATTTTTCTGCTTAATGTTAGTGTAATATTGCCTCTAATTAGTTTTTCTTAGTTTATTTACCAATTGCCTTCATTTCCTTTAAAATCACTCAAAACAGCCCATTTTAGTATTAGCAGACTGTATTTCTTTTCTTTCCATTTTCAGCCCTTTCTTGTTGATTTTTAATTTCCTCAATTCAAGTTGTTTTAAGCTAGAATTTTGCACTAGGTTAGTTTGGTAGCTTACCTATCCATTACTATTTTTTTTAGATTTTTAAGATTTTAATTGGATAGCTTTTGAAGGGCTTAAAAACCCCTTATCAGGCCTGCACAATGATCACTCAGCAGACCATGATTGTTTTTGCTTAATTTATGCTTTATTTTACTACTTATTTCTGCTTTTCATAGATTATTGTGATTTTGATTTTTGTTTTCAGCATTGATTGTAGCTTATTTCTATGTTCATTAGCTTATTAGTAGCTATTTAGCTTATTTGCCATTTTTGAGCTTATGCCCATTTTCCTTGTTTCTGATCAGATAAGCAATGGCTTATTCTGAGCTTTTTGTGAGTTTAAAAAAGGTTTTCCTGTTTCAAAAACACTTATTTGTTATTGCTTAATTGAGTTTTAAAAAGAAAAAAAAATAGTTTATAAAAAATTGTGCATGCTGGAGTCGAACCCAAGACCTCTTGTTCACAAAGCCACAACCTTACCAGTCGCCCTAGGGTCTTTCGCATTTTAGTCTTGCACAATTTAATTCTTATAGTAACTTTTCATTTTAGCTTATCCGAACTTATTTGCTTATTAGTAGCTTATTAGAATAAGCTGATATGTTGTTTCTATTTTTCCTAGGACTGTATTTGTATAAAGTAATTTCATAAAAAGTTTCAGAATTTTTAGAATAGGTTTAGTAATTTTAATCTATTTTTATTTTTAAATTAGTTTTTAATTCATATTTAATTAAATAATTATCAGAAAAATATAATTCTTTTTTATAAAATTTTATTTTATTAATTAGGATTTAGGAAAAATATATTTGTACCCGTAGAGTTAATATTTCTTCGTTTTGACGTTTAGGCTCGGGGTTTTCCCGGTTTAAACGTACGTTTTCAGTTTTCTTTACGTTTTTAGATACGCGTTCTTTAGATTATAGTTTTCCTTGCCTTTTAAGTGTTTTTTTTATTTATGTTCTCTTATTTTAGCATAGAAATCCAAAAATCTCTCTTTTCACTATTCATCACACACAATCACGAATCGAGATCACAAAATTCCATTCACGCCTTCGTTGGGAAAACGACCCGGGTTACACATACTTCACTTGTGTTTCCTTGGAAATAAATTACACATTGATTTTAACGAATCAATTTTTGGCGCCGCTACCGGGGAAAGTTGAAACGAATTTTTAAATTCTCGTTTGTCGTTGCGTGTTTTGAAGACCCTTCTCCCGAGAAGTTATCATTTTCTTCGTAAATATTTTCTTATAAAATCCCAAAAAGATTTTCTATTCAAATTTATTTTCCTTTTTCCCTTTGTGTTCTTCAAAATGTTTCTAAAAATCCAAAAATATTCTTCTTATCCCTTCTATTCGTTTAATTCTTTATCTCACCCTCTATCCGTTTAATTCTTTTTATGTCTTCATCTTACCATTATGGTTGTGAATGCTGTGGGGGACCTCCGAACGGTGGAAATTGCCCCGGTTGTACCTAGCATACATATATCCAAAACGCGGGGATCATAGAAAGGCTAGATAGATAAACACATATACTTTGCATCAAATATTATGTAACACAAATAAAAATATTTACGGTCAAAGTTGAACCATAAAGACTCTAAATAGTCAAACCTGACATTTATTTTTGGACGGAGGTAGTATTATGCAACACATTTATATTATATTAACATACTTGCACAACAAATTGTAGAAAGGTAATGATAATGATTGATTTGATTGATTGCAAAACTCAATTACATCGTACATAAATATTACTCTACAGAATATTCTAGACTCGGGCTTGGGCTTGAGCCCGTTGCATATTACAGTCTAACATTCCCCCGCAGTCCGAGCGGCGAAATCGCGAAAGCTCAGATTGGAGAGAAAAAGCTAATAAACAATAAATTAAAGCAAATAAATAATTGTTGATGAAGACATTCGACAGCAAGCGGAAGCACATCTTCAGCATCAAGCAACAAACCAGATAAACGAAAGTATCCCAAACAGTCGTCTCGGGAATAAGAACCCTAGATTCGACACCAACAAAAGTCGTCTCGGGAATAAGAACCCTAGATTCGACACCAACAAAAGTCGTCTCGGGAATTAATACCCTAGATTCGACATAAAAAAAACAAACAATTAAATAACTACTAGTATAACTTTAGAAAACTCTTAAAAAAACGAAAGTTGGTTCTAAAACTTCAACCCCCAAAGAACCTTCCGAACAAACAGGGCGTGTTTTTCCTAGAAAAACATAAAGATCTGCCTTTTTTTTTTTTTTTTTTCTTTCTTTTTTTTTTAACAAAGATGGACACAACACAATTTAAAACCAAAAGGTGAATAAAAATGCTACACAACACACGACACACCATCTTCACTCTTCTCTCTTTATCAAAACCCATCATCATCATACTTCCAACATCATACCCGTTCCACCCATTTGTTTTCCCTATTATTCTGACTACTGAATCCATGGCTATCATAACAGATCCGGTTAGATCCGACCACCACACAAACAAGAAAGTCGACTGGCTATCACAAAGCCAACGATCGACCACCAAACAAAACAAACTAGTCGACTGGTAATCTTATTGTACCAACGATCGACAAACGTAAAGAAAAAGAAAAGTAGCAGGTTAAGAGGATTTAGGGATAGGAAGTTTTTGTGGTTTAGGGTTGTGGATCTACGATGGTAGTGAAGGAATTATTGGGCGGCAGGAAGATGATGCGTTTGATAAGAGTCTATTGGGTGAAGATATGGAAGAAGATGAGATGTTAATGGTCGTATGCTCTGTACGTTACGCTATGGATGGTGGTTCTAAATCACACCTTTATTATGAGGTTTAAAGGGAGCCCTCCGAACCTCCGGCGTGTAGCCGGCGGCCAGAGGCGGCGGCTGTTTTAGGGTTTTAGATTCGGGAACGATTATTCTTTGATACCATGTAGAAAGGTAATGATAATGATTGATTTGATTGACTGCAAAACTCAATTACATCGTACATAAATATTACTCTACAGAATATTCTAGACTCGGGCTTGGGCTTAAGCCCGTTACATATTACAGTCTAACACAAATTGTGATAGAATTGGATTAAAAGGACATCGGGTACTAAAATTATTTTCACCTATTATTACTATCATACAGCAGCTGCCGAGTCAAGGAAGGAAGAGAAAGTTGAAGAGAAAGAGGAAATCGATGATGTGAAGGTATTTTTTGCTTTATTATTCAAAATCTATCTTCTCTTTTGGGTCCAACATACTCCTATTAGTCTTAAAACTCAGTAATAAAATGACGAATGTAATTTCTCCTTCATTGTAGAATTTGAGCAAAAACCATTGTTGTCTTATGTTTTTAAAAACCTGCCATAACTCAAGAACAGCTATTTTTTACATTCCATGTTTGCTACCTACTATTTTATTTTTTTTTATATTTTTTTTCCTCTTAATTCTACTTCAACCCTTCTTTCATTCCTAGCAAATTCTTAAAAAAATAATAAATAAAAAAATAAAAAACTTTCCTTTTTCTATCTAATGTTTTCCAGTAACATGGTTTTAGAGCGTAACAAAAGTCAAGCCGAATGCGAAGAAGCTATGGCAGAAGAGTAGGTCAAGTGAGGCCGTGCCACCACTTGAAGGGCTGAAGTGGGTGCGTTTGGCGGCTGAATGGGTGGGTTTGGGTGATCAAATGGGGCTAAAATGGGTCTGTTTGGGGGCTGAAGTGGGCACTAACATGGGTCAGTTTGGGGACTGAAATGGATGTTGGATTGGAGGTGAAATATGGGCTGATAAGGGTGCGATTGGGTGTTGAAATGGGAGGCGAAGTGGGTGTCTTTGGGTGCTGAAATAGGAGAGTTTGGATGATGAAATGAGACTAAATGG
>CP139509.1:303335081-303626949 GCA_021014915.2 Artemisia tridentata subsp. tridentata | reverse complement strand
AGCAGCTATGTTTTGCTTCAGTTGTTAAAATTTTGCCACACTTGTTTGCTTCTTTACACTGCCATGAGACAAGTCTAACCCAAGGAATTGACACCCTCCAGTTGTTGACTTTCTTTTCCCAAGGGCTAGAAAACCAGCATAATACTATCCGAATATGTTCCAAGTAAAAAGGAGTTTTCCTAGAATCCCAATATACCCAAACCTTGGTTAAACCTTTTGAGATATCTAAAAAATTCTTTTGGGACTGCATTTTTAAATGAAAAAACCTTTGGGAAACTTAAAAATCTTGCACAAACACAAACAGGAAACATGATATAGGTCTAAAATGATGTAAGGTACAAAAGGGAAAGCCTATCATAGATTTTTAAGGGGTTGTGTACATCCACACTCTCTCCATCTTCATCTTTCAGAAGGTGCTTCTCAGAGTCCATTGGGGGCCCTTGGGCTTTTTTTGGGAATCAGAAAAATTGAAATTTTTAAGTACTCTGAAATATATTTTTTCTTGACTTTTTAAATATGCCTTCAGATGATTGCTTAATTTGCAAACCCAAAAAAAATTTGTAATTTCTCCCATAAAAACTCATCTGAAACTTTTTCTTTTTAAGCTTCTCAAATTTTTAAAAAACATATCTTTCCTAGTAGACCCAAAAGATAATATCACCCACTACCCTGCACTAACAGAAGATCCTTCTTGTGCTTTTTGATAAACAGTGTTGATCAACTTTCCTCTTTGAAATCCATTTTCTAATAAGTAGGAAGCTAGTGTTGCATCCCAAAGCCCCTTGGTGCCTGATAAAGGGCCCATATAGAGCTTTAAATACTCTGTAAACTTTTTTTTTGGTTGTAATGGGTAAATTTAAGCCTGGAGGTTGTGAAAATACACCTCTGGTTCAATTTTACCATATAAAAATGCACTCTTGACACCCTTTTGGGTTAGACTGTGAAGCCAAAAAATTTAAAGCATAAGCTAAAAACACCCTTAATTCCCTCAACCCTTGTTTCTGGGGGCATAAACTTCATCATAGTCTACCCCTTTTCTTGTGTGTCCCCTTTGGGGGCTATAATCTACCCTTATTCTTGATCATATTCCTCTTTCATCCCTTTTGTTTTAAAAACCCATCTAGTGCCTTTTACCTTCACACCTGAAAAGGGAAAAAATCAACTGCCCCCAAAACCCTTTTGAATCTTGAACTGAAGAAGCTCTTCTTCCCTAGCCTCAACCGCTTAAAATCATCTAGGGCTGTAAGAATTGTCTTTGGTTCAGTTTGTGAGGGGAAAACATACAAACAAGAAGAGTTTAAAAGCTCATGCTGTTTTGGGGGCAAAAAGGGCATCAAGAAGCCCTTGTTGGTTGAAGACATAAATTTGTTGTTTTGTTTCGCACCGGATTTACATCTCCAACCCCACATTTCCGGGAATGAACTTTATGAATTCTTGATTTGGTGTGGGTGGGAAACTTGATAATTTGAGGGAAAAAGATTGTTGAAATCCCCCTCATTTTTTGGAGAATTCTGCTTCTTTTGTTTTCTGAAGGGCCATCAGCAGAGTCTTTTGGGGGCCGAACAAGAAAAAATTCAATAAGTTATCAGCAGAGTCATCAGCAGAAACGGGGAAATAAAAAATACCCGCAGAAACACTTTTTTTGTTCCTGATTTCCCATATTCTTTACTTTAAACTTCAACACCTTTTTTTGCTTTACTAGAAGAAGATTCATCAGTTGTCAAAAGTTGATTCCAAAATTTTGAATTTGGGAACCTATTGGCATTATACTTCTTTTTGATCTTTCTCTAACCGCCTCATTTGTTGTATTAGAACCCTGCAAAATCATTAGTTTCTGCAAAAAAAGGAACTTAATTCATTGAATTTGTTGGGATACTCTAGATCAAATACCCATTTTGGTCCTTGCCCTTCTACTTTGGGATTTGTTTTCTAAAAACTTCCCCATGTTTGATTTTCTTCCCATATTTCTTTTCTTGTGTTGTAAACTCTAAATGCTTTGCTATTTAGGAAATAAAAACCCAAAAAAGAAACCTTCATCTGCCTTACCATCGAATTTTCCTAAAAAGGTCTAAGGTATTGAGAAAATTTTTCCGTGAAATCCAAAAAGGGCTAAGAAAATTTCCCATTGCAGGAGTTTACCATTAAAAAGTTCATATGATGTCTTATTGTGGGGGCTGCAAACTAAAAACCCCTTTTTTTTGAAAAATAGCAAGCAGTGTTGACTGCCCCTTTCCCAAAAATTTATTTTGGGAGCTTAGAATCAGTAACATTGTTCCCAGCAGCTTCAAATTTGTGTTTATTCTTTCCCTTTTAGCTAACCATTCTGTTGTGGTGTTCTAGCAAACTAAAAATTTTCTCTTAATACCTTTTTCTTTGAGAAAGTCATCCATAAATCTATTCTTAAACTCCCGTCCCCATTATCCATCTAATGACTTTCCCCTTTCCTTTTCTTACTTGTTTTCTATCTGTGTAATGAAAATCCTTAAGGATGCTTGTGTTCTTTCCTTTTGGGCTAAAAAGAAAACCCCTGTAAATCTACTAAAGTCATCATTTAAAAATTAAAAATATCTCTTAAAGCATTATTTCTCATTACTGAAACAGGTCCAAATAAGTCCATATGAAAGCATAAAAAAAAGATGATTGATAGGGGTTAAAAAAAACTTGGGCTTACAAGTAGGGTTTTTGTTGTTTGCCTTTTAGACAAGCAATGCATGTTTGATCATTTTCAAATCTTTTTGAGGTAAAAACCCCTTACCAAAAACCCTTCTTAACAATTTTATTTTTTGGTTTTTGGAAAATTTTTTTTTGGGCCAAGCCTTCTATGCCATTTCATTGATTCAAAACAATGTGGCCTTTGCAACAAGACAAGTTAAATTCTTTTTAGGGATAAAAGTTCTTCATGTCTACAAAGTACATATTGGGCCCTTTTTTTAAAAATTTTAAGAAGTTTCTTGGGCTTTCCTCAGGCATCTTAAAATCAGGAGAAAGTACAAGACATTCAGTTCACAGAAAAGAAATTATTCTTTTTGTCACACTTTTTTGAGACACTTAAAAAAATTATTAAATTTTGCTTTTTACATAGTACACCTCTTCAAAATCTAAATTTTCCCGGGTTTTTTTTGTACCTTTACCAAAAAATTTTGCCACGAACACCCCCCCCAAAAGGGAACATACCCCCATTGAAAGCTTCAAAAAACTGAGAGATAAGACATGTTTTTCCTGTATTTTGCCTTGAACATCCACTATTGAGTATCCTTGATCCTCTTCCTGATCATTTGAATGTTCCTGCCACAAATAAGAGTGTTGTTTCTTTTGGGGATCCAAGCCATTACTGACTTGGGGAATCTCCCTCTTGCATCAATATAATTCAATCTTTTAAGGATAGTTGAGGGCCCCATTGGATTTGAGAACCCCAAACATGCTGGGCCCTTAACAGCATTTCCCCTATTTCCCTTAGAGCAGAATGAACCACACGCTTAGCAAGCAAAATTCTGCTAACTTTGTAGTTCTTTTTTTGGGTTTTTCCAAACTTTTTTTGGACCATTTGCTTTTTTTTTTGAATGGGCCTTAGAACAGTTGTTGGTGCTTGTTTGAAAAATGTTTTTCCCACCCTTAGCTGTTGTTTTTGGGGTTTTAATAGTCAAAAATTTGGTTGACCCCAGCAGGAACAAATTTTTTAGCGCGGATAAATTTGGTTTATAAGCAGGATCAAATTTTGAGTAGACTTTTTTTTTTTAATACTCTGGGGTTTGATTTCTTAGAATAGAGTGAAAGTGAGATTTGGGGTTTGCCTTTTGTGGTTCATTAGGTTTTCATCCCCAGTTCCCCATTGGTTGCAGAAAGCTGCAAGATGGTAAAAGCTCCCACATGTGTAACAAGCTTTGTTATAAAAAGCAAAGTCATCACCTAATTGGTTAGATTGAGGTTTTTCCCAATTTCCCTTTGGTTATCGGGGGCTTGGGGTGGTTCATATTGTTTCAAAAATATCTAACTGGTTGCCTAAACATGTTTTTAATGTTTGATTTGGGCCCTATCAGTATTGTTTTTGATCCCTTAGAAAAAATTTTTCTATTTTTTAAACCCATTTTCAGGTTTAGACCAAAACCTGATCTTCTTCATCATCATCATACCCAGTTGTACAATCTTCAACAACTATAGTTTTCCTTTTTTAGAAAAGGAAACACCTTGTCCTGAAAAAAGAAAATTTTTTATCAAAACTTTTACTTATTTTGCTACCTTAAGGCTCTTATTTACCCTTAGAACCATATTCCTGATTGGTTCTTGAAACTCAGCTAAACCTTTTATGTGTGGGTTTTCAAACCTGGAGGTAAAGGGGAACACCTCTAAAAGGTGGGGGGGACAGTTTTGTAACCAAAAACCTGAATTAGCTTTATCAATTACCTGAGCTTCCCAAATTTTTTCCATTCCTTCTGAGGCTTGTGTTTGAGTTTCTTTTGTTCCCTTAACATTTTCTTTTTCAGTTTTGATTCAGATAACTGTTACTTTGATTTTAAAGAAATTTTCATCTCTAAATGCTATTCCTCTTTTTAAAGCTTTAAAGTCACCCGTAAACGTAGATTCATTCTTTTTTTTAATGTTGAATTGTTTTTCTAAAACTCCTAACACCTCTTATGATTAGTAAATTATGAAGGGCATCAATTAACTCTTCTCAAAAAGCATAAAAATCTTTTTTTAAATGTCTTAAAAATTTGTTTAAGATTAGGACATAAAATTAGTAAAAGTGGGGAATGGTATTTTCCTCTGAATCAGAAGAAGCCATTAGAGAAAAATTAAAGGGGCCCATAAGAGCAGCTTTTGGGGGTGAATCCTCTTCAGAAAGCCATAGGGGCTCCAATCATACCCAAAATACCTTAAATTTGGGCCAGCTTTAGCCTTTGGCTCTTCCACCAGTATTTCCCTTATTCCTTTCTTGTTTTTTCCCAAAAGTGTTCCTATTATCCTGCTTCCTTGGGGCTTTTTACATTCTTTAGCAAAAATGTCCCAACCTATAACAGGGTTTAAAAAATTTTTATTTCTTCTTATTGAAAACCCCGCAGAAACATAACCCTTTTTTGGTAAATTTTCTTTCCAGTTTTCTGCCAAAAAATTCTTTGCCCTCAGGGGGAAATAAAAACAACTTGCCACTTAATATCCATCTCTTCCAAAACATCACCATTACCTGCCAAAAGGGCTTCATGATTTAGAGGAGAACCACTTGCTTGGGTGGTTATAAAGGCATAAAATGTTGGATCTCCAAGTTCCCGCAACATCCTTTTGTAAACTAGAAAAAGGGCTACCCTAAGTAAATTAGGAAAAAACTTTCAACTTCATCTACCTCTTCTGTATGGGCTAACACTAAAGGGAAATGATAAAAGTGCAGCATTCCCGAATAGTACCATAATTTCCACCTCTCTTTAGACTTTGTTCAAAAATTTTTAAGTTGTTGAACAAAAACATTAAGCTTCCTTGTTTCAATTTCTGGTTTGTTTATCCAGACAATAACTTTAGTAAAGGAAAACAAAAAGGTAGACTTTTTTAAGAACTTATGGGTTTAGATTTCCTTCTCAGTCTCAAAACCCAACAAGCTAATGACTGACAAGCTTTTGTTGTCTTGAAAATAGCTTATCAAAAAGGGCTCATTACTAAAAAACCCCGTAAAATTTTTAAAATTGGGGGCTTTAGTAAAGTCTTCTGTGTCTTTTTGGTAGTTTCATTACCACCAAACCATGCACAAATCTCTTCAAAAAGAGTTTTGCATCAAGATATTTGCTAAAAGATAGCTTCTGCTCACCAGGAAATGGTCATAAGCAATATGTTTCTTGCGTTTCTGGTCATTTCTCTTCTTTATCTTTCATCAGTGGCAAAATCTGGTCCTGTATTTTCTTTTTTCTAACTGTCTTCCCTTCAACTAAGAACATCTTAATTGCCTAAACTGAAGGAATCGCCATACTGATTATGTCCCAAAGAGTCATAATCTTGAAACATAAAATATTGTTCAAATACTCTCATCCTCCATAACTCAAACTCATTGGGTTGTCATGGGAAACTTTGCCAGAGCAACATTTGTATGGACAGCTTGTAATCATTTCTTGTTTCTTCCAATAACAACAATATAGCTCTGGCTTTGATACCAACTTGCTAGGATCTGGAACACTATTAAGGTGGTTAAACCTTGATAACTTTGGTTGTGTATGATATGATTGTGTTAAAATGAATTAAGTGCACGAAATTCACTAACCAAAACTTAGAAGGTTGGTGTATGTTATGGAAATGGAAATTGTTATGTTTGTTAGTTTAGCAATGAACACATAAAACGATGTATCACCAAACGGATTCATTATTGATTAAGATAAATAAGACGAGTGATCTTGAATATCCTCTAGGGTTACATACCTGAATCTTATCTCTTTAACTCTCTAACTTCTAACACACTAAAACTATCACAACTAAGATCTCTTTTATAGTCAAAGATCTTTACATATTGCTTTAAAGTCTTAGCCCGACTTACTTTGTTAACTTAATCCTTTTGATGTGTCAGTATATCAGATACAACATGTATCTATGTGTAGTACAATTGTTAATATGCACATGATGTTAAGATATTATCTACCGTATATTGTTGACCAAATACAATAAATATCTTTTCGATCTTATACCTTTCATCAGCAGCTCAGATCTCAGCCAGAATGCTAAGCTATCAGAGAGTCATTTATCACTATCAGCAGAGTGAAATGTTCTATCAAGCTAGAATCAACATTACCGAGAAAACCCATTTTGCACTAGGGCAGCTAGAGATTTACACTTAGAGTATTTCTGGATTAGAACCTGATATTAGATATCTTGAATATTTAATTCCCAACAAAACTTTTTCAAGAGTTTTAAACATGTGTTTAGAGATGAACTTACTTGATTTGAATACAAGCCAAGTAGAAGGTTGTTTACACTTCAAATTCAAAACTCTGAAATTTTGAAATAAAAACAAGCTCTCAAACTGAACTCAACAAATGAAAAGGCGTTGTCATTGAAAAGCTGGACAAAAAAGAATCCTAAAGTCTATGAAAACTGTTAGTCTGTATTACTAGTTCTAAAAAGAAACTCTTAGGGAGAAGACCAAATCATGAATCCTTCGAGTGATGGTGAAAAAGGCCTTTATTCCAGCTGGCATATCTTTTGAGCAAGAAAATGAAAAACCACGTCTAGTGACTAGGTTGTGAAAGAAACAACCTAGACGGTAAGTTAGCTAACTTTGTGATGGGAGAAAATCTTGCACCTGAAGTCAGGCTTATCAAAGATATGCTTGGACTCACTGATAAGCCCAAGTAACACTGAGTCTGTCAAAGAGTCTGATTCAGAATCACAAATTCCTCTCCACCACTGATAGTCCTTCAGGAAGCTGCACCTAGGTAAGACCTTAACACCTTTAGTTTACTCTCAAACATTATCCAAAAGAGAAGTCTGGATTGGCTAGAACTTCATGAAAGAGAACCCACACCTAAAGTCTCAGTTCTATGATGACTCAACAACTTTTTGTTCCCAAATGACGCGATAAACAACTTGAAAGCCTGTTTCAAAATTTGATCAGATTGACTGAGCTTGTTCAGGAAGCTGCGTGAAAAAGATTGAATCATATAAAAAACCTCAATCAAAGAGTAAGGAAACTACAAACCAACTTCCTCAAGCACACACAACCAAAAATCTTCACATACATCACAACAAAGATGTGAATGTATAATATATAAATATTCACTGATGATTGTTATAGAATCTCTTTTGCATGATTTGCAAAAAGGAAGGATCACAGGACATCTGATTACGTGTCATAACACTAGTCTCATACCAATGTTGCACAACAAACTTTAAAGCAAAGGCTTTTCAGTATCCTTTCTGATTATAAACTGAAACAAATAGACACAAAGGCTAAGCCTTTTTCACCTTGTCCACATTGTGTTGTTTTCAATGACTATCTTCATGATATGATTGTCTAATGGATCCATAGTTGTGACATATGTTGGTGATTCCACTCATGACACCTCGGACATGAATAGGTCATTCAGGATAGAAGAGGAACCACAAAGTTCATCCTCTCAGTCTTGCGTCACATCAAAACCAAATGTATAAAATTTGAGGGAAGGCACAGTCCATACTCTACTGACATGCATCAATTGTATCCTTTCAAAAAGGCCATCAAAGCACAATCCCTCCAAGAGGAGGCGGTCCAAGGAAAAACTGTCACAGTTTACTATTGTGCAGAGACATGCCAGGGAGCTGTTTGGCATCTAGATATATGGATGTTCAAGGAGCCGCATGACTGGGGTGTTAAAAGTAATATACGCACAAATATGTGGACGAACCTGGACTCAGCTGGGTATTCGCTGATAATTCATCAAGTCTCACTGAAGGTTATTGTTCAGTAAACTGTAGTGGATTGAGTTTTTACTAGTTAGCTATGTAAAACTGTTCTACAAGTACAATCTTATCTGTTGTCAGTCAACTATTGATGCTAAATACATAGTTCATTTTGATGGATATAGCAAGGTACATCTTTAATGCAAATAAAGGAAGTAGTTCTTATTGCACCAAGAAGACAAGATTGTTTAAGTGTTAGATATGTCTACTCTAACTTAGAATGGAATTGTCTCTTTGCTAAAGCCACTGAAATCCTAAACTGGCTTTGGAATAAGAGATCTCTCCCATCTGAATTTCAAAAAGCATAACAAATCTTGTCAAACAAAACGAAGGTCCTTGGGTGTACATCTCCTGTGTTTTCAAAGGATAAAACCCTGCTCTGCTGTGAAATAGGTAAACATCATAGAGCCACTCCTTTTAAAACCAAACCAAACTTCGCCATCAAAGATGTTCTTCTTCTCCATATGGGATCTCTTTGGTCCTATCAGTCTATGTCCATTATCTTGAGAAGTTATACTCTGGTCTTGATGGGATTATTACTCTAGATACAACTTCTGGGTTTACTTCCTGACCAAAAAGTGTCATAGATCAGCTGATACAATATGTCCTTTGTCGAGGAACATAGAAAACCAAAATGATATATAAGTCAAACAAATCAGGATGACATGGACTGAGTTCAAAAACCATGATCTTGACGTGTTTCTGTGATGAGAAAGAAATTTCTCAAAACTTCTCTTTCTCTTACCACACCTGAACAAAATGGTGTTGCTGAAAGGAAGATAGAATACTCATTGAGGTGCTGGACCAAATGCTAAATGGATCAGTTCTATCCAAACACTTTTGGACTGAAGTAGTTAAGACTGCATGTTTACACTCAAAACAGATCCATCATTTGTCAAGAGACATAGCAAACCTCTTATGCAGTAAGGAAGATCCCTGACATCAGTATTTTCATGTTTTTGGTGCCCTGTGTTTATTCACTCAAATCACAAGGATCTCTTAGGGAAAATTTTGATAGCAAAATCTGATGATGGATACTTTCTAGGATACTCTTTGTCTCTAAAGCCTTCAGGGGTGTTCAATACAAGGAGGGGGGGGGGGGAAATACAACAAATGAGGTAACATTCCATGTCACCTTTGGTTGAGAGTACTAAAGCCTCAGGATTCTCTAACACACAGTGGAAGAGATAGAATTGATTATTCATCAAGATATCTTCTGGATGAATATCATCCTGTTAGTTAATCTTCCACTCAATATCAAGCAGGATGACTGTATATTCCTATTACTTGGTCCACACATACTTCCTTATCCAACCATCAATGAGTTTGGTGAAGCACAACATGTACTGATGAAAATCAATCAGTTGAAAAGTGTTCAGGAACCAACAATCTCAGTGATCAACCAGGTCAGTCGATATCTCAAGATCTGAGATCTTCAAGTTTTTTGCTCCTGAACCTACCACCACCACCCAATCAGGACTCAAAATGTTTCCAAATCAATATCCAGACCTAAGGACAGTTGGGACTAGGTCCTAAAGATGTAATAAAAATTGAATTGTCAACCATAAATTGGAGAGCTCCACTGAAGGGAATGCCTTTATAGGAAGCTGGCTGCTAAACTTAAAGCAACTCAACCATATGAATGTCTATTGTGGAACTTTATCTCCATTTATTGAAACCCGATGAGTGTAAAAGAGACCACATGAAAATCCTAGTTGGGGGTCAAGTAATGCTGATGAACTAGAAAAAATTTGACAGAATCAATGGTAATGCCCTTGGTTTCAATTGTCCTCAGGATGTTTCTGATCATTGGGTTGACATGATAATGGGCTGTTCACAGAACAAACACTAATGAAATGGTATTGTCATTAAAACAGGCCAGACAGGAACTTGTTGCCAATGGTTATAATCAACAAGAAGGCATTGACTATGAAGAAACATTTTGCTACAGTGTGCAAGAATGGAAGCCCCAGGGATCTTCCTTGCATTTTGCAACCCTACATGAACTTCAAAGGTATATCATGGATGTAAAAAGTGGCCTTTAATCAATGGATCACCTAAAAGAAGAAGTTTATGTTCAACAACTCCTGGATTTGAAGCAGTGAGTTTCCTGACTATGTCTGCAAGCTTTGAGAAAGCCCTTATGGATTGAAAACTAGCTCTAGGGCATGGTATGAAACTACTTTCAGCTTCACTCATCAATAAAAATATTTGTCAGAGGCAAGATAGACATCACCCTGTTTTATCTATAGGACAAAAGAAGATGTCCATTCTATTCTAGTGTATGTTGGATACATCATATTGGCCAACAAGTTATAAACTTTGCAAACAGTTTGAAAACTGTGGCAAAGAATTTGAAAATGAGCATGATGGGAGAACTCACGTACTTCCTTGGACTTACAATCAAGCAGACTGATAAGGGAACCTCCATCAGTCAAGAAAAGTACACTAGAAGCTACTGAAAGAAGTATGAGCTCTAGTGCCTGTGCCTCAGTTTTGTTTGTATTTTGAATGTTTTTTTGATGAATTTGTTTTTTTTGGATTTCTTGTTGTTGTGTGTTGGATTTGTGTTGATGTTTTTTGAATGATGATTGAAAGAGTGTTTGAATGATTTTTTGTTTTTTTGGATATGAATTCTTTTTTTTTTGAAACTCCTATTGGTTACCCCCAACCAACTAGGTCCTGGACCTTGCTAGTTAACCAGTAAATCAAACTCTTTTTAGAGGAATGATTGGGTCATGATGTACCTACTTGCATCAAGGCCGGATATTCAATTCTCTCTGTTTGTGTGCCCAGATATCAGTCTGACCCAAGAGGAAAACATTCACATTCTGTGAAAAAGGATCCTCTGGTACCCTGAAAGGTACTCAAATCTAGGATTTGTACTACCCTAAAATGTTCAGGTTTTGATCTCAAAGGGTACTCATGACTCTGTTATGCAGGCTGCAACTTGGATAGGAAAAAGTACTTAGGCTTTCCTGCCATATCTTGGTAGTTACAAGAATTGTTGTTGGGAGTCCTATAAGAAACAAACATATTCAGTTGCCCATGTCCCTCAGCTAAGGCTGAAGATGTTTGACGAGCACGCCAGTGAGGTGCAAATGTAGCTATGGTTGAAATGTTCAACTCAGTGACTTATGACATCCATTACAAGATGGTTCCATCTTTTTTGATCAACACAAGTGCAATTGCTATCCTCAAACAATCAGTTGTCTGTTGGAGTTACTAAGAAGACAAAAAATCAGTTGCCTGTCCGCAGCTGAGGCTGAATTATGTTTTATGTGCAGCAGCCAGTTGTTGTGCAATGTGCTATGGATGAAAAGTCAAACTCAGTGGACTATGGAACATCTTTACAGATGGTTCCATTCTTTTGAGACAACACAAGTGCAATTGGCTATCTCAAACAATCCTCGTCTTCATCAGTGAACAAGCATATTGATGCCTGATATCATTCATCAGGGACCATGTCATGAATGGTGACATTGAATTACACTTCAACCCTCACTGATAATCAGTAGACTTGATATATTCACCAAACCACTGGCATGAACCAACTTTCACAAGCTGAAAGCTTGAATTGGGGAATTTTGGATATTGAGATCAGTCCATTTTGAATTTAATCCATCCAACTTTGGTAAAATTTGATAACTTTGGGTCCCTGAGCTCAACAAAATCCTCAGTGAATAAGAATATTTGTATTCACTGAATAACCTTCTCCCTGACATACCTCACACTGAATGAAGAGTATTCAGGGCCTCAAGACTCAAACACAATGTAATTCAATGCTTGTATACTTAATGCTCTATGTATTTAGTTAGTAAAATGTCCGAGGATGGTAACTGAACACACTATTTAATATAGGAATATATGTTATTAATAACTTCTGGCATCCAACCATTTGGGCCTCACATCATCACCACAGATACCCAACTTGGCCATTTAATCCTATCACACAAGTTAATATCTTTTTGATCATTATATGTGATGATGGTCACACTGCAAAATGCACTTTTTGCAGTCGGCTACAAAATTTCGCCTTGGAAGTTGTCGCAAAACCCGAGAAGTGGAGAGGTGGCATTTAATGCGGATATCAAACGTTTTTACAAAAAGTTGTTTCAAAATTTTGAGTAAAATTCGCTCTTAGTGCAAAACAACCCTCTTCTCTCTCCCTATAAATTACCCACACAATAGAAATAACACACACTTCGCTTTGCAAATATTAATCAAACTCTTGCTATTTTTCTCAAAAAACTTTTATTGGTGGCTGGTATGCCAAGGCCCGTGCGGTGTGTTCTAAATCTCAAATCTAGCCTTTTTCGTGCAAATCAAGACCTTTCTATTATAATGGGCTACTTCTAAGATATTAACATGGCTCTAATGTGGAATTCCAAACTAGAGAGCGTGGATTTGACCAAAAATTATGTCGTAGGGAAATTTTGCCTATTCCGGAAAATATTTCCGGCCTATAAGGATATGGATAAAATACCTGCAAAATTGCTTTCTCTCATACCTACATTTTACCAAGACACCCAAGTCATATACCATGACTATTGAGGAGTTCTGCTGTGCACCACGGTAGGACACAAAACCCTGATGTCATCAAGGACCCATCATCACCTTCCAGTGAACAAGGAGGAAACTACCCTCTCCTTTGATTACAAAAACTTTTTAACAAGCCAAGGTCTTGACTACACTGAGCTTTTGTCCCTCAACCCACTGAAAGAAGTAAAGGCCGAAACTGTGCTTATAACTTGGGGCACACATGATGACAAACACCCTGATGTGGCCCTAGGGACTTTTATTGGCCAAAGCCCCATCATTAAAAACTTGGTTTCCTGCCGTCTGCGAGGATCTATGATGACCTTTGTCATTCAGGTCCTTGGTGGGAACAAGTCTCACGGAGACATTGAACACTGCTCAAACATATGATAGTGTTCAGTCTCTGGAGGTGAGCAGAAAAATTGACAATTAGAGAAATTATCTTCAAAGACTCATAGTCAAGCTTCCAGGGAAATCCATGCAAGACAATGGTATTACCTTAGGTTTCATTTCATTGATTGTGCTTCAAGATAATTAGGCTCTGAGTACATTAGCGCTATATACAGGGATCTGACCGGCTGATGTCTTACATAGGCCAATTACTCTAGAGACCTCACCGAAGGTTACACCCAGTCGCCCTGACCAACATACATGTTGATGGTCATTCAGGGTGCTAATGCCATATCACCTGTGCCTTCTCCTTTCTAGCAGGTGAGAAAGAAAAGAAATAAGGGGTATTCCAGGAAGGTGGTTCAAACCCAAACACTCGACACTGAGACTCTTACTTCACAGCTGACAAAAGAAGCTTAAATAAGAAGGCCCAGCCACTGAGACACCATAGAGGAGACCATACTCAATGGCAAAGAAACAATCGCCAACGGAGGGCTTGGAGAAATCACCATCAGTGTCTCGGAAACCTTGCTCCTAATGACTCTACTGACATACACAAGTAGTAGAGTCAGGAACATCCACCATTCACTGCCCGATGCAGGTATTCGTCAAATCACCCCCTTTGCTGAGGGAGAAAGGGTTTTGAATCCTCAGCTAGAGCAGCACTACTCTATCAAGAAGGGGACCCACACCCTCTACATCCCGCTCACAGCTCTGATACATCACAATCAGAGGTCTCAGGCGAGGGTTAGGTCCTAAATCTTCATAAGGGGCATTACAACAGTTGGTGGAAAGGGGGACCCCAATCATTCACATCATGCTTACGGGCTTGGATCTATCACAATTAGAGTCTCAGGGAGAGTACGGTCCCCTATTCTTCGTCAGGCAATAACAACCTGATGGAACGGGGGTCCTAAAATCTCATTGGCTAGTGATGGTACTGGAACAAACCACCAGTCCGGAAGACCTCAGGGGACAAAGATCTGGGAATGCAAACCACACGCTGATATGGAACCTAACCCCCATGGCGTTGGTTTCTTCAGGTATGGACCTAAGGACCAGGCAGTTAAAACCCCGCTGACGGAAATATAGGGGTCAGGACCTGGCCAAAACAATAAGGCGAGCCTCTCTGAGGGGGCGCGGATATTAACCTTGGTTCTACTCTTGTGATCTCCAGATGCGATCAATGATGAATCAGAGAGAAGAAATGGTCGACATACTTGGGGCTGATGAGTTTTTTGTGCTTAGAGAGAGGGATGACATGGAAACTGATATTTACACTCCCTCAGACACATGAACAGCCAACTCATTCTTCCTCCTACTGAGGAACAAGAATCCATCACCCATCCTAGATCATATCATTCATTCATCCAGACAACTCCTCAGGCTCCTCAGACTCTGCTCACTGCAAACCTAATGCATACTTGCAGAAGTATGACAATGTTCTACCCCTCACTGAAGGGCCTAGTTAGTTAAGTTACCTCAGAAAAGTACTACATGCCCTCTACAATGAGATACTAAAGGAGCAATGGGATCAGCATACTGACAACAGCAGCCTCTTACGTGACTTTTGGGTTTGGCTGTTGAGGCTCACATACCGCGGTAAACTTCATCAGGTCCTGCTTCATGATATACCTATCAGTGACCTGAAAGATCGCTATTGAGACACTGGGACTTGAACAAGGGAAAACAATATACGAAATTGACGCACTTCAAACAAGTTGTTGCAGTCTCTCAGTGCTATTCAAGAAGAGTTCAAGGATGACCACAGCTCTCATTACCAAGCTGACTGAGATCATAGATTCTCTCAGATGACACCTCCTCAAACACTTACTGAGCTTCTCAGGTCTCTCAAGGACGGTAGATCTTACACCACTCAGTTCAGCGGAAGCCATTCAGAAGTCAGTTTCTGATACCCAGGATTGCCTAACTCAATTTTACCACTGCTTTTGACCAGTCTCTACCAAACATAATGAGTGGTTAACCACTACACCACCAGGGTCACTCAACTCTCCGAGCTCATAGTCACCTTGCAAACAGGACATATCCTCCCTGAAGAACGAGACCCGGAAATCAAGAACATAGGTCTCCTCCATGGTGGACAGTTCTTCATGGACCTCTCAAGTTCCCCCAGCTCCTCAGTCAAAAGATGGCTTCAAACTGATGCTCCAGATTGTTGAGGGGGATGATACCTGATGAATCAGTTCTGAACCTGAAGCTACCGGTATCACTGAAGCTGTTCCTCTTCAAAGCTTTCATGCCAGAAACTTCAACTTCTTTAGCCCTTGTTGTTGCTACACAACCCTTCCACTGAAGCAAAACAACACGGAGTTCCCTGAGGGCCTCCTTTAGTACTCCCAATACCCACTACCCCAAAGGGCACGGGAATCATGGAGATGAAGATACACCTCCCAAACTAGTAAAAGGACACCAAGAGAAGTGCGATCCTGACATGAGTTGCACCATGTGCTCATGGAAAATCATATTAGATGATGGGAGATCTTCAGGGAACAGAGATGAAGTGTCGGCCGCTGTTTTTGGATGAAGAGGAAAGGATCAAGGCTGAAAAGCTTAGGTAGGCCAGTGTGCTGAAGTGGGTAGGAAGTCATCAGAGAGACTGAGCAAAATATCAGGGGGGGAACTGTTCCTCAACTTAGGCTGAGCCGAATCAAAGAACACATCTAAAGGTGTCAAGCTAAACACTGAAAGAAACCGGAAAGAACCTTGAGAGGTATGTCTGTGTCATGGACAAAGACCCATGGGTGATGGTCCCCATTACTGACATGGCCATTCATTGCGACACTGATCACCTTAGCCATAACAGTTCATTGAGGACCAAGGAAGTACTGAGAAGAATAAACCTTTCAAGTTCTCAAAAATATGGGATAAAGGAATGGGACATGATGGGGCCCCATCCTGAGGTAGAAGAAAAAAACAGAGTGTATCCCTGACCTTAATGGCCTGCTCATAATAACAAATATACAGGAACTGGAAGAAGAGTAACCTAGAAGCTTTTAGGGAAGCGATTCATCAAAAGCACTTGCTTCACAGGGACTATCGATTCCCTGAACCAACTCAGGACCGAACAGGATGAAGAGGAAATAGCTATTAGGCCAAAGAACCTGAACAATTTATAGGTGCTTCTTCACTTCAACAGAAATCCTCTCTGCAGGTGTTAAAGTTCGTTCCCAATAAAAGTGTTCAAGCACTCTTGGTTTGGTTCTTTTCATTGATGAGTTTGGCAACAAGCATTCCAAAGAGTCTGTGAAAATACAACTGGATGGAAACAACAACTCTTCTGGCCTACAAAGATGATGGGCAACTTTCATGTGGAGAGCCATGAGAATGAAGAGTTTCATATGACTGATGGAAAGATGATGAGTGAGAGACCAGACAAACAGGTTTTGGTGTCTAATCTGAAGAAAGTAACATTAGAACATCATGGGTATTAAGGAAGTATGATTACTTTTCCCGAGTATTATGTTAGGTGAATAGGACTGATGTATTGATTATGAATAAGATGCAGGGCCATGTTTTGTTTATTTCAGTGTCCTTTAATTACTTTCTAGTATCATTCAGCTGTAAGAAGAAGCACAATTGCTCACTTACACTGATCAAACACTTAGGCTTAAATTTTTATCCCAAATAGGGGGAGATAGTTGGAGTCCATTCCGTACCCAAGGTCCGTGAAACAAGGATTTTGAATACAAAATTATCCCTAAGTGTTCATTATACCTTGAAGTTCTCAGGTCACTGTGTGAAACAGTCACTCAGTGAGTTATCTTCAAGATTGCCTAGGCGAGTACTAAGAAGAAGGGGAATTCACCAGTCAGTAGGCTGAACCTCCCTGAGTGGCACGATAAGCAAAGAAGATAGATTATGGGTTCAGGGAGTGATGACAATAACTCTCTGAAACCCCAGACTCCTCAAAAACTATGGATGAATGTAGATTGGGAAGGAATGAAGACAAGGATGAGAACCTGAAGAATGAAAGAAAGGCGGGGACAAGGCGAGGAAAGATTTGAATGATATTATAGGAGAAGCTCGCTTATCAGGCCAAGTCAAACGTTCCATGAAAGGCTTTAGAAACCAGAACAGTATAATCATGTTACTCAGAATGCACAATTGTCTTATACCCAAAATAGGTTATTGTAAACAGGGAAATTTTTTGTCCTTATAAGATTAGGGTCATTCTTTTGCCTTCTTTTACAGTCACGGGGACGTGGTTGCTGATTTTATAACTGTCTATAATAGGATCATAAGGGAAGAAAAGTGTAACAAAGTTTGTGTAATTAATGTTTGACTTCATAAACCACTTTTTCTCCCCCCAAAGAGCAACCTTGTCTCTAAGATATGCTCAGTGGGTTCCTTATAGTTGCACTTATATGCTTAGTCTTAAGTTTAGTGAGGAGGACGCACACCATACTTGTCATTTCATCCATGTGTTTTTTTCGCAAACACTTGGGTTATAAATTCTTTTGATTAACTTCGAATAAGAATTTTAATCGGTGAAAAACTCTTGTTTTTATAATTTTCGTTTTACTTATTTTGCTTAGTTAATCAATACATTGCTTAGTCATGGAACACGTATTAGCTAGTTAAATTCTAATTGTGTAAAGGGTACACAATAAATTTTGATGTTGGTCGTCGAGTTACACCAGTTTAAATTCCGCTGCGATATCACGAAAATTTGAGGGTGTTACATCCACAAGTCCTTCACATCCACCACACTAACCATCACCATTCACTTGCCATCGGTTAAAAATTCTTTACCTCGTTCAACAACATAAACAAAAGACTTCACACGGTTATTTTCACGAGTGGATAACTCCCCCACCTCATGAACCCTCCTATCCTTCATCACAAGAGGTCCATTTGTCTCAAATCAAACCTACAAACTACCAAAGAATACTACTTACATGACTATCATTGCATGTCGTTGTCACCACAACCGTGAGAACTTCGCCACTACTTACGGCAAAAGAGTTATTTGTGATGTTCACCTTACATCCCAACACCACTCCAAGCTCCACCCGCATTCCCACCAACATAAGTGTCGGCTTATTGTCTATGCTCATAGTATGTCTAAGGGAAAATTATATTTTTCTTTCTTAGTTATTTTTGCAATTTATTCTTAGGAATTTTTATTTTTCTTTCTTAGTATTCTTTTTTGTAAACTTTGTGGATGTATGACCTAAGAGTCAAATTTTACCCTGTTTTTTTTAATTAAACGAGGTTACTTAGTTGGTAATCTCTTATGCTTTGTGGTGATCTCATTTGTTGCTTGAGCTATGTGTGTGTTGGATCTTATTATTAACTTTTGGTTTGTTTTAAATATCGTGGTTTATGATAAATTCGTTATTGCCATATTCGTGCTCTGTAGTTAACTTTGTTTTGTAGCACGAATCCATAGCTCGATTCCTTGGGGCCTCCGTACAAGGGGGATGTATACACGAGGGGAGTATTAGCATGCATCTTAGCTTCTGCCACGCACTTAAACTTTTTGTTTCGGAAAAAAGGGGGGAGAAATGTATGGTAAACTAACACTTAAAACTTTGTGAATGTAGATTTTACTAATGCATGTGTTTATGTTTTGCATCATCAAAAATGGGGTGAGATGGTTAATTCAAAATATACACGTATAAAAAATGTTATTTATATTTTACGGTCTCTTAAGGGGTTTTTGATTACATGGCAATTATAAACTAATACGAAGTAATACGTCTAGTAACCAAGTTTTAAGTTACAATTTTACATTCCGACGTATATCACTTAGGTACATTATGGAATAATGTGGAATTTTACGTTCACGTCGAATGATAAAATTTGATAGCCCAGTCTAATAAATATTTTCTACAAACACTCTAATATATTTATTAAACACCGTTTTTCTTAAACATAACTACCAAAGTTTACTTAATTTATAAATAACTAAGACAATTTTTTTGATTAAGTGATTTAATTAAAATTGAAAAATAAAATTAAATTAGTCCCTTTGTGCCCAAGTAATTCTAGAAACAGTACGAATTAAAATGATTTTAGGTCAAAAATCTCAAAGATCAAAAGGATAATAAGTTGTCCCAGAGATGCTCCGCGGATCCGTATTTTATAACTGACGGATCCACAATTTGTGGATACGTGGGATCCGCACGAAGGGAAGGGTCAAAATAGACAGAATGTTAGTATTAAATAGGACTTCTAGTCCAACTTTTATACTAATGATTTTCAGCCATTTTTTAGCTCACTTATACCATGTCTCTCATAAATAAATCTTATTATCACTCTTTGATCATTCACTTGACCTATAACAAATTAATAAGTGATCACCAACGATTCTACTTTTGAATTTCTAGTGAAGAAACACATGCAAGCTTTCCAAGCTTCATGTGTTTCGTAGTTTGTCTGTGTCTTATCATTACTTTGCTTGTATAACTAGTTTCATTTGTTTGATCTTTGATAACCTCTTCAACATATACCAATCTTGGGTAATGATCATCTTTCAAGAAACTAGAGAGAATTGGTTAGTAATTTTAGTACATTAAAAATACGTTGAATGATAAGGTTGGTATTGCTTGTGAATGATCAATATCTAGTTTGTATCGGTAAGTAGTGAAGCGCTGTTGTCTAAGGTGTTCTCCGCCAATAGGGGAGCTTTGCTTTGGTGGATATATGACGTGCATAAACTCGTGAGTTGGGGTACTCGGGGATTGGAGTTAGGGCGTGGTAGAGAGCTTTCTTGCCGAACCACTTATAAACGACTGTGTCTATTGGTTTGATCTTTCTTTACATTCCGCATTAACTTATTTGGATATTGTTTATATTTTTAATTTTGTATGTTTGTTGATTTCCACCCAAGTCACCAAATCAAAAAATTTTTGTAAACAAGTTTAAACCGGTTTAAAAAACTTTAAAACCCCCCCTTTTTTTTTCCTCAACGTGTTCTGAATTTATTGCAAAATTTTCTAAACGTTTCAAAATGGGAAAAGCAACACATCCCTTTCCCAATTTAATTTCATTTATTTTAGAGAATGAACATGTACCTTGGGTTTTTTAGTCGATTTCAAAATTTTTTTCGGGAAACATTGAATTTCGAAGCCGGTTGGAAAATTCCCTTTTACTCGAACCAATTTCTTGTTGTAAAATGGAAAAAACCGGGCCCCCAAAAACCAATTTCGATGTCCCCAAAAAAGCTTACCCTTTTTTGAAAAGGGCCCCTTTTAGGGGGTTCTTTTCATCCAGAAATCTTAAAACCCCCAATGTTCCTATTCTTTTTAGTTTAAACAAAATTTTAAAAATGGAATTTTAATTCTCCTCTCCCCGTATCACAATCATCATTAAATTTTTAAAAAAACAAAACCAGCTTTTTGAAAGCTAAACAAAACAAACCCTAAAAAAAAAAAACCCTTATAAATTTGGCAGAACCCAAAAAAAAAAAAATTAGGGTTTGGGAAAATTAAAAAGGTACCGTCATAAATGAAATCCTAATAACACCCTTTTTACTTAAAACCCGAAGAAAAACCTGAGAAAAAAAGGGGAGGTTTAATCAGAATGTTTTTTTCTATCCCAGTAGCAGACCCACACACAAGAGTAAAAGGAAACAGGCCCGTTTTGGGGGTTTATGGTAATGTAAAAGGGAAAAACCCCGAAAGAGATCAACCAAAAAAACAAAACAAAAATAAAAAAAAAAAAAAAAATTTAAAAAAAAAAAAATAAAAAAAAATTAAAAAAAAAAAAAATTTAAATTTTTTCATTTTTTTTTTTTTTTTGGGGGGGTTTTGAGTGAGGGGGAAATTTCCCTTTTTTTCGAATTTAGGGTACGGGGTTTCGCAAACTAAGCCAAATTTAATTTATTTTTTAAATTTTCGTGTGGCAGAGGTTTACACATAAAAAGTTTATTTTAGTTTAACTTAAGGGGGTTTTAAGAATTTTTGGGCGCGTTTTTTGTTTTGTAATGGGGATATGTAAGTACAACTTAATATGCACTGGTTTAAAAATAAACTTTTTCAAATTTTTATTTAAAACGATTAAATTTTTTATAGTTTTTTGTTGAATGAAGGGAATTTTTTATTGTTTAAAAATTTCATTTATGTTAAGGTTGAGGGTTTTTGTTTTTTTTTTAACTATTGATATCAGGTTGTACACAATATGGCCGTTTTTTTATAATAGGACGCAAACACCCTTAATGGGAAATTTTAAAAAATAAAGTTAAAAAAATTTTTTTTCTGGAAAAATTTTTATTTAAAACTTTAAATTAAAGGATTACATAAGGGGTGCCCATAAGGGGACTTTCTTTTTTATTTATTTTCCCTTTCCGATAAACAAAGTTTACCCTTTTGATATTTATTTTCCCGGTAATAATAATTTTAACCCTATTTTAAATTTTTTTTTTAAAATTCTAATTTTTAACGCCACGGAGTTTTTAAATTTTTAAAAAGGAATAACTGAGTCGTTTTTTTTTGAACGCATTTGTAAAAAAAAAAAATCAAAAATTTTCCCAAATTAACCTCTAAAGAAAGATTGTTAGGCCTCTTACCAAAATTGATTTAAAACACATATAGAATCCATAGCGTTTAGGGAAGAAAAATAGGGGGGAGATTTTGTAGAGGGGGAGGGGGGAGAAATGGGGACAACAAATATGTAACTATGTGCATTGGGAAAAAGGGGCTCACACCTCCCCAAAGGAGGAAGTTTAAAACAAGATATAGCTATTTTTTCCAAAAGGGTTTTAAAAGGGTATGTGCTATATGGTCTTAATGGCCGTATTAATGGCCCTTCGGGAAGGGGATTTGATAGGGAAAGTCCTGGGCCCCAGTACATCTTTTCCCATATTCTATGTCTTTAACATGGTTCCTTTAAACTTAGAAACCCACTTTTTTTTAAGCAAAAACCCTCCCCTCAAGGGTGGCCCATTCTGGGAAGGGTTTCCCTTCTTCACGTCTTGGTTTCTGTAATTTAACTTAAACCCCTTGTGGGGTGTTTAAGAGTAGTCTTGATTCTTTTTCCCTTTTCATGCTTGTGATCTTTGAGTAAAATCTCTATTCTTTATTGTCTTCGATCAACATTTTCCCAAAGAGTTTGTTCTTGCGTCCTCTCAACAACTCTTTACGGTTTTCAAAGTCTTGCTCGTTTTACATATGTCTCTTATGCAATTTTAGAGAAGGTTTTTAAATTTTTTAATTTCTCGTCTACCTATGGCTACTATGCCAACCTAAAGGGGCAGAGAACCCGGTCGTGGTAGGGTAGTAAAGGGGTTTAATCCGGGAGGTCGTCCCAGAGCTAATGGGCGGGGGGGGGGCCCTATTTGAGTTCAAATTGTAAACTTTTTTTAGAGTTGTTTTTTTAAAATAAAATTTAAAAAAAAATAAATAAATAAAAAAAAGGGGGGAAAAAAAGGGGGGAAACTTTTGAAACGGGGGGAATTAAGGTGCAAAACCTAGTTATAATGTAATTAAGGGTTGATTTATCCTAGTGTATGTTTTTTGTCTCGGGTTGTGGTGGTTAAATGTCGTCAGGATCAGTTGGAAAAAATTCCTTTGCTATAATTCCAAAACCCGTACCACCTTTTGGAAAATTTTCGTTTAAACATTTGGTTTTTAGTCTAAAGTTCCAGTTAAACCCAAAGACCTAATCAGTACATGATTTTTGGTCCTTTTTTTGGTAAAAATTCTCACCTTTCAAAACGGTTTTCCCGGGAAATCTTATCTACATCTAATGGGGATAATTTGTCATTTGGCCCAATTCTTACCGAGGGTGATGTGTAGTCTTTGGGGTTCAATTCGTCTTTGCCTCCCATTTCTGGCTAGGTTTTTGGTCAATTCGGGTTGCTAAAAGGTTGACTTACCCAATACATATATCAAAACGCGGGGATCGTAGCAAGGTGGGTAGATAAAAACACATAACATAAATAGCAAGGAAATAAAAAAAAAATCAATGTAATAATATTCATAAACCTGGGGGTACACTAAAAGTGGGTTAGCCAACTAATAAAAATTGCATTAATTGAAATTAGACATGATGTTCGTTTAAAAAAATTACTTTGATTTAAGCTAATAATGATGATGATCGTTGGTGATTCTCCCTTCAAAAGTGGGGGAAATTTGCTGTTGGAAAAAATGCCCTAGAGGTTTTCCCCCTAATCGCCCCTTTTGGAGAGGGGTGGAAAAGAAAAAATAACCGGGAAAATTGAAATGGGGTTTTTTGTTTTTATATTTTCTCAACAAGGTACGGCGTTTAAAATTAGTTGGGGTTTTTTCACCGTTTAAATATTTTTTAAAATTTAAAAACATCACGTTTTGCAAAATTACGCCTAACCAACGTCGATTCGGTTACGGCGTAAGAGTCTCGTTTTTTTTTTGTTTTTTTTCATTTTTTTAAACTTCCAAAGGGGCTTTGTCGCATTTTTTAAACCCCCGAGTAGCGGAAAATTTGGTTTTTTATTTCAAGTTTCCCAATGTATTTTTTATAAGTGTTTAAACTTATAAAAATATACGGGTTTTAAAACCCCATCGTTCTTTACTTATTAAATTTCGGTCCTTTACCCATTTATTTCCGTTTTTTGGGGTTTAAAAGGAATTGAGTCCCTTATAGTCCCCTTTGTTCATTTTTTTTTTATTCACGTCCTTGTGATCCTTTTAATTTTGAAATTTCCCAAAACCCAAGTCTCATCGAACTTTGGGTTTTTTTTACTTCGGTCTATATAATTTAAAATTTTACCAGTTCACCGCTTTTTTTACCCTTTTACTTAAAAATCCTTTTTGGGCCCCAAGGGGAATAAAATTAACGGGTAAGTCCCCAATACCAGCTTTTCGCCGTAAGGGCCCTTTGTCAGCATGGGGATTAAACCACGCTTTTGTAACCTTTTTATGGGTGTACCTTATGAATGGGTTTCGCCCTTAGAACCCTCGGGTTTAAAAATTTTTATCCATCTTACGCCGTTTAAACCCAAAGACTAAGCTACGCCAACTCATTTTGCTTTATCTTTTCCTTTTTTTAATGTTTTTTTCGGGGTAAGTCAATGTGCCACTTACCCCCTAAAAATTTTTGGAAATTCTTTTTTGGGGGTTTTTTTTTTTTTGGGGGGTTCCTCATATTTTTCCGTTTTTTCCAACGCCCCCCCCAAAATTTAAACCGAAATGTAAAAATAAACAATTACGTACCAGATTAATATAAAATGAGGCTTTTAACTGGGGGAAAATTTTTTAATAAAATACAGGACTATTTGATGTTATCAAAAAATCCCCCCCCCCAAATGAACTCTACTTGCCCTCAAGTAGCCCTTTAAATCATTTCTAAAAATATATCTCCAAAATGTTGATGAGTGCTATTTACTAAACATTTTATGCCCAATTAGACACAAAAATGACCAAAAACCCCAAATAGATAAAATTTTATTGAAAAAATATTCTTGGTTTGTGTTTTTATTTTTCAGGTAAAAAAAGGTTTGAAAAAGGCAAAAAGGACAAAAACCGGCACAAGTTTGGGAAAAAGACATAAAAGCGGACCCGGGGGAAGAAATTTAGGGAGTTTGGCCGGGATTTTGCTCAAGTTATCAAAGTAAAAACCCTTGGAAAATCATCATTTGTCAAAATCGTCCTTGAAAATAATTTCCAGTTTGGGAAGAATACCCCTTGAAATTGGGATTTGGCCTTTAATCCCTAACCTAACTCTAATCCAAAACCATTACTCTTTTTAAACCTAACAAATAACCCAACCCTTTTTTAAAAATTCCTGCCCACAAAAATTTCCAACCCCAAACATAAACCCAAAAACGGCCTCCTTTTTTTCTTAGCTAATTCCGGTAAAAATAGAAGTCAAACCACGCCTTATTCCTAAACCTTTTCCCTCCAAAACAGAGACAACATGTCTCCCATTCCCCCCATGCCTCTCCTCTGCAAAAGCCAACCTACCTCCCCCTCCTCACTTATTTGCCAGTCCCACGGGGTTTGTACTCATTTTAATCCCACAACCCATTTCCCGCAAAAATAAAAATAAAGGGGTAGGATTGATTTAAGCTAACCCAACGACTGGGAAATTTTGGGGGAGACTGGGAAACTTTGGAGTGATATAACTCACTTCTTTTCAACAGAGAAAAGAAAAACTAGGAGAGTTTGGGAAAAATAGTCGTTTTTAATAATTTTTGTAGATTTCATTTAAAATTTTTCCCTTTTCTAAATGTAATTTAAGCTCTTTTAAAATAAATTTTTTTTTAATTTTTTCGTATTGTTCCAATTCCCAATGTTTAATAAATTTTTCAAATTCTTATATGCATTTTAACAAATTTTTAATTTTCAGTTGTTTTTTAAACGGGGAGTTTCACAAGCTCTTTGTGTTTATATAAGCTCATAAAAAGCTCTTTATAGCTTTTTGTGAGTTTATTCTAGTTTAAATTTTAAAGTTCAATTTAACATCCCAAGTTAGTCAACGAAAGTCAATTTTCCCCTGTTTTAAGGGTGCTTATTCAGCTTATTGTGTTATTTTTTTGCTTAATTTTTGGGGTAATATTGCCTTAATTATTTTTTCTTAGTTTATTTACCAATTCCCTTTCATTTCCTTTAAAATCACTCAAAAAAAAGCCATTTTAGAAATAGCAGACTAATTTCTTCTCTTATTTAGCATGAAAAACCAAAAAATCTCTCTTTTCACTATTCATCCACAAAATAAACGAAGGGAGATCAAAAAAATTCCATTCACGCCTTCGTTGGAAAACAAACCGGGTTACACTTTACTTCACTTGTGTTTCCCTTGGAAAAAATACACATTGATTTAACGAATCAATTTTTGGCGCCGGGGCCGGAAGGTTAAAAGCGAATTTTTAAATTCTCGTTTTTTCGTTGCGTGTTTTGAAGCCCTTCCCCCCGGGGAAGTTATTTATTTTCTTCGTAAATATTTTCTTATAAAAAACCCAAAAGATTTTTTTTCAAATTTATTTTCCTTTTTCCCTTTGTGGGCTTCAAATGTTTCTAAAAATCCAAAAATATTCTTCTTATCCCTCTATTCGTTTAATTCTTTATCGCACCCTCTATCCGGTTTAATCTTTTTATTTTCTTCTTTACCATTATGGTTGTGATTTTGGGGGGGGCCTCCGAAACGGTTTGGGAATTTCCCCCGTTGTAGATTGTAAATTTGGAAACGGGTTTGTCTACGGGGCCAAAAAACCCTACAGAAAACCAATAACCTTTAAACCCAAACCCCCACACCCTGAGTGGAAAATATTTTTCTGAAATGTGGGAAATTTTCTCATCCGGATTTTGATTGTCGAACGGGGGACATGCTTGGGCTATGAGCCGACCTTTTAACAATCAGACACCATCCGGATTTGACCCAACTTCACAATACACAACCCTCAGCACCCCTTTTCAAAACGAGTTAACCAAGCTGATTAATTAGTTTAAAATATTATTGCTCAAAATCACTCAAACAGACTTTCAAAAAATGAAATAAACCCGGGTTTTTAAAGGGGATGGTTCTTAGAAAAACAAAAACCTCCTATTTGACTTATATTACTCAGAAGAGGTGATGAGGGGGAGAAGGGAACCAAAGTCATCCACTTGTTAAAACCCTTCAGTACCTTTTTTTTTGGGGGGGGAAAAAGGGAAGGGCGAAATCATTTCCCCTTGAGGGAAAATTTATGACCTTGTTCCAATCCAATGGTGTCCAAGGAACCTTGTGATCTTCCTGATTCTACTTCTCACACATTCGATATGACTATCACAAATCCTTTATTTAATTTTATTCTGAATTTTAATCTAATTTTAGATTATTCAAATTTTGAAAATGATTTAGTAGATACGGAGACAATAAGGACGAAAGGTGCAATCTTCAGCATACAAGTACGCAAACCTGGCCCACCTCCTAATCCTTCCAGTAAACCTAAGCTCAAGAGTTCTTCATAAGATTTAATATCTTCTCGAGGAGTTCACCGATGACCCTTCGCATTTATCCATCCACCGGTGGGATGAAGATAAAGCTTCATTTTGAATCAGATTGAGGGGAATTGGAGTTTTGATAAGTCATGATTAGTAACAAATTGTTCTCAGTCGGGGGGGGTTGCCGATGACTCTCTCACCTTTATATCTCCGCCCGAGTATTATTACTTAAGGGCTCGGTGGAGGGGGGGGAAAGTATCTATTGTGGCAGTGGGTTATTTAAAAACACAATCCGAATTCCATCCTGAAAAGGGGCTTTTTTGTCTGGCTTTAAAAGCTTAAATGACAAATTGATAAGGGTACGATTTTTATCATAATTGTTTTCGGGGAAACTTTCTACCTTTTTTCACAAAAAGGTAGTGTCCTTTTCTCACTCCTTCGGGGGGGTGAGGACACCATCTTTGACCCCCCATTCCGTTATAGTTTTATTACTAAGAGCGGGTGTACTCATTGGGGGTGGAAACTTTCAGTTTCTTCAATGTTTTTTCCAAACTCTTGAATGAAAGTCGATGAAGATTTCTTTTCACAGCTTCCCCAGAAAAAAATGAATTCGGGGGCGAGTCAAGCTAGTGACTCGGGTAACAAAAACATTAGCCCACATGGGTGACAAAAAAAATGTTTCTGACTTCTTTCTATTTTCTACCTAAGTGTGGGGGGATTCCTCTTACTGTGCTTTGTTTGTGTGTTTTTTCCCCTTTGTTTGAAAAAAGGTTTTCCCCTTTAGATCTTTGATGATTGGGCGCTGTTTTCAATCTACCGCCCAATATCCGATCTTTTTGCTACGTTTATCTGGGGAAATATCTTTTTAATCTGTTTGTGAAGATGAGATTTCTTCAACATTTTGCTATTAATTTTCCCTTTTTACTTTAAGTGTCGGCAAATAGCCGGTATTTGAATTTTGAGGGAAATATTAAAATTTCAAAGGGTGGGGGGGAATTCTCCGCAAATTTTGTCACATTGTACTTTTAGTGCCCTGTCCCCCTTTTTGGGCCCAAAAAAATTTTAAATTTTTTTCTTTTTTTTGGAATAAGAAATTGCATGAAAAGAAGTGCTTTGCACCAAAAAAAAGAAAGCAAAAAAAAAAGAAGTGTTTAGTCTTGATAGGTTAAAAACAAAGGGAATCCCGACCTGCCAGAGTGCTGATTGGCTGTTTTCTTAAGGGGTTAGACTGGGTTTTTTACGATTTGGAAAAATGAAAATCTAACGTGAGAGTTGGTTCTCTTTAGAGCTTATACAAGTTTCTATGGTTTTCTAGGAGAAAAAATAATCGATTAATAATTGCTTTTTTTCAAACATTGAACATTCAAAATCTTTTTTTTCAAACGTTTAAAAAAATACAGTTCAAAGATTTTTTTTAAAAACTTGGGAAACCCAAGCATATGTCATAGTAATGTAAAAGTTAAATAATAATGATGTGCTTTAATTTGGCGGTTCAAGATGGGCCCTTGGATCCTTATTTTCGGAAGGCGTTTAGGTTTTTTGGCTACCTCTACACACCCCTTTGGGAAACCTCAAAATTAAAGGAAAGTGTGAGTCTTGGGCTTACACCTTGGATCTCATTTCGGATGTTTAGAGTTTTTTTGTTTTGGAAAAATCTCGTTGTAAGGGCCCCTTTGGGTCCTTTATTCCGGAAGGGGTAAAGGTCTTGGTTTCTCGTAAATCTCCTTGGGTTTTTGTTCACAAGTAAAAAAAAAATAAAAAAAAAATTTAAAAAAATAAAATGAAAAGAAAAAAAAAAAATTTTAAAAAGGGGTATATTGCAAAATGCAATTAGTGTTGATGTGGTGAATAAATTTTTAAACCTTGTTGTTGTAAAATTTTTTAAAACTATATTTCAACTAGTTTTAGTCAAAGTCTTATAAAAACGTCGATTTTTTTTTGATTTAAAATTTGAAAATCAAGACATTCACCTAACTTGAAATAAATATGGGAGTGGGAAAAATTAAGTTTGGCTTAAATAGATTTTAGTATTTAAATAGTGTTAAACATTTTACAAAGCATTTGCAATGAGTTAAGCTTAGTTGGGAGGGTTTTTTAAAAAGAGGATGACGATTACAATTCCCTGGAACCCCCCATTTTGTGTGGGAAACCCGTTCAAAGATACCATTTTTGAGAACAAGCATGTTATCTATTTTTGTTGTAGTTTAAAATTTTCGCTTTTAATAAAAAATCAAACGGGGGATCTTGGGATTCTTTTTATCCTTTCATTACTTTATATAATCGGGTTGCTAGGGACTAGCAATTGATAGTGTGGGGGGTGTGGGGTGCCTATTTTCTCATCATTTTATGCCCTATTAGACACAAAAATGACCAAAAAAACCCAATTTAACAAATATTATTGCAAAATATCTTGGTTTGTGGGTTTTAAATTTTTTTCAGGGACAAAGGTGGAAAAAAAAAGGGAAAAAGGGACAAAAACCAGCACAAGATTGGAAAAAAACGTGAAAGCGGAGCGGGAAAGAATTTTCGAGTTGGACCGGGATATTGCTCAAGTTATCAGAAGTACCTTGGAAAAATCTTTATTTTTAAAATTTCGGGTCCTAAAAAATTAATTTCAAGTTTGGGAGAATAGCCCTTGAAATTTCGGATTGGAAAAACTTTAATCCCAAACCTAACCAAAATTTCTACTTTATCTTTATTCCTAAAAATTTAAAACCCAATCCCTTTTAAATACCCAGCCCCACAATTTATCCCAAGCCCAACTTAAACCCACAACGGCCTCTTTTTTTCCTTAGTTTTTTCAGGTCAAATAGAAGTCACCCACCTTCTTCTAAACCTTTACTCCAAAACCACCTAAAAAAAAAAAGAGATAAAATCATGTTTTTCCCCATGTCCCCCCCTTTGCCTCTCCTCTGCCATAGCCACCTACCTCCCCCCTCATTAGTTTAACACAGTCCCCCCGTGCTGTCCCCACTTTTTTTCCCAACCCATTTCCCGCCAAAATCAAATCAGGGTAGGTTTGTTTTTAAGCTAAACAACGCCTGGGAAATATTGGGAGAACTTTTTGGGGAAGATTTTTGGGGGTGATATATAATCACTTCATTCACACGGGGGGAAAAAGATAACTAGGGAGTTTTTAGAATAATTAGTCGTTTTAATAATTATAGTAGATTTCAGTTTCAAATTTCAGTTCTAAAATGTAATTTAAGTCATTTAAGCTCATTTTTTTCTTAATGTTTCAGTATTTTTCCCCAATTTTCCCAAATTTTTTTAATGAATTTTTCAAATTCTTATATGTCACTGTATCGAATTTTAATAAGTTGTTTTAAACAGAAATCACAACCCTCTCATTAGTGTTATAAAGCTCATATAACTCTTTATAGCTTTTTGTGAGTTTATTCTAGCTTAATTCAGTTCTATTTAAAACAATCCCAAGTTATACAAAGCCCAATTTTCGCTTTTGAAAATTTGTTTTATTCCACTATTGTGTTATTTTTTTGCTTAATTTTAGTGTAATATTCCCTCTAATTATTTTTCTTAGTTTTTTTTAACAATTGCCTTAAATTTCCCTTTTAAAAAATCACTCAAAACAGCCATTTTAGTATTAGAACTTTTTTCTTTTCTCCTTTTTAGCCTTTCTTTTTATTTTTTTTCCCAAATTTCAGTTGTTTTAAGCTAGAATTTTTCACCTGGGTTTATTTTGGGTTAAAAGCTTACCTACCCAAATTACTATTTTTTTTAGTTTTTAAGGGAATTTTAATTGGACAGCTTTTGAAGGGTTTTTAAAAACCCCCTTTTACAGGCTGCACAATGATCATTTCCGCAGAACATGATTGTTTTGCTTAATTTATGCTTTATTTTACTACTTTTTTATGTTTTTCATAGATTATTGTGTTTTTGATTTTGTTTTAAAGCTTTTGATTGGTTATTTCTTGTTAAGCTTATTAGTAGCTATTTGCCAAATTGCATTTTTGAGTTTATGCCCATTTTCTTGTTTGATAGATAAGCAAGGGGCTTATTCTGGGGCTTTTGGTGATTTTAAAAAAAGGGTTTTTCAGTTTCAAAAACCCCTTATTTGTTTTTTTTTAAAAAATTGAGTTTTAAAAAGAAAAAAAATTAGTTTAAAAAAAAATTGTTGCATACAGTCGGAAACCCCGGGACCTCTTTTTAAAAAAAAAGCAACAACCTTACCAGTCGCCCTAGGGTCTTTGCTTTTTTAGTCTTGCACCCTTTTTAAATTTTTTTAGTAACTTTTCATTTAGCTTATCGACTTTTTTCTTTTAGTAGTTAAAGAAAAGTTGATTTTTGTTGTTTTTTATTTTTCCTTTGCTGTATTTGTATAAAGTAATTTCAAAAAAAAGTTTCAGATTTTAGAATTTGGGTTTAGTAAATTAATCTATTTTTTTTTTAATTTAAATTTTTTAATTCCTATTTAATAAATAATTATCAGGAAAAAAAAAATTCTTTTTTTTTTAAAATTTTATTTTATTAATTAGGATTTAGGAAATATATTTGTACCAGTAAGTAATTTCTTCGGTTTGGGCGTTTGCTCGGGGTTTCGGGTTTTTTAAAGTACGTTTTCAGTTTTCTTTACTTTTTTAAAAATACGCGTTCTTTAGATTTTAGTTTTTCCTTGCCCTTTTTAAATCGTTTTTTTTTTTTTATGTTCTCTTTTTTAGCATTGGGAAAACCAAAAATCTTTTCTTTTCACTATTCATCACACACAATCACGAAACGAGATCACAAAATTCCATTCACGCCTTCGTTGGGAAAACGACCCGGGTTCCCAAAACCTTTTTTTTACTTGTGTTTCCTTGGAAAAAAATTTCAAATTGATTTTAATGAATCAATTTTGGCGCCGCACCGGGGGGGAAGGTTGAAGCGAATTTTTAAATTCTCGTTTGTCGTGCGTGGTTTGAAGACCCTTCTCCGGGGGAAAATTATTCATTTTCTTCATAAATATTTTCTTATAAAATCCCAAAAAGATTTTTTTTTCAAATTTAATTTTTCCCTTTTTCCCTTTGTTTTTCTTCAAAAAAGTTTTTTTAAAATCCAAAATATTTTTTCTTAAACCCTTTATTCGTTTAATTCCCTTTTTCTCACCTCTATCCGTTTTTAAATTTTTTAAAAGTCTTTATCTTTCATTATGGTTGTAAGGGGGGTGTGGGGGACCTCCAACGGGGTGGAAATTGCCCCGGTTTGACCTAGCATACATAATCAAACGGGGGATAAAGAAGGCTAGATAGATAAACAAATATATTTTTCATCAAATATTATGTAACACAAATACAAATTATTTTCGGTCAAGTTGCACCATAAAGACTCTAAAAAGTCAAATGACATTTATTTTGGGCGGAGGTTTGGGATTATGCAAAAACATTTTTAAAATTATATTAATTTCTTGCACAAAAAATGTGAAAGGTAATGATAATGTTTTTTTTGATTTTTTGCAAAAAAATCAATTTCATCGTTTCAAAAAAATTACTCTAAAAATATTCTAGACTCGGGCTTGGGCTTGAGCCGTTACATAAACTTAACATTCCCCCGCAGTCCGAACGGCGAAATCGCGAAAGCTCAACTGGAGGTAAAAGCTAATAAACATAAATTAAAGCAAATAAATAATTGTTGATGAAGAATTCGACAGGCCAAGGGGGAAGGGCACATCTTCACTTTTCAAGCAAAAACCAGGAAACGAAAGTATCCCAACATGTCTCGGGAATAGAACCCTAGATTCGACACCAACAAAAGTCGTCTCGGGAAAAAGGGAACCCTGGGATTCGACCCAACAAAAGTCTTTCTGGGAATTAATACCCTAGTTTTCGACATAAAAAAAACAAAAAAATTAAATAACTCTTGTATAACTTTAGAAAATTCTTAAAAAACGAAAGTTGGTTCTAAAACTTCAACCCCAAAGAACCTTCCGAACAAACGGGCGTGTTTATTAGTAAAACATAAAGATCTGCCTTTTTTCTGTTTTTTTTTTCTTTCTTTTTTTTTAACAAAGATGGAAAAACAAAATTTTTAAAACCAAAAGGTGAATAAAAATGCTCCCACAACACCGACACACCATCTTCACTTTCTCTCTTTATAAACCCATCATCTTCATATTTCCCAACATCACCCCCGTTCCCCCCATTTTTTTTCCCCTATTTTTTGGGGGGGACTACCGAATCCATGGCTATCTTAACGATCCGGTTAGATCCGACCACCACACAAAAAAAGAAAGTCGACTGGCATCCAAAGCCATCGATGACCACCAAACAAAACAAACTAGTCGACGGGTTTAATCTTATTGTAACCAACGATGACAAACGAAAAGGGAAAAAGAAAAGTAGCGGGGTTAAGAGGATTTAGGGATAGGAAGTTTTTGTGGTTTAGGGTTGTGGATTATTTTTGGTAGTGAAGGAATTTTTGGGCGGCAGGAAGATGATGCGTTTTGATAAGGGGTCTATGGGGGGAAGATATGGAAGAAGTGAGATGTTAATGGTCTAATGCCTGTACGTTACGCTTTGGGGGGTTTGGTTCAAAATTTACACCTTTTTTTTTGGGTTTAAAGGGAGCCCTCCGAACCTCCGGCGTGTTAGCCGGCCCGGCCCAGAGGCGGCGGCTGTTTTGGGGGTTTTAGTTTTGGGGGAACGATTATTCTCTGATACCATGTAGAAAGGTAATGATAATGATTGATTTGTTTTGATTGAAAAAACTCAATTACTTTTCTTTACATAAATTTTAAACTCTACAAAAATTTCTGGGACTGGGGCTTGGGTTTGGGGAAGCCGTTACATATTACAGTCTAACAAAAATTTGTGATAGAATTGGATTAAAAGGACATCGGGGTACTAAATTTATTTTCACCTATTTTACTATCATACAGCAGCTTTCCGAGTCAAGGAAGGAAGAGAAAGTTGAAGAGAAAGAGGAAATCGATGATGTGAAGGTATTTTTTTCTTTATTATTAAAATGTATTTCTCTTTTGGGTCCAACTTTCTCCTATTAGTCTTAAAACTCAGTAAAAAATGAAGAATGTTAATTTCTCCTTCATTGCAGAAGTTAGCAAAAAAAACCCTTGTTGTCTTATTTTTTTTAAAAACCTGCCATAAAATCCAAAAAACAATTATTTTTTACTTCCATGTTTGCTACCTACGTTTTATTTATTATTTTTTTTTTTATTTTCCTCTTAAAATTTTACTTCAACCCTTCTTTCATTCCCAGCAAATTCTTAAAAAAAAATAAATAAAAAATAAAACTTTCCCTTTTTTATCTAATGTTTTCAGTAACATGGTTTTAGATGTAACAAAAGTCACGCGAATGCGAAGAAGCCCATGGCAGAAGAGTAGGTCAAGTGAGGCCGTGCGCCATTGAAGGGCTGGAAGTGGTGCGTTTGGCGGTTTAAAGGGTGGGTTTAGGTGATCAAATGGGGCTAAAATGGGTCTGTTTGGGGCTGAAGTGGGCACTAAAAAATGGGTCAGTTTGGGGATGAAATGGATGTTGGATGGAGGTGAAAATATGGGGGTGATAAGGGAGCGATTGGGGTTTTTGAAATGGGAGGCGAAGGGGTGTCTTTGGGGGGGCTGAAATAGGAGATTTTGGATGATTTAAATGAACTAAATGGAAAGGGAATATAACGAAACTCATAGCTTTTATTTCATGCTCTGTCTGCATTTTTACATTTTTGGGCTTATTTGAAAACTTTTGATCTGAATAAGTTTATTATGATCAAAGGGTTGATGTTGAGGTTGCTGGGAAAACCATTGGGGTGTGTTTTTTATGTTTACATTTATTTTTATACTTTTTTAATTCAAAATGTGTTTGCTATGTGCTTTTTCAAGTTTATTGACATTTGAGAGAAAAAGGAAATTAGTTTTTAAATCTAGTTTTTAAAAAAAACATGGGGCGTGAGGGTTTATATCTACATGCTACCTCTGTGATAGATTGGGGGGATATGTGGTACACTACAAATACTTTTCACACCCGGTTTACTTTCGAAGAGAAAAATTTCCATGATTACAAACTATTTTGTGAAGCTAGCAGTTTATCATCAATGTTTTGTAAACAAAAAAAATTTAAAGACTTCTAAGCCTTTTAGTTTTATATTGTAAATGTTTTTTAACCTTCTCAATTTTTTGTTAAAATGAATAAATAACCCAGCTTTTTGAATTATGGTTTAACACAGCACTCCCCCGGGCAACGCCCCGGGCTCACCCACTCGTTTAGACTAAAATTGAAAGGTGGATAGAAACAGAAAAACAAATACTTTTTTTTCTTTCATTTTTTTTTTTTTACATCAGCTAAAAAAACAACTAAAAAACAACCCTTTTGCTTGAAATTCTGTAATTTTTTTTTTTTTCTTTTTTTTTTTTGAGGGCAAGACAGGTGTACAAAAATGAAACAAAATACAAACACAAAAAAAGCATTCCCCCACTTGAGATCAATTTCATCTAACCCGAATTTCTTCAATCCCTTTTTTATAACCTGCTACTTCCACCAGGGGGCCCGGGAAAATTAACTAAAGCCCCCGGGGGACCAGGGGATTTAAAAAAAAAATCAAGGGTGGGCTAGGCGTTAGGTGTACGAAACAACATAAAGGGTGAAAAAAAATGAAAAGAATGGATAAAGACGGGTTTAATAGGGGTATTTTGCACTTATAATGAGTGAAAACAAAAAAGGGGTACACAGGGGGATTGACATTCGATGTAAAAAATTCAATACACAATAAAAAAAACAAAAAATGTTGGTTTTTGGGGGTTAATCCTAAAAATTGCCTTTATTCCTAGCTCCCACGAACACCAAGTTACCTCAGTGTAATGCCCCATTATATGGTCTCGAAAAGATATTAAAATGCCAAGTTCTAAAGTCTATTTATAGACACCAGCATCCATTTTTATGTTTATTATGTTTAGAGGAAACCGGAAAGGCTTATCCTCACACATGAAAAAATTTTGGTTTAGGTGTGCTGATTAGATAAAACTGTTAGTAATAAAAAAACATGAAAAAATTTTTTACATTTAAAAAACATTTTTCACAAAAAAATTGAACATAAAGGCAAGAAGAATCAGGGGGTGCCTATTTCTAACCCTTCCCCCCACTTGGTTCATACAAAAGCAATCCCCAAATTAAAAATAGGAAGGGTAAGAAATGGAACGGAAAAAACCCCCTGGATTTGTCGGAATCCCAAAAGATAAAAACGAAAAAAAATGTCTCGCCTTGAGATCAGGACAAACTTTAATTACCTGAATTCACTAAAAAACCAAGCATCATACTAGAAAAATATCAATATTTAAAAATAAGAAAAATAAAAACCTAACTCACTTTCGTGGGGAAATCACGGTGCATTAGCGTATGCAAAAACCTTTTAAACCACTCGGTGTCCGGGTGGAGCATTTGAAGTTTTCGTGAGGGTTTACAAGGAAAAACCCCAAACCAAAGTTCATTTACAAAAAATTTTACCAAAGCTTGGCCATTTTATTTATTTTTTATTTTTTATTGAAATGGTTTTTATTCAGGAAGAATTTAGGCGTAACCTCATTTATAGTTACGTCGTAGTCAGTGACCTATCAATTTTTGTGTGTGGTAAATTTTTACGGGTAACCACAACATGCAGTTACGCTTTTAGGGAAGTCCCGATCATTTTCAGAAAACTCGATTCTTTAGGGGGCCCTTTTGAGGCCCTCCAAACATTTTCTTTCTTTGTAGATCTTAGTATTTTTGTAGGCCTCATCTCTTAGTTCATAGAGTTCATTAAGTTCCATGAAACGGTTCTTCGTTGCAGCTTCCATATCCATATTACAATTCGTCAAAGCCCAATATGCACTTTGTTCAATTTTGACCGGTAGGTGGCATGCTTTTCCGTATACAAGACGAAATGGAGTGCATCCCGTTGGTGTCTTATAGGCTGTACGGAATGCCCATAAAGCATCATTTAACTTGTCAGACCACCCTTTCGGATTATATCCAGTCATTTTTTCAAGAATTCGCTTAATAGCCCTATTGGTTACTTCAGTTTGCCCATTGGATTGAGGATGGTATGCGGTGGAAACCCTATGATATACTCCATATTTTTGCAAGGCTCTTCCCAGATAGTGATTACAAAAGTGTGTTCCCCTATCACTAATCAATGCTTTAGGAATTCCAAACCTAGAGAACAAACTTTGCAAAAATTTAAGTACTACCTTGCTGTCGTTTGTTGGTAATGCTTGCGCTTCGACCCATTTTGATACGTAATCAACAGTAACCAAAATATATTTATTACCTTTAGATTCAGGAAACGGCCCCATGAAGTCCAATCCCCATATGTCGAAAACTTCACATACATGGATATAATTTTGCGGCATTTCGTTTCTTGATGTTATATTCCCAGATCGTTGACACGCATCACATCCTTTTATATAATCTTTTGCATCATCCAACATAGTGGGCCAATAAAATCCCGCATCAAGGATCTTTCTTCTTGTGATGACTGCACCGTGATGTCCCCCCGTTGGCCCTGAATGGCAATGTGCCAATATTGCTGGGATGTCATCACCATCTACGCATCTTCGTATAATATTGTCAGGACATAATTTAAAGGCATAAGGTTCATCCCAAATATACTCGCTAGCGCGAGTTAGAAACTTTCTTTTCTCGTCGGATGTTAGCCCTTTTGGAATTTCATTTGCAACAATAAAGTTTATAAAGTCGGCATACCATGGTCCATTATTATTGCTCTTAATTCCTACCATCATAAGGTGTTCATCAGGAAAGTCATCAGCAATTTCCCTTTCGTCAAGCACCTCCATATCAGGGTTTTCAAGTCTAGATAAGTGGTCAGCAGCTAGATTTTCGGCACCCTTTTTATCTTTAATTTCAAAATCGAATCCTTGGAGCAATAAAACCCACCTAATAAGCCTTGGCTTGGCATCCTGTTTATTGAACAAATACTTCAAAGCAGAATGGTCAGTGTAAACCATAGTTTTTGACAATATAAGATATGATCTAAATTTATCGAATGCAAAAACTACTGCTAAAAGTTCTTTTTCCGTGGTGGTGTAGTGTTCTTGGGCATTATTCAATGTTTTGCTAGCATAATAAATTGGCTTAAATTTCTTATCTATCTTTTGACCAAGTACAGCTCCAACAGCATAATCACTAGCATCACACATTAGTTCAAAAGGCAAATTCCAATCCGGCGAAATTATAATAGGTGCGGAAGTTAGTTTTTCTTTAAGTATATGAAATGCCTTTTTGCAATCTTCAGAAAAATCAAACTTCGCATCTTTTAGCAATAATTGGGTCATAGGCCTAGATATCATTGAAAAATTCTTTATGAACCTACGATAAAATCCAGCATGCCCTAAAAAACTTCTAACACCTTTTACATTAGTGGGGTAAGGTAGTTTGGCAATTACATCAATTTTAGCTTTATCGACTTCTATACCTTTCCCAGAAATCTTATGTCCTAACACAATTCCCTCTCTAACCATAAAATGACATTTTTCCCAATTAAGAACAAGGTTAGTTTCTTCACACCTAGTAAGCATTTTATCAAGTTTAAAGAGACAATCACTAAATGAGTTACCGAACACCGAGAAGTCGTCCATGAAGACTTCCATAAAGTCTTCCACCATATCATGGAAGATAGCCGTCATACAACGTTGGAAAGTAGCAGGGGCGTTGCATAGTCCGAACGGCATTCTCCTATAGGCGAAGGTTCCATAAGGGCAGGTGAAAGTCGTCTTCTCTTGATCCTCGGGGGCAATTGGTATTTGGAAGAAACCTGAAAAACCATCTAAAAAACAATAATAATCATGACCTGATAGTCTTTCTAACATTTGATCAATAAATGGAAGAGGGAAGTGATCTTTTCGCGTAGCATCATTGAGTTTGCGGTAGTCGATGCAAACTCTCCATCCGGTAACAGTTCTTGAAGGGATTAGTTCATTATCATCATTGAGTACTACCGTCATTCCTCCCTTTTTTGGTACAACGTGGATAGGGCTGACCCACGAGCTATCGGAAATTGGGTAAATAAGTCCGGAGTCAAGTAATTTCACAATTTCATTTTTCACCACATCTTGGACTTTTGGATTCAAACGCCTTTGAGGTTGGATAGTTGGTTTGAATTCATCCTCCATAAGGATTTTATGCGTACAGAATGACAGGCTAATTCCCTTAATATCAGACATACTCCACGCTAATGCTCCTCTTCGTTTATATAGTACCTGCAAAAGGGATTCTTTTTCTTTTGGCGTTAAATCAGATGCAATAATAACGGGCGAATTAGTGTTCCCATTTAATTAGGCATACTCCAAAGTAGAAGGGAGATCCTTAAGCACAGGTTTAACATTATCAATTTCAGTAGCACTAGCGGAATAAACTTGTTCTTTAACTATATCGCTGCTGTCATCAGATAGATGCGCCGCATCGATATTTTAGATGTGCCGTATGGCGTTAAATACAGCAGAGTCAGCAGCTAAATCATTATCAATAGTATTCTCTTCAACTTGATCTTCTATAGCAATTGTGTTTTCTATATTTTTAAGCAGAAAAGAATCAAGTAAATTACTTTTTAACAATTTCTGAGTAAATTGATTAATCGTGTCATCAGAAACATCGATATTATAGCATTCATCGTCATCGGAATTATCTTTACTCATAGATTGTTCCATGTTAAACTCAACCTCATCTTTTCCTATGGTAAGAGTTATCTTTTTATTAAAAACATCAATTATGGCCCTAGCAGTGGCTAAAAATGGTCGTCCTAATATTATAGGAGTTCTAGAATTTTCAGGCATATCGAGGATAACAAAGTCGATAGGTAGTTCAAATTTATCAACTTTTATTAATATATTTTCAGCTATTCCTAATGGGTATTGTATGGACCTATCAGCTAGTTCTAAGCACATCCTAGTAGGTTTTGGTTCACCAAGACCTAATTTATCATACATAGAAGAGGGCATAAGACTTATACTAGCTCCTAGGTCGGCTAAAGCATTTTCGATATGCAAATTTTTAATTTGACAAGGAATAGTGAAACTCCCTGGATCTTTTTCTTTAGACGGAAGTTTGTTGAGCAATGCTGCTGAGCTTCTTTTCCCCATTGTTATGGTGCAAGCCTCTTCAAGTTTAGACTTGTTTGTAAGCAAGCTCTTCAGATATTTAGCATATTTTGGCATTTGCACTAGGGCTTCCATTAACGGTATGCTTAGCTGCAGCTACTTGAGATTCTCCAGGAATTTCTTTTGATAGGCATCTTCTTTCTCTTTCCTTACCCTATGTGGGAAAGGTAGTGTTGATCGTTTAGGTTCAACAGAAGGTTCTTCTCTGATTACAGGTTCTGGATTAGTCTCTTTTGGTTGCTCTTGCTCAGGTGATAAAGATTCAGGGGAAATCTTGTTTGTACCGTCATCCTCAGGTGTCTCTCCGATTTGAAAGGTCGACTTTCCGCCTCTAGTTGTAATCCCTTTCAAATCTTGCTTTACCAAAAGAACCCTGTTAAGCACCGTTGACAATTGGTGCACTTCAATTGCCAATCCATAAATCATGTTGTTTTGTTCCTTTAGTAACAGCTCATGGCTGCCTTTGAATTCATTAATAAAGTTTCTTGCTTCATGATGTTCTTTTTAATTGGCTTGAGCGATTTGTAGTGCGAACTCTTCCATGGTAAGATTTCTTTGGGGTCTTCCGAATAAGTTGGGGAAAATATCGAACATTGTTCCTGAAAATTAAAGAGAGGTAGATTTCAAAGTAAAAGTTTCCAGGTATAAGGGTCAGAGTATTTTCCGTTCGGAGATAAGAAAAATAAAAGTTGCTGATATCTGCAGACGATGCGCCGTATCCAAAAAGTTGGATACGCCGTATCTTATAATCGTTAAAATTAAATCAGACTTTTATTCAGAAAATAGATACGCCGCTTGGAAATTAGAATGCGCCGTATCAATTTATTTATCAAAAATCGATATTTACTTAAAATTAAATGCGTCGTATTAACAAAAGTTAATGCGCCGTATTTTCGTTACGTTTCAAAATATAAGATTTTTGATTCAAAAGATACGCCGTATCGATAGAGATCGATGCGTCGTATCTGTTTAATAATTCGAAAACTGTTTTTAATTAAAATAATAGATACGCCGTATCTGCCAAAGCAGATGCGTAGTATGGCGTTAACGTTTAGAAATTTTTTTTATCAAAAACAGATACGCCGTATCTTGGGGAAAGATGCGTCGTATCGAATTAATTAAACGCGTTGTATTTTATAAAAAATTAAACGCAATACGCCGTATCTGAGGGATCAGATGCGCCGTATCGTTTGAATAAGCTCAGTACAACGATAGCAGAACACAGAAAATACGAAAAATAAAAACAAATAAAAACACAAACGAAAATAAACACAAATAAAAGCAAACAAATAACACATAAAACAAAAAATATGCAAAATGATACAATGAATGCAAATTAACCTAATATACAACACAGAATTAGCGGTTAGATTAAAAAAATAAAGACCTAATTAAAATACTAATCAAACTAACAGATAATAACAATTCACTCCCCGGCAGCGGCGCCAAAAACTTGATGCGTGCGATGTGTCGTTGCGGTTTAGCAGTATTAATGCCTACTCAAGTTTTAAATTTATATTTAGCCGACTTATCAATAACACACACACTTAACGAGCAGTGTACCCGGTCAGTATGAATATAATGGTAAGTAGAGTGTCGATCACTAAGAGTGGAACGTATTATCTCGTTATTTTAATCAGTATTTTAATATATTAAGTTAGCTATACAACCTAATCTAGCGCAAGGGGGTTTCAGCCTGAGAGACTGGCACGATTGGTTGCAATTAAATAATAAACTAAACTAATAGGCACAAATCAGCAAGTAGCACACACATACACAGATAAATACTCGAGACAATAAGAAGACCTGTCCTGATAGATAAGTAGTTTGTCACTTGTTTTATTGCTAGTTTTATATGAAGTGTATAGTTCGATGCAACGCACCGAGATTAAGTCCTTTCTCGTTGGTTCTAATCTTATCGGCGAGTAAACCCTTAATGATTACTTATGACTATCCTATTTATCTTTCTTCCTACTTTTCTACAGACGATAGAATGCATAGGCGATCTAATAAATAGGCGAGGGCAGAGGCATGGCGACCCGATCAACGCTCAGCTAGACACAGAGGTTATCAATGCACTAATAAAAGTCACCAAAGACATCAACATATAAACTTTAATTAATGGGAAAGCAGTTTTAAGGGAGTGCAATTTTTCCGTTGTCACATTACAAAAGCCACCAATCCTGATGAATTAAAGTTTACTAACACAATAAAACAAAACTACTTAATGAATTAAATACATGCAGGACCTTCTTATAGCTCTTGTATCTTCGTTCAAGGTGTGTCTTGTGCTGCTGCCTTGACTGAATTCATCCTAGGGTTTCTGTACTTCGGTCTCGTATATAATATATGTGCTACGAAATTCGTCTGGTCTTGGGGTATTTATAGTTTCTGTCTGAGGGTAAGATGCGGCGCATCTAATAAGTAGATGCGGCGCATTGACTTAACTTCGCGTGGGGTCCAAGATTAATATATTCAGGAATATTCGTACACCGCCAGAAGATGCGGCGTATCTTCATTCTTGGATGCGGCGCATGTCCTCTTGTATCTTGGATCGTATCTGGTGAAATCTTGATAGTGATGCGCCGTATGTAATAAGCAAGATGCGGCGCATCTGGAGCAGAATGTCTTGATCTTGTACATTTCGGTAGACTCTTAACTTCTTGCTTGTTTTGCTCCATAATTAGTCCAAAATCGCCAAGTTTCGCCAATTGCTAGTTTTTACCTGAGAATTACAAAAGTAAACGATTAAGTATCAATTCTCATGCATAATAGGATAAATGATAGTAATAAAATGTACTTATTTGAGTTCATCAACAGGACTGCTACCCACTTCCAGAAATAGACTGGAAGGTGGAATCTTTGTGCGGGTATCCCTTTAAATGTTTCTTAGATGCATACAAAGGGTACCACCAAATCCAGATGGCTAAGGAAGACGAGGAAAAAACAGTCTTCCACACAAGCCAAGGCGTCTTTTGTTATACAAAGATGCCTTTTGGCCTGAAGAATGCGGGCGCCACCTACCAACGATTGGTAGATAATGCATTTGAAAAGCAAGTGGGCCGCAACCTAGAGGTCTATGTAGACGACCTTGTGATAAAAAGCCATACTGAAGATGAAGTGGTGCGCGATATTGAAGAAACATTTAGAACACTACGAAGTATCAACATGAAGTTGAATCCTAAGAAATGCACTTTTGGCGCTACAGAAGGCATGTTCCTAGGATATTTGATAGAACCGGATGGCATTAAGCCATGCCCAGAAAAAACAGAGGCTGTCATCCAACTTCCTTCACCTCGCACATTGAAAGAAGTTCAATCTCTGAATGGAAAGCTAGCCGGTTTAAACAGATTTCTGTCCAAATCAGCGGATAAGTCACTTCCTTTATTTAAAACACTCAAGAAGTGTACAAAAAAGGGAGACTTTCGTTGGACCACGGAAGCGGAAGAAGCTTTCACACAGCTTAAGCAACATATAGCAGCGCTTCCTAAGCTAGTCGCACCTCGCCCAGGGGAGGAGTTAATCGTCTACTTATCTGCAACTTATGGAGCGGTCAGCACAGTGTTACTAACGGATAGAGATTCTGTACAAACACCGGTATATTTTGTAAGCAAAGCACTCAAGAAGACAGAGATTAACTACAGCCCAATGGAAAAATTGGTCTTGGCATTGGTATTCGCCGCGAAAAGACTGCGCAGATACTTTCAAGCGCACCCAATAGCGGTGATCACAGATCAGCCAATCAAGCAAGTTATCTCTAAACCTGACGCATCGGGGCGATTACAAAAATGGAGTGTACTGCTAGGAGAATATAACATCTCTTATAGACCACGCACTGCGGTCAAGGGGCAAATACTAGCAGATTTCATCATCGAAAAACCAGACACCGATGCAGCACCCCCACAAGGCGAGGTAGAACTACAAGAACCATGGGTCTTGTTCACGGATGGATCTTCATGCGTGGATGGGTCGGGCGCAGGCCTTATCCTCACCAATCCAGAAGGAATGGAATTCACCTACGCACTGCATTTTGAATTCACAGCCACGAACAACGAGGCAGAATATGAAGCCCTAATCGCTGGATTACGCATTGCAAACCGAATGGGTGTACGAAACCTAGAAGCAAATGTGGACTCCCGATTAGTAGCCAACCATGTGTTGGGCGAATATGTGGCTAAAGAGGATAACATGGTTCAATACCTCGACAAGACAAAATCACTAATCCAAGGTTTTGACAGGTTTACAATTAAACAAGTTCCTAGAGGTGAAAATAAGAAAGCGGATGCGCTAAGCAAAATCGCATCCACTAGCTTTGCGCACCTGTCCAAACAAGTTTTAGTGGAGATCCTAAAGAACAAATCCATCTCGGAGATGGAGATATCTACGGTGATAGACGAGCAGGATCCTACATGGATGACCCCCATCATCGAATTCATAAGTAAGGGCAAACTGCCCGATGAGCAGAAGGACGCTCGACGGATACGGCGCACAGCGCAGAGGTTCGAGCTCAGAGATGGTATCCTATATCGGCGTTCATTCCTACAACCATGGCTTCGGTGCGTTGGACCTCTTCAGGCGGATTATGTACTCTGAGAGATCCACGCTGGTTCATGCAGTATGCATTCAGGACCACGGTCCGTCGTAGCACGTGCATTGCGCTCAGGATACTACTGGCCTACTATGCATCATGATGCGCGCGATGTGATAAAGAAATGCAAGGACTGCCAAGTTCATAGACCCATCCCGCGCAGACCACAGCAAGAGCTAACACCTATCACTTCTCCATGGCCATTCTATAAGTGGGGTATCGACATTGCGGGTCCCTTCCCTGTCGCAGCAGGAGGATTGAAATTCCTTATCGTAGCAATAGACTACTTCACTAAGTGGATTGAGGCAAAAGCAGTTGCGACAATCACAGGTAATCAAGTAAAACGATTCGTTTGGGAAAACATTGTATGCCGCTTTGGACTACCTGGGGAAATTGTTTCGGACAATGGAAAACAATTCCGTGATAACCCATTCAAGGACTGGTGCGCAGACCTAAATATCACACAACACTTCGCATCAGTTAAACACCCACAAACCAACGGGTTAGTTGAGCGCGCAAATCATAGTCTAGGCGAAGGAATTAAAGCGCGCCTGGACAAACACAAAGGAAGATGGGTGGACGAATTGTCGCATGTCTTATGGGCGCACCGCACGACAATCAAAGTTAGCAATGGAGACACTCCTTTTTCCCTTGTCTACGGGACAGAAGCTGTCATACCAGCTGAAATTGGGATGCCAACTATCCGCACCGCGGAAATTAATGTCGCGACCAATGACGACGAACGACGAATAGACTTGGACCTATTGGAAGAAAGGCGCGAGCGCGCAGCTATACGTGAGGCAAAAACCAAGTCAAAGATGAAGGGATACTACGATGCTAAAGTTCGAAGCACCTCATTCAGACCAGGCGACTTTGTGTATCGCGCTAATGACGCAAGCCACGCAGAAGATACAGGTAAACTTGGACCAAAGTGGGAAGGACCCTATGAGGTCACTGAAGCACTAGGACAAGGCGCGTACAAGCTGCGCGACATGGATGGCCGTGAGCTACAACGCACATGGAATATCTGCAATCTCAAGAGATGCTATCTTTAGGAAAGGTTACGACCCAATACATGGACACTTCCGCACTTTAGTAAGTGCTCAATAAATATCCGTGTATTTACATTTTTGTTTCATTTAGACAAATGTTTTATTTCTTTTAAAAACTTGCAAGTATTAATAAAATGTTGCGGTTTCTAACTAACTCCGCAACACATTTTACTTTATTGTCTACATATTATTTATGTCTCAATATGGTTTGTTATATTATCTTTTGCCTACATGGCGTGCATGCACTAATTAAAAACACACGATGGTAAAAGGATGAGTAAACCTACTAAACGACTCGTTGAGTAAGAGGGTTGCAAACTGATGAACTCAAATAAGTACATATTATTACTATCATTTATCCTAATTATTTGACTTGTTTTACTATATTATATATGAGGATTGATACTTAATCGTTTACTTTTGTAATTCTCAGTTGAAAACAAGCATTTGGTGAAACTTGGCGATTTTGGACTAATTATGGAGAAAAACATGCATAAAGTGAAGAGTCTACTGAAATGGACAAGATCAAGTCAAATCTGCTCCAGATGCGCCGCATCTCACTCGTGACATGCGCCGCATCACTATCAATATTTCACCAGATACGATCCAAGACACAAGAGGACATGCGCCGCATTCAAAGATGAAGATACGCCGCATCTTCTGGCGGTGTACGAATATTCCTGAATATTATAATCTTGGACCCCATGCGAAGTTAAGTACATGCGCCGCATCTACTCCTTAGATGCGCCGCATCTCACCCTCAGACAGAAACTATAAATACCCCAAAGACCAGACGAATTAAGAGTTCCGAAGTTTTAACCGAAGACCAGAAACCAAGGACGAATTCAGTCAAGGCAGCAGCACAAGACACACCCAAATCAAAGATACAAGAGCTGTAAGAAGGTGCTGCATATGTTTAATTCATTAAGTAGTTTTGTTTTATTGTGTTAGTAAACTTTAATTCATCAAGATTGGTGGCTTGTGTAATGTGACAACGGAAAGGTTGCACTCCCTTAAAACTACTTTCTCATTAATTAAAGTTTATATGTTGATGTCATTGGTGACTTTTATTAGTGCATTGATAACCTCTGTGTCTAGCTGAGCGTTGATCGGGTCGCCATGCCTCTGCCCTCGCCTGTTTATTAGATGCCTATGTATTCTATGGTCTGTAGAAAAGTAGGAGAAAGATAAACGGGATAGTCATAAGTAATCATTAAGGGTTTACTCGCCGATAAGATTAGAACCAACGAGAAAGGACTTAATCTCGGTGCATTGCATCGAACTATACACTTCATATAACACTAGCAATAAAACAAGTGACAAACTACTTATCATAAGGACAGCCCTCTTATTGTCTCGAGTATTTATCTGTGTACGTGTGTGCTACTTGCTGATTCGTGCCTATTGGTTTAGTTTATTATTTAATTACAACCAAATCGTGCCAGTCTCTCAGGCTGAACCCCCTTGCGTTAGATTAGGTTGTATAGCTAACTTAATATATTAAAATACTGATTAGAATAACTAGATAATACGTTCCACTCTTAGTGATCGACACTCTACTTACCATTATATTCATACTGGCCGGGTACACTGCTCGTTAAGTGTGTGTGTTATTGATAAGTCGGCTAAATATAAATTTAAAACTTGAGTAGGCATTAAAACTGCTAAACCGCAACGACACATCACGCGCATCAAGTTTTTGGCGCCGTTGCCGGGGAGTGAATTGTTATTTTCTGTTAATTTGATTAGTATTTTAATTAGGTTTTTAATTTTTTTATCTAACCGCTAATTTTGTTGTGTATTAGTTTAATTTGCATTCATTGTACTATTTTGCATATTTTCTGTTTTTGTGTGTTATTTGTTTGCTTTTATTTGTGTTTATTTTCGTTTGTGTGTTTTTATTTGTTTTTATTTTTCGTAATTTTTGTTTTCTGCTATCGTTGTACTGAGCTAAATCGAACGATACGGCGCATCTGATTTCTCAGATACGGCGTATTGCGTTCAAATTTTTATAAAATACAACGCGTTTAATTAATTCGATACGACGCATCTTTTCCCCAAGATACGGCGTATCTGTTTTTAATAAAAAAAATTTCTAAGCATTAACGCGATACGACGCATCTGCTTTAGCAGATACGGCGTATCTATTATTTTAATTAAAAACAGTTTTCGAATTATTAAACAGATACGGCGTATCGATTTTTATCGATACGGCGCATCTTCTGAATCAAAAATCTTGTATTTTGAATCGTAACGAAAATACGGCGCATTAACTTTTGTTAATACGACGCATTTAATTTTTAATAAATATCGATTTTTGATTATTAAAATTGATACGGCGCATTCTAATTTCTAAACGGCGTATCTATTTTCTGAATTAAAGTCTGATTTAATTTTAACGATTATAAGATACGGCGTATCCAACTTTTTGGATACGGCGCATCGTCTGCAGATATCAGCTAATTGTATTCTTATATCCGTTTCTATATTTGTTAATTTTTCTTCTTGCGAACAGATCCTACTGATGCTTTTGTGATTATTTCAGAAGGAAAATGGATGGATTCGGAGAGCTGATTGACTTCGACTTCGAAGCCAACTTTATGAATGATATATTAGTGCATGATAAATCACCCGAACGTTTCGACGGGGACTACATTGAACTTAATGACCTTGATGGACCCTTGGAATCCAATGACCTATTCATGGACGATGCGGAATCTGAGTTAGAAGATGGAGAAATTGTGGATAGTCCAAAAGTCAACGTTATTAATACTAGGAATTACGATGAATTTGAGGGATATGACGGTTCTTGGGATTACGGTAGAAGGATCCACGCCGATTGTGCTTACAATTTGCAATTCCCATGCATGATTGGATACAAGTGTATTGACGCCAATTTCTTTCCTATTTTACCAATCAATGTCATGTCAAGGAGCTTTTACAATTCTATTATGAGAAATAAAGTGGAGCATAAAGGAAAAAATGTAGTTGGAGCCTTCATTAATGTACCGATCTTCGTTGGACGCTTTACTATTGTAACTGAGTTCGCCGTTGTTGAAGACATGAATGCCTATCGTGACTGCAATATGGGTGACGTGATTGTTGGAAAACCATTTTGTAGGGAGATCACTATTAATGCAAAACGATTTGAAGGAAAGATCACCTTTCAATGTGGAAGCGACATTATCACTTATATGATGCCCCGAACTCACCCTGGTTTAAACATGCTACTAATAGGTTCTGCTACAAATTCTCTCCATTCCTTTTTGTTAGTAATGATGACATGAAGAGAGGGATTGAGTACCCATATCAAATGATGGAAGGATTCTATAAAGGAGTTTTGAATTTGGGACCTGAATATATACGTGACGAATTAGTTGCTAAATGGATCCTACGTGGCAATGTAGGAATAAATGATCGATACTAATGAGCTGAACGTGAGTCTAACTTGAAGACTCTGGAATAAAGACAAGTGCTTACCGGGAGACAACCCGGATTTATCTTTTTATTATTCTGTTTATGTGTCGAGTCAGTCAGGCCGCCGAGGATACGGCGCATCTCAATCCTGAGATGCGACGCATCTCCTGCAATGGTCATATCTTATTTTATTTTATTTTTCTGCATTTTTTATTTTCGAATTTAAAACTTTTTATCAGTTTATTTCAATGCGGCGCATCCCTGGTTAAGGATGCGGCGCATCTTTTATTCTGATCCGTATTTATTCCAGGCTCGATACGGCGTATCTTCTTCCATAAGATACGGCGCATCGACTGACCTGATGATTTTCATTTTTAATTTTTATGTTTTATTTTTTTTCCTAACTACTAATGTATTATGCAAGTTGAACCTTTCTTATCTTAGGTGTGTTTTAAAGCATTGGTGGTATTATAGATTCCTGCGTTTCCTGTGGATACATCTAATATGAAGCTTAAACGTTCTAATCCACAAGAAAGATGATTTTTGCTCTAATACTAATGGAGGATCATACCGAGCAAATCTCAGGGGAGTTTTTCTGTTCTAATTCTTTTATTTTCCAGTTTTTAACCTTTTATACAAACAACGAGGACGTTGTTTAACTTAAGTGGGGGGATTGGAGAATTAGAACACTTAACACTTACTTGTCCTAAACTTTTCAAAATATGCTTAAAATGTGCTTAATATATCAAAACATAAAATTTTTAGCATGTTTTTGTTTAAAGTCTAAGTTGCATAGCTGCACACATGACGTTATTTTCAAAAATTGTGATTTTTCAAAACTCACAAATCTATGAGTGTGCCGGTGACTTGTAAACTTTAGAACTTGGCTTGTATACTATTCGAGACCACCATAATAAGTATTATTTTTATAATTGGAATGACTTGTCTAAATTGGTAAAATTTCTAGGATTACACCCAAATAACCTTTATATGTTATGTGATATTAGCTAACTACACTGGTTAGTTAACCCCCGTATAAACCCTTTTGTTACTCTCACTTTTAGAGTAAGATACCCCTAGAAAAACACTCAGAGCCATTCCTTTCGTTTCTTACACCTATGTTTAAAATGTTTCGTTACACCTTACACCTTAGCCTACCCTGTAGATTAGAATCCGTGGTTGGTTAATTGCTATAGGCAAAGTGTGTTTCCTTACATTACCTGTGTTCGTGTGCGTAATTCATTATCTATGGTTAGGTCGGGAAATTGCACAATGCAATTGGAGTGAAAGTAAATATTGTATATCTTTGAGTTTATTTTTCGTGTGTTTACTGCTTTCACTATTACCGTTATTTCTGAAGTCATGAAAAGTATGGAAAAATTATCCAGAATTATTGTTTTGGTGATGTGGTGAAATTTTACACATCTATGTTTATGTTAAAAAAAAAAAAAAAAAAAAAAAAAAAAAAATCGAAAAAATGAGAAAAGAAAAAGAAAAAGAAAGAGTTGGATGTTTGTTTTAACCAACGATGTAAAGTTATGTAAGTGGTCGATATCACCACTAGTTGTTGTATATTATGGATTGAATGGGAGTTGGCAGTTATGGGAACGTCAACTAAGGTTTATTCTTTGATTAAGATCTTGTTGAGTATAATTCGTGTCTACCTAAAGCGTGTGTTTCAAGTGTTAAAGCGTGAGTTATTCAATGATATGAGTCTTATTCATGGGATGGTTGGGATAGTGATTAACCACACTTAGGATTTTAATTTATTTGTTTTGTTTATTTTTCATTTTACACCAATTTATATCCCAAAAATTATCCATACCCTGTACTATTCTTTATCCAACGAATCCTTTGATTTATTGAGATTAGGGATTTGAGCAATCTTAAGTATCGTAGTCGTGGATTCGGCTATGTATTTATGATTTTGTCGCCCTTTTTGATATATTATTATTGGTGAAGTTTGGACCTATCTTTAGCCTATTCGAGTTAAGGATTTGAGCAATTGCAAGTATCGTGTTCGTGGATTCGATCATGTATTTGTGATTTTGTCGCCTTTTCTGGAATTTGAGATCGATAGTGATTAAGAATAATTAACCCTTAAGCCTAAAAACCCTTTTTACCGCTTTAGACTTGTTATTCCTTGGCTTTAGTGGTGGAGATGTGTATACTTGCCAAGCTTATGATAGAATATTCGTCGCGACTGGACAGTTAAACGATTAGATTTGCTTTTATCAAAATATTTTATTTTACTTCTAATTCGTTAAGTGTTTAGTTGTGTGATTATGACAAAAATGAATACATGCTTAAATATAAAAATAAATCCTAATATCCTTTAGGATACATTTTCATAAGATTAATTCTAAGGTTTACTTGGGGACAAGTAAAGTTCAAGTGGGGGGATATTTGATGAACTCAAATAAGTACATATTATTACTATCATTTATCCTAATTATTTGACTTGTTTTACTATATTATATATGAGGATTGATACTTAATCGTTTACTTTTGTAATTCTCAGTTGAAAACAAGCATTTGGTGAAACTTGGCGATTTTGGACTAATTATGGAGCAAAACATACATAAAGTGAAGAGTCTACTGAAATGGACAAGATCAAGTCAAATCTGCTCCAGATGCGCCGCATCTCACTCGTGACATGCGCCGCATCACTATCAATATTTCACCAGATACGATCCAAGACACAAGAGGACATGCGCCGCATTCAAAGATGAAGATACGCCGCATCTACTGGCGGTGTACGAATATTCCTGAATATTATAATCTTGGACCCCACGCGAAGTTAAGTACATGCGCCGCATCTACTCCTTAGATGCGCCGCATCTCACCCTCAGACAGAAACTATAAATACCCCAAAGACCAGACGAATTAAGAGTTCCGAAGTTTTAACCGAAGACCAGAAACCAAGGACGAATTCAGTCAAGGCAGCAGCACAAGACACACCCAAATCAAAGAAACAAGAGCTGTAAGAAGGTGCTGCATATGTTTAATTCATTAAGTAGTTTTGTTTTATTGTGTTAGTAAACTTTAATTCATCAAGATTGGTGGCTTGTGTAATGTGACAACGGAAAGGTTGCACTCCCTTAAAACTACTTTCTCATTAATTAAAGTTTATATGTTGATGTCATTGGTGACTTTTATTAGTGCATTGATAACCTCTGTGTCTAGCTGAGCGTTGATCGGGTCGCCATGCCTCTGCCCTCGCCTGTTTATTAGATGCCTATGTATTCTATGGTCTGTAGAAAAGTAGGAGAAAGATAAACGGGATAGTCATAAGTAATCATTAAGGGTTTACTCGCCGATAAGATTAGAACCAACGAGAAAGGACTTAATCTCGGTGCGTTGCATCGAACTATACACTTCATATAACACTAGCAATAAAACAAGTGACAAACTACTTATCATAAGGACAGCCCTCTTATTGTCTCGAGTATTTATCTGTGTACGTGTGTGCTACTTGCTGATTCGTGCCTATTGGTTTAGTTTATTATTTAATTGCAACCAAATCGTGCCAGTCTCTCAGGCTGAACCCCCTTGCGTTAGATTAGGTTGTATAGCTAACTTAATATATTAAAATACTGATTAGAATAACTAGATAATACGTTCCACTCTTAGTGATCGACACTCTACTTACCATTATATTCATACTGACCGGGTACACGGCTCGTTAAGTGTGTGTGTTATTGATAAGTCGACTAAATATAAATTTAAAACTTGAGTAGGCATTAAAACTGCTAAACCGCAACGACACATCACGCGCATCACAAACCCATCAACATCGGATCACGCATCCTTGTTAAACACCTTATTCTCAAGACGTTGGAGTAAGTTCGATGCGTACCCCACGACGGATACACATCAATGCACACTGTGCGCGTTTAACAAATTAGGAGTTACGACAATTAACCCCTTATTATGGTATTAGTGGCACGCTGCAATCCATACACTTGTGCACCCCACGATGGATACACAACAACTTGTAAATTTCATACACAATTATGTTATATACAATCATGTCATACACGACTATGTCATAAATTTTATACACGATAATGATATAAGTGATTATAAATCCTTGTAACTTTTTCTAAATGTGTTTATACAAACGGTTTGATTCTTAGACATCTTTTACGCAAAGACAAAATAACTAAGTACAAAACTTGTAACCACAATCAAACTTGATACAATATGCGTACAATTGTATTTTTCTAATCAACAATTTATTATGGATAACAAGTTCATAAAAAGTACATATTCAACAAGCATATGTACAACAAAAAGTGGACATACCACCACTACATCAAAACTACCAAGACATGCTACGAGTACGCCTGAGCCCTGAGCTACCCGCTTGACGCGCCACACAATCAGCATCTTTAATCCTCTGCAACAGCTCAGCATCCTTGGGCGCTACCGTTGGCACGCTAACGGGTACCCCATCAGATCTGGGAATGTGAGCTGCACCAAGACCACACAAAATGGCTTTTCCCGGCACACCCTTCTTCTTGGCAAGTCTCATCTCATGGGCTTCTAAAGACGCCTTCAATGGAATTTCTTTCTCAAGGGTAAAAGGGTTGAGGATGTCACGGGGGCGAGCAAAAATAGGCACATGTAGCAGCGACACATCTGGCTTCAGAAAGTAGTCAACCTGTTCCTCAGCATCTTTGGTTGAGTGCCTAGCCAAATTCAAACCCTGCATGATCAAGCTTATGGGGTAATCCTGGTCACGCTCCAGCTGCGCAATATGAGGAAGCTCAAAAAGTTTTAACTTCTCCATAGCAGAAACAAGTTCACCATAAGCGTTCTCATTATAACCAGGCACTTCGGAGGGAGGCATCACCAAAACCTTGGCCGCACACAGTTCCTCTACTGCTTCTGCCTTACCACGCGCTAGGGCACATTGAACCACATTCCCAAAGGACTCCTTAACCTCTCGAGACTCCAGCGTGGTCATAGCAGCAAGACGCAAGCCATGGCTGATAAGCCACCTGCGCTCAGCAATTGTTGACACCAAATGTGGATACAACTCCTCATCATATTCGATGCTGAGCTTGCGCAGCTTGGTCTCCTGATTCTCCAGCAAACTCTCCACAGCCTTGCGGAATCCATCCAAGTCAGACATGAGTTTCCCTCTATTTAGCTCCATATATTTCAAAGCCCAAAGGCAGGAGGCCTTGTATTCTTTTGCTCCAGTGCGCTCCTGATTCAGTTCGGCCATGAGCGACATCTTCTCATCAGCAATTTTCTGGTCATACATAGCAGATGCCCTCAATTCAGCCTGCGCATCAGCCAACTGCGCCTTCAGAATTTCAATCTCCTTGTCTTTCTGCGCAACCAGGCTACCCTCACCACCATACTCAGCCTGCAGCCGCGCAACCAATGAAGCCTGGTGCGCAGCAGCCAACGCCAACTCCTCTATAAGGCTATTTCTTGGCGCATCTCCAGAAGATTTTTCCTCATCCACTGGGCTCTCAGGCACAAACTCACCAACATATCCAGAACCAGTCTTGGGTGGCGAGTTCCCAACATGTGCATCATCATCAACAGCAGTTTCAGTACTGCACGCAAATAACAAGGTTACTCTATAGTATTAAACGCGGATTAAAGGAATGAAGATCCAAAGATACAAGTACTTACTTGAGGGGAGGAGTTTTATGCGATGACGCACCCTCCTCAGATGATTGCCTGACAGAAATAGCAGGGCGCTTACTTGATGTCCCTGCGCCATCATCACCAGACGCTCTCTTGCGCTTTAAACCTTGGCCCTCTTCCTCAGACTCATCCATAGCACTCCCCGACGAGTCTATATGCAACAACTCAACAGGGATCTGCGACCCAGAAGAGGGAAAGCTACGCAGAGGAGTAGCCATAGTGACACCTGTGGGGACCTCCCCTATCTCCTCTGTCTCCTCCTGCGCGATCACCATCGTGCGCCCTGCAGTAGCCTGAAGCACTGGCTGCTCCCCATCTCTCAATGGGCGCACCCCTACGATCACCTTCGTGGGCTTCGCCAAGCGAACAACATCAAACAAATCCATCTCTGCGCAACAAAACAACAAACAAATAGAAAATGTGTTAGATAAGCTACAAAGGGAAGAATGCTTACAACTACTAAGCGAAGAGGAAGGAAGAGACAAGCGCCCACCCCGGCTATTTTCATCCAAAAATGTTGGCACCTCTTCCGGACTACCAAAGTAGTTGCGACTGATGCCCATGTGCACCAAAAACTCTTCTGGATACGCTTCAATCGGTATGCGATTGGTGTTTATCGTATCCGCATCCGCTACGTTATACAATCCGGGGTCTGGGCGCTCATCTCTCAGTAACGATTCTTGAGTATAGAACTCAAATATCCAGGGAAAAAATGCACTATCAATCCAGAAAATTTTTTCCCTCCATACCCTCAGTGCGTCTAATTTCTTAGTATAGCACTGCAGAGATCCTGCGCGCTTAGCAAAAGATACCCACCCGTTTGACCATGACGTGTGGTAAAACGCGCGGAATAGATGGACTGTGGGTTCAATCGCCAACAGGCGACAATTTACCTCAAAATTGGTTACTTTCGCCACACCTATACAGTGCAGTTGTGAAATATGTAAGCGATAATGGTTTAAAATATCGCACAAAAATAGGGAAATGGGAACACGCTGGTTCGCAAATTCGAAGAAGCGCGTATAAACCCCCACCTTCCCTTGCGGGAAATTCGCTATTGACGCATTTGCGGCCGGAACTACCGGATGCAATGCGAGAGGGATGTAATAATCTGAGGTGAACTGACGAAGTTCATCCTCAGATATTTCGAATTAATATCGGACAATTGAAGAACCATGATTAACCTTCAATAACTATTATAAGCGCACGCGCTATTACCTTCGTTCTTGTTGATTTTTTGATTACTGCTTGGAGGTTTAACAATGGCAGAAAATGATGGTTTTTACTGTGATAACCACAGTGAAATGACGGCTCAAGTTTATATAGGGTTACACATATTCGTGGATGAACGACATGTGCACCCCACTTGTTCTAATCGGATGGTTGGGAACCTAAAAGGTAAAGCACTTTTTCACCCACCCTCACGATTTTCGAAGAAGATACTTGGACTAGGTTAACTTGCTAATTTTGGCGGGAAATACTTGAAACTTCCCCGCTACGCATCGAGGAATATTTTTAGCTACAATTGTTAGTCTAGTGTCCGCAATTTCGCATTGCGCACACTAGACTGGGGTGACATGATGACGTATAGTCCGTATTCGGGTCACGAACCCGACCCATACCCAAGTCCATCATGAATGGACTCCAGTCCATCATGGATGGGCTCAAGCCCATCACGAAGGGGCTATTGCGATAACGGTTTGGGCTCACGTTGGCCCAAACCCGAAGTTATTTATGGTCTTGATAGGATATCTCTTATTTATGGGATATGTATCAAGTAACCGCCCTATGCGGGATATGCTGAGGAGTGAGGAACACGAAACCAACTAGGGTTTCGTGTGTATATAAAGAGTCCTTCGACTCTCATCAAAGGTACGACTTACAAACCCTAACTCTTCAACTAAACCCTAAAAACCGATTACTTACTCTCACGCCGGAGGATAATCGTGGGAGACAATCCCACGATAAGCCTAACGGTGTCTTTTTGTTTTCTTAGTGCGCAGGTCTCAAGCATTAAGATCTGATTGGTACGGAATCAAGGAACGCCCAACTTTTGTATCAACAACACATCTACGAGTTCCTCAGAATTTGTGAAATGTTTAGATATAGAGAAACCGAAAATGAACCCGTCCGACTCATGATGTTTCTATTATCCCTGACCGGGGAAGCAAAAACCTGGTTGATGAACTCGACGAAGGAACCATAGCAACATGGGATGAACTTCGTACTGCTTTCATAAGCCGATTATTTCCTCCAGCATTATTCGACCGACTTCTCGGGGAAATCCGTGCTTTTTCTCAGCAAGATCGAGAAACTTTTACCGAAGCATGACTATGAATGAAAGAAATGCTTAGGAATTGTCATGGACACAATTTAAGTAAAGGAAACATAATCAAAATCTTTTACCATGGACTTGACGAGAGCATGTAAGAAGCCTTGAATGCTGCAGGAGGAATATTCTTATACAAAACCCCAAATCAAGCTTATCAACTACTCGAAGACAAAGTCTTATTCAAACATGATTGGGCTAAAAATCAAAAACCAAAAACCTCTTTTCGCAAAACTGTTGCATTCACAGATGAAGGTAGCTGTAATTCTGATGCTGATAAAATTATGGCTCGGATGGATGACATGACCCTCAAAATGGATGCTCAGTATAAAGAAATGAAAGAGAAGCGTGAGAACTGCAATAATTGTGGTGGAAATCATTCAACCGCAAATTGTAATGATGATGATGATACGCCCATGTCTCGCGAAGAAGAAGCCAAGTTTATGCAGTCATTTTGAAGCACTCGTTTTTACGATGACTATCGTAACCGTGGTCGAGATCGAGATAAATGGCGTACTAGCGAAAGATCAGAATATAACCGTGATCAACCTAGATCATCGTATTCTGACGAAAAACCAGATATTCAAAAACAACTAAGCAAATTCATAAAATCATAACAATCTACAAACACATTTGATAAAAACACATTCACAGATCTCAATGAGACATTAGAATCCACAAAAAGAAACCATTAAGCTTCTATCCAAAATCTAGAGGAGAAATTCAACAGATTAGCCTGAAAACCCAAGAGGTGGTACCTCTAGACCTTATCAACCATCTCAATCTCGTCATGAGCATGTGAATGCAATAACTACTAGAAATGGTACTTCATGTGAACCACCACCTAATCCTAGTCAAACACAACCAGCTATCGAACTTGATAGTGATGAGGAAGATGAACCGACTCCTCAAAAGAAACTCAAAACAAAAGCAATACCCGAAACACCTTTTTTAAAACCATACAAACCCAAAATTCCATACCCCCAACATCTCATAAAAGAGAAAATGGAAGCTCAATATGGAAAATTCCTGGACATGATTCGTGTCGTTCGAATCAATGTTCCACTTATCGATGTCATAGCAGGAATGCCAAACTATGGTAAATTCCTAAAAGAACTCATAAGTAATAAGCATAAATTGGAACAGATTTCTGCAGCTTTTCTAAGTTATGAATCCTCAGCAATAATCCAAAACAAAGTTCCACCTAAATTAGGCGACCCAGGAAGTTTCCTGATTCCTTGTAATTTTGGCAAAACATTCTCTTGCAACGCCTTGGCCGATCTTGGCGCAAGTATAAACCTTATGCCATATTCTCTCAATGCCAAGCTCTCTCTAGAAACTCTTAAACCTACCAAGATGAGCATTCGATTAGCATATAGATCTTTTCAATATCCTATTGGGATAGCTGAAAATATGCTAGTTGAAGTTGTTAAATTCACTTTCCCAATGGATTTTGTTATCCTAAAAATGGAGGAAGACAGCAAGGTCCCTCTAATTTTAGGAAGGCCATTCTTGCACACCGCTGATGCAATAATTCGTGTCAAACAAACGAAACTTAATCTTGGAGTTGGTGAAGATAGAATATCCTTTTCAATCGATTTAGCTATGAAGCATTCCTACACTAATGATGACACCTGTTTTAGCATTGATGTAATTGACGAAATTCTTAAAGAAGATTTCGACATCTTGCTTAACAAAGGGATTGAAATTCTCCATACCATCAAAGGAACAATTCTTGAAGAAAAACACTATGCAGAGTTTGACGAATTCATAGCCATGAATATCGAAGAAATTGAAACAGATGATGAAGAAGAAATCATATTCGAAAGAATTACATTCAATACAGACCACAAAGCTAAGAAATCTCTAGAAGAACCGCCTACTGATCTTGAACTCAAACCACTTCCTAAACATCTCGAATATGCTTTTCTAGAAGGAACATTGTTGGGAATAAAATGCTCAAGTCAAAGAGCCTTCCAGATGAAGTATTAGGTCTGCTAGTTCTTTTTGAAGAAGTTGAAGATAAACTAACAGTACCTTCTGGGTGAGAAGGTACTGCTAGTTGAAGAAGGTCCTGCCAGTTTGAACGTCAAGTTGTTAGATATTTATTTGTAGATATTTTTGTTGTATTATTAGTCTTTGTACAATGTAACACGTTAAGTATAAGTAGTGCAGTCTTCCATGTTGTGCAGAAGATATTGTTGAGTGTTTTACATTGGAAGTTGTAATAGTAGGTTAGAAAGTCTTGTTATCTTATGCAACTTGACAACTTGTAAAAAGGGTTCCTTATCCTATAAAAGGAACCCTTAGTCACCACCTCCTCACATATCTCTTTAACTATAATCTTTGTAATATCCAAAAACACCAAAACCTCCCTAGTAACTTAGTTACAAATTCACAAATCCCTTTAACAAATCAAAGATTCAAGGTTACCTTTGTAATCCTGGTGATAGTTTAGATCACCCGTATTATCTCATAAATAATATTGAATCATTTTGTGTTATTCATGTTGTGTTCATTGTTCCAAATAATTCACGTTTGCATATTCACCACCTTTGTTCCTTTAAGTGTGTTATAGTAAATTCCGCGTACTAAAGCACATTCATTCCTAAATATCCCAAACACATTATTAAGATTAACATCCCAAGTGTTTGTATAATCCTTCACAAACATCCTTACTTCCTGTTATCAAATCATCCGAACTCTCACACAAAAATAAAGCAAACTTACTCACTATTCTCAAAAATCATAAAAGAGCCTTTTCCTGGAAAACCTCAGACATTCCTAGAATCTGTCCTTCATTTTGCAAACATAAAATTCAAATGCTTGAGGACAAGAAACATGTTGTTCAAAAACAAAGAAGACTTAATCCTAATATGCAAGAAGTAGTAAAAAAAGAAGTAACAAAACTCCTCGATGCGAGAATAATTTACCCAATTGCTGATAGCCCGTGGGTTAGTCCTATTCATTGTGTGCCAAAGAAAGGTGGTATCACCGTGGTTACAAATGAAAAAGACGAACTAGTTCCAACCAGAACCATCACCGGTTGACGTGTTTGTATAGACTACCGAAAGCTCAATGAAGCTACCGCCAAAGATCATTTTCCCATACCCTTCATGGATCAAATGTTAGAAAGACTAGCAGGAAATGAATACTTTTTTTTCCTCGATGGATTTTCTGGCTACTTTCAAATTCCGATCGATCCAATAGATCAAGAGAAAACAACGTTCACATGTCCTTTCGGAACGTATGCTTATCGAAGAATGCCTTTTGGCTAATGCAATGCTACTGCTACTTTTCAAAGATGCATGATTGCTATATTCCATGACATGGTTGAAGAATCCATGGAAGTTTTCATGGACGATTTTTCTATTTTTGGAAATTCATTTAAAAGTTGTCTTGTCAACTTAAGCAAAATGCTCAAGCAATGTGAAGAAGCCAATTTAGTTCTAAATTGGGAAAAATGTCACTTCATGGTTAAAGAAGGAATTATGCTCGGACACAAACTGTCCGGAGTAGGACTAGAAGTTGACAAAGCAAAAAATCAGAGTCATATCCAAACTTCCACCCCTACTAATATCAAAGGTATTAGGAGTTTTTTAGGGCATGCCGGTTTTTATCGACGATTCATTAAGGATTTTTCTAAAATCACTAAACCTCTAACTAAACTTCTTGAAAAAGATGTTCCATTCGAATTCAATGAAGAATGTCTTACGGCATTTGAAATATTGAAAGAAAAACTTACATGCACACCCATTATCGCTAGCCCAAATTGGAATCTTCTATTTGAGTTAATGTGTGATGCAAGTGATTGTGCCGTTGGAGTTGTACTTGGTCAACATAATGGAAATCATTTTCACCCGATATACTTTGCAAGTAAAGCATTAAATGCAGCTCAACAAAATTATACAGTCACAGAAAAAGAACTTATGGCTGTTGTATTTGCATTTGATAAATTTTGATCATACCTTATTCTGTCAAAAACAATTGTTTATACGGATCATGCGTTAAAATTTCTCTTTAAGAAGCTAGATGCCAAACCTCGTCCCAATTCATGCTGCATGTCTTTAGCAGCTTCTTCGTACGCTTCTTTTTGGCGAAGTTTCTGAATCAGCTTCCCCCCAAACTGACAACCGTCTTCAGAAGATTCAAAACCTTGATGTAGTTAACATGTCTTCTAACTTTTGAAGTTTTAAGTACGCAGCGGAATTTGTAGATAACACCATAAACCACACCAAGCAAATTTGACTAGTCACTTAATCACAATTATACTCAATGCAGAAACTCCGTTCGGGGGTAACATGCAAGAAATTAGCAAGATTTTCTCACGTATGGAGGCTACTTCACACTTCACAACCTGCGAAAGTTGAAATGATAACACCAAAATCACAAAACTGAACCACTGATCATCTATGCGGACGTCTCTCCGGTAGTCATAAAATTGTAAGCTCGATCACGTGAATCTGTTATGCGTCCCCGATGTGAACATTTCTTCCCCCTGATTGTAGATACTTGGGGAAAAAGAGTGTTTTCGCAAAGAAGTCAAAGAAACCAAAAGAACACCCACTCTCTCTTCCCTCACGATGTCTTCGTGGAATCGGAAGCTTACACACTATGTTTATGATGGAAAAACGGAGGCAACGTAACCCCATATGTCCAATTAACCGAAGAAGTGTGAAGTACCATAAATCTCCGTTAAGCTTAAAAGATATCCCGTGAGAATCAACTGCTGATAACATCTCTACTCTTTTATACTCCTCTCAGCTAACTCTTTACCGAGCCCATTATCATTCTGACGGCTCTTTGTAGTGACTACTGATGGAGAAACCCAGTATGACGAACTTGAGACTGAAGTAGAATAACCCAAACTTGCACTATTGTCTGACTAAGAACCAATACTGAGAATTTCAATAAAGGTAAAATCATATACCCATCCAACCATCCTTAATTGTATATGAACGTATCTTGAATTATCCACAGTTTTTTGTGACACTTGAGCACTACAACGTAACTCCTTTAAAGTGATAGTTATACACTGTGAGCACAACAACGTAACTCCTTACATCAGGTATAACTAGACAACTCAAGTCTCTGTCATTCATACGGATATAAGCTCGAACAAGGATCTCGAAGAATCTTCATCCAACCAACCCCAATATCTTAAGATACTAAGTACACGCGCCCGTGAAATCCCACTTTAACTTCAAATAAGTAATAATGAATTAACTCTGTAGTCACATCTTGCGGTTCAATACCCAAAACTAGCCTTTGTTTCTTGGTTAAGTGAACTTTGATAATGGTTTATTCCCGATCTTGTCAAAAATTTAAGGAGTTGTGTTTGGTGAAAGTGAAGTTCCGTTGTTGTAGTGAAATTTTGGTCTAAAAAACTTAAAAATCTTGATAACTTCCTTTCGGAGGGGATTTGGGCCTCGAAGGTTGGGTTGAACTAACTTCATTCAACGTGTCATTCTCCTCGTTCTCATGGTCGTTTTGATAGGTTATGGGCTGAAAACGGAGTTACGGTTCAAAAGTTATGGTTGTTTGAAGTTTTGTCCTTATTTGGAGCCTTACTTGAAGAATTGCTTACTCGAAGGATTGCTTACTCGAAGGTTTCTTACTCGAAGACTCTTACTCGAAGATTTCTTACTTGAAGACTCTTACTCGAAGGTTTCTTACTTGAAGACTTTAATCCTTACTCGAAGAAAATTACTTACTCGAAGAATTTTCTTACTCGAAGTATATAACCCCTTAGTAGAAGTATATAAAAGTGAAGTTCTGATTTCCTAACTCGGAAAATATAAACAGAACTTAATGTTTCCTTACTCAAAGAACTGTTCTAATTCGAAGAACTTCTTCTAACTCGAAGAAATTCAAACCGTTGCTCGAAGAAATGCTTCTAACTCAAAGAAATTCAAGCCCTTACTCGAAGAAATTCAAACCTTACTCGAAGAACACCGTATCTTAACTTCAAAAATCACCCAAAAACACCACAAAACACGTTTTTTAATCCAAGTTTTCACCAGATCTGAACAAAATACAACCTAAACTATCATAAAGTCACAAACTTTAAGGTTTTAAAACGCGTTTTGATGAAATTTTAATTCCTAAGTCGAAGGAATTCAAAAACAATAAAAACTAAACCTAGTCGATTTGAAAACTTTTTAAAACACAACCTAATCTATCCCTTGGCACTGATACCACTTGTAGGATCGTGTTATATGGTTGATATTGTGATTCGGGAGGTTGGGGATGATGATAATACAAGATAGCCATAGTTAGAGAGAGAGAAAGGATAACTATGTGTGTTTATTGATAATGAAAGTAAGTTACACACTAAAGCATCACCCCTCCATGGAAGTATAGAGGGGTATATATAGCCTCACACACATTAAACTATCACAATATTACATAACTAGTCCATGTGTTTGGCTTAACAAGATAACTAATGTAATCCCGTAAATGTCGTTCCATTTACGTGTTAGGAGCATTCCCAACAGAATTCAAGCAAGGAGATAAAGTACTCCTCTTTCACTCAAAATATAAATTTAAACAACCAAAGCTAAGATCACGATGGCTTGGTCCTTATATGGTTAAACGCGGATATCCATCCGGATACGTTGAATTATACGGACGTGATGGCAAAACATTCATAGTAAATGACCATCAACTTAAGTTATACCACGAAAAATAAGGTTACAATGACAGGAGGGAGGAAACCACTCCTTTCTTTCCCAAAAAGTAATAGAAACTAAAGAAGAGTCTAGCTAGAGACTCTTAGAAAAAACAAGCGCTTCTCGGGAGGCAACCCATGGTTTCAAGTTTTTATTTTTCACCACACTTAATTTTAGTGTGGAGGCAATTTGGTTGTGATAAAAAATATATATATATAAAAAAATAATAATAAAATAAAATAAAATAAAAAAATAAAAAAATAAAAATTCCCAAAAATATTTCCTTGTATTTTTGTTTTTATTTTTGCAGGGTTTTATAAGTTATGGATGCATGGAGAGAAACTTCATACGTCAACTTCCATACATAGCCCAGGGAAGTTTCGTTTCTCTTATCTCGATTTTTTCTATTTCTTATTTTATCAGTCTTTCACATTAGAGACAATGTTCAACTTAAGTGTGGAGGGGGGATAAATAGGTAAAATCGAGCGTAACTCTGCACTATTGCTTGTTCCATAATTTTTCAAAATTTTAGGTAAAAATGCTCTAGCAAGGAAAGTCAATACATATCTAGCACATTTAAAAACCCACTAAAATTGTGAGAATATTCTTAGCCTTGTATGAAGTGTATGATCTTTTGCACTTCCTGTTTCATATTATATGAGTGTGCCGGTAATTCATTTTAACTCTAGAACTTGTGCATGTATATCGTATGCTAAACCGCAGTGAGGTTAATTTATAGACAGATATATGTGATAAAGAGGCAAGATATACAACCCAAATCAACCTCAAACCTATCTCATGATATTTCATCCAACTATCCTCGTTACTACAAAACACCTCTATCAACCACCCATTATGAGAGAAAAATAAAGAAATTGCTAAGCAAAGTTCTTACTATTCGCTAGTCACTGATATGTTAAAGAAAGTTCAGTAAAGTATAAAGAAAAGTCAATATCAAATAATGTGAAAAAAAATAAAGGCAAGAAAAAAGTGTATGCCTAGCAAAGTGAAGTAAAAGTCGTGATAGTGGCTAGCGGTACTCTGAATTCTGAACATTTGTGCTACTCATATCTCTAAAAAAAAAATTATCCAAATTATCTCCACTCTCCTAACCAAATAAACCCATATTTTTTCCCTCTTTTGATATATTTTTCTGGTGCTCACGCTGCAACGGTTATGTTTACGTATCTAGTACAAGCATATGGTAGTTTTATGATTTACGTCTGTGCAAATTGAGTGTTCCCACATAATCACCCCTTTTGAGCGAAATTATGTGAATCTAAATAATTCCTGTGTAAGGGGATCTAGTTATGTATTGATGCCTGATATATAAATGTCTTTGTCGCTAACAAATAAATCTCCTTCAAGTTTAATCTCTCAAATCTTAAATCTATTTTGTTCGCTTACATTGCTTGGGGGCAAGCAATAGCTAAGTATGGAGGGATTTGATGACGCTCGAATTATACATATTTTATATAGCGTTATTTGTTAGTTTCTTAATTGATTCTATGGACTTTCGATACTTAATTGCATGAAAATACATTTCAGGTCCAATCGACAAAGAACTTCAAGAACCAAGATAAAAGTGTAAGCATCTAAGCCAAGTCAATAATAGAGAAAAGAATTGCCTGATAAAGTGAAGAAGAACGCCGACCTATCTATCAAAGTACGCCGGTTACGGGGGGCGTAATAAGTCTTATACAATCTGAGTCAGCATCGTGAAGTACGGCGATCTCAAGAATAAAGTACGCCGGTCTTCAGTTCAATTAATGACCTTTGGCGTCAAGAAAACTATTGAAGCTCGCCGGTGTTATTGACTATGTTCGCCGGTATCGCAAGTAAAGCCCACCGATCTTACCTCAAGTGCGGTATACTTCAGAATATGATCAGTCACAGTTAGCCTATAAATAGAGCCTCATTCCGTCTCAACCAACACACCTCTCATCCTAACTATTTTAAAATCTCTGCTAACTCTTTACCATTCGAATTACATCAATTGGAGTGATCAAGTGAAGCTAAAGTTCCAAATACGTTGAAGTACTATCTTGGTATTGTTATAGTGATCTCTAGTGACGGTAGCTCCATTATTGTAACTAATTCAGGAAGTATGTCACTCGTTGCAAATGAATCAATCACTGTAAGCATGATTACTAAAGCCATGTTAGGCTAAACTCCTTATGGTTGCTTAGATATGTTAATATAATAAAGTGGTTAGTTGTGATATGATCTTATTTGATTTCTAGTTTATGTTGAAACCTTGTTGTTTTCTAAACTCTTTATCCATTGTTTATCACTTTTGATTATAATTGTCAATTGGAAAAGGTCGAAAGAACCAATTGGTATTATATAATTTTCGAAATATGTCTATGTATCTTGATCAATTGGTTGGAGAAATCCGCTCTTGTTAAGTTATAAACAACAAAGTTTCCTGCATTGCAATTAGTTCTTGAGCTTGTTAACCACTCGTTCAAGTACAAGCAAACATAAGTCTTGAATCAAATTGTTAATCCGTGAAAACGTTATTTTGACGAAAACAACTAATCATTGGTTAAACTTACTCCATCATTGAGATCATCATCATTAATCATTCACTGAGTTATAGTAACTATCCAAGTAATCATATTTGTCTCATTTTTGAATCTCATTTAGTTTTTGCATAATTATCTAAAACGATTTCTAAATCATCTTAAGTAGTTAATTGATACATAGAGCAATCTCAGTCCCTGTGGAACGACCTGGTCTTTCCAAAACTCTTTACTATAAATGAGGGTTATACTTTTACCCGTGTGTTTTGAACTAAGAGAAATTGGTAGAACTAGTTATATAAATTTAAAGCTTTCGAGACACATCACGTCCCAACAGCTAATGGACGGTCCATAACTTGAGTTCTAATTGTCACGTTTTAGGAGTTGTTTGTTTAATCAACCTAGAAGTAAATAACTGAAATGGAAATGAGTAAACAATCAATGGGAGAATAATGTGCTAACTTAGTTACTATGTTATTAACGCATGATCTCATTCCTAAGTGCAATGCTTATGTCTCAATTTATGTGGTGGTTAAATGTCGATAGGATCAGTTGGTCAAATCGCCTTGCATATAATTCCAAACCCGTACCTCCTTTGGACAATTCAGCCAAACAATCTGGTTTTAGTCATTAATTTCCAGCTATCAATCTCGACCTAATCTGTACCAAGGTGTGTGTGGTCCTTTGGTCAATTCTCACACATATAAATATGGTCCCGCATTTCTTATCTACGTCTAATAGGATAGGTAGTCCTTTGATCAATTCTTACATGATGTGATGTGTAGTCCTTTGGTCAATTATTACACGCCTCACAATCTACCGGCTAGGGTCCTTTGGTCAATCAAGCTAGCCTAAATAGGTACTACCTAGCATACACATATCCAAAACGCGGGGATCATAGAAATGCTAGAGGGATAAACACATAAACGATAAAAAAGCAAGGAAATAAATATCAATGCATCAGTAAATTCATAACTAGGCTAACATGAAAAGTGGTTAGCCAAACATATTGTAAATTGCATTAATTGAATTAGATATGATGTTCGATACAAATTACTTGATATTAAGCTAATAATGATGATGATCGATGGTGAATTCTCCCTTCAAAAGTGATGGATTGCTGTTGGAAAATGCCCTGAGATGGTTTCCTAATCGTCCCTTGGAGAGGGGTGGAAAGAGATACTAAAAAGTGCTAAAATAGGGTTGTATTTATAGGCCTCGACAAGGTTACGGCGTAACCTTCAGTTTGGGTTACGCCGTAACTATTTTAATAATTAATAAAATCACCAGATATGCAAAGTTACGCCGTAATGTAACCACGTCGATTCGGTTATGGCGTAAGCGTCTCGTACTTATTTTGCCTTCGTTTTGAAATTAAATGGTCTTGTCCGCATTAAACCCCCGAAGTAGCGCATGGTTTCATTTCATGTCCTCATGTATTTATAAGTGTAATACTTATAAATATAATATTGTTTCAACCCCTCATCGTTCTTAACTTAATTACTTGCGGTCCTTTATGACATATAACTTCCGTTAAGTGTAATAGGAATTGATCGTCTTTAATCCCTGCTCGTTCATGTCGTTTTTATTCCACGTCCTTGTGAACCTCATATGATTTTCCTAACTTAAGTCCTCCATCGTACTTGTTATTTTTAATTTCGGTCCTAGTAGTAAATAAACTTTGTACCAGTTGACTGCTTTCAGCCCCTGGACTTAAACTCCTTTGGGCCCAAGGTAATAATTACGACGTATATAACGACCTAAAAATTCAAAAATGACTTTTACGTATGATACGATCTAACCTAATATATATACGATACGCTATAATCTAAAAAAATTGAAAAGTGAAAAACCTAAACTATGCATATAAAAAAATGTCACAGCCTAATTAACCTATGAAGAATATCACACGTTTAGAAGTTGCATGGGCGGATCCTGGTGCACTTATGATAGTCTACATTTGGTAACTAAATTGATAAGTTCTCAAGCAAACAAACTCTCTAATAAATCCCCCTGATTTCGGCATAATGAAATCAAATCACACCCATGATTTATAGCATTCCTAGTTTAAGAATCCTTTTCCCCTACTCATTTTATTTACACGATATTCACCCTTATCTCCTTCCATACGTGGGACTTTGAAAACAAAACATTCACACCCATAAAAAAAGAAATATACAACCGATCCTTTATCTGAAGATTCGACAAAATAGTGGTGAAGAAGTTTTGGTTGTGGAACGATTTGGTTTGAAGGTTTCTGGTTTAGTTCGAGGGATTTGGATTCGCTTTGGATACATCTTTTGTTCTCATTTATTTCATATTATCAGATCAATGTACCCTCAATCTGTTTTGATGATTCTCCTTGTTTTGTATAAAGATTTTCTCTCATGAAATATAAGATCACCAATATGTCTTTGTTTCGTGAAAGTCATACGAAGATAAATAACCTATGTCACGTTAACATGTCACGACTTATATATATGAATCACGTAAAGTCATTTTGTTTCGTTATTAGAAGAGATATACGAAGGTAGGTATATGCATGAGCTTCAATATGGTTATTTTTTGATTTAAATATCATGAAATATAATATAATACTTTATGTTGGTCCAAGAATTTGATACTTTGAAAGTTGATTACGTAATAAACAAGTATATTACCTTCTGTTTCATAAATTTATATATCTTGCTTTTGTTAAACATCATGTTTATAGCTTTGAGATGAAATCATTAAATATCATATATAACAGAAAGATTGTCATGTGTGAGATATAGCTATCAACAATAATTTATAAGAAGGAAGGGTGACGTAATTTATTACTAACGTATTCGACTGTAACTTAAATATTTTCCATCGGTAGTATTATTTAACTTGCTAAACACATGATATTATGTTAAACTAAAACCATAAAAGTATGTGTATTAAATTGATCGAGAAAAGGTCAGAGGGTAGGCGTATTTTTGCCTATTGTTGTGTCTCGTTATTGTTATTGTCGAATGGTGTGTGGGGTGTGAAATATTGGGTGGTCAAAAGAAATCTATAGCCATGTTATAAACTGAATAACACGAATTTGAGTCATGGGTTGGGGTTTTTGTCCCGTTAAGAGGGTACAAGATTGAATGTGGTGAGTAAAGATGAGTGTGCATGTATGTCGAGAGTGTGTGTATGTGTTATGTCGGGTTCGGGGTTGATGAAAGCTTCGAATGTATTGTAGTCCGAAATATTGAGTGGTGATGAAGCGAAAAGTGTACCGCTTTTAAGGGGTCATTTAAGCCCTAAATCGTATTTATTTGATCAAATATTGCCCTAAATCGTTCCTTTTGTCATTTTAGGTACTTTTGAGGAGAAATCTGGAAAAGGAGGCATTTTGGATGTTTTTGGAGCATAAAAGTGAAGAAAACGACAAAGTCTCAAAAATCGGCTAAAAGTTACCTTTGACGGCGTCAGATTTTACTCTGGACGGCGTCATGGCTTGGCAAGAAAAGGTGGATGTGAAATTTACTCATGATAAGCCAGTGAAAATTGCATGTAAATTCTGACGGCGTCACGCTTTAACCTGATCAAGGGCGTCACGGCTTAATTCAAAGAGGGACGGCGTCACGTTCAAGGTCTGACGGCGTCAAGCCTTGATAAGCCAGAACGGATTTTGGAGAGCTAAAGAGGGACGGCGTCAAGAAGGTCATCCGGGAACCCTAAAAGCGGCGAGGTGACGGCGTCACACTCCATAACGTGACGCCGTCAGATCCAAAAGTCTATATATAGTTTTCTAATTTTTTGTCATTAGAGAGAGAGCTTAGTGTGGAATTTTTGGGAGAAAACCCTAAGACGATTTTAGCATCTTTTTCAAGGCTTTTTGCCTTGAGATCTTCCATGTTACATTGAAGATAAGTTATCAATTAATCATTCAATATGTCTATGTGTTGTTTGATTTTATCTTGTTCTTGTCTTTTGTTTAACATGTTAGGCTAGATTTATCTTGTGTTTGCTTAGATCTAATGAAACTTAGCTATTGATTATTGGTTATTAGTGTGTTATTAGTTGTATTGGATGATTGTTTATCTATGTTAGGCTTAAGAAAACTGGCTAACTTCCTATTCGGTAACTTGCTTGAACGTCTTAAGAAACATGAACCAAATGCGTACTAAAGGTTTTTATGGTTGTATTTAATGCACAAGCGAATTCTAGTGATCCCATGTTAGGAGCTTCCTAGCCGGCTCGACATAGGAGTGAAGTAGGAGCTTGTAGAGTTGGGGAAGTACGTACGCCACCCCACGATTGGTATTAAGGAATACACCCGTCATCCACGCAACTAATACACACTAATCAACCGGTAAAAGATAGTTAGGGAGTAAGGAAATCTAAGTGAACACATTTCTCTACACATTAGTTTTCACCAACATTTTACTTTCAGTTATTTTATTTTATTTGCATTCGTAGTAATTTGGGTTAGTTGACTAGCAACTAATTCCGCCCACTCTTTCAAACCCGAGATTTTACTTGCTTTCATAAAATTATAAAAAAATACAAAAAGAATCTTCTTCAACCCTTAGACCTATTAGAGTAGTCTTTCATACCTAACGAACACTATTCCCTGTGGAGAACGATCAATCCCCCGTACTTACCACTACACTATACTACATCGGTCAGGTACACTGCCTGGTGGGGTTGTAAGCCTCTTGAGATCCCTCGAGAGGTAAAACCTGTTGTAAGGTTGCAAAACCACGCATCAAGTGGTCAAAAGAAATCTACAGCCATGTTATAAACTGAATAACACGAATTTGAGTCATGGGTTGGGGTTTTTGTCCCGTTAAGAGGGTACAAGATTGAATGTGGCGAGTAGAGATGAGTGTGCATGTATGTCGAGAGTGTGTGTATGTGTTATGTCGGGTTCGGGGTTGATGAAAGCTTCGAATGTATTGTAGTCCGAAATGGGTAAATGGCATTCTAAAATTTAATAAATCCTAAGTTAGTCATTATGAAACTAAATTACACTTTAAACCTTAATTTTTGGATTATTTACATTTTAAACCCTAAACTATGATAAGTTGTCACATTTAACCCTAATTTGACTAATTATGGATTTTAACCCTAAATTTACTAAATATGGAAAGTTATAAATTCGGGAAACTTACTAAATATGGAAAGTTAATAATTCAAGAAACTTACTAAATATGGAAAGTCACTTAATTTGGAAAGTCACTAATTTTGAAAAGTTAAATAAATATAGAAAGTTGCTATAAATAGCAGGAAACTCTGAATATGTCAATCTGATCAACAATAAGTACTGAATCAATAATAACTTATGAAATGGTTCTAAAATAATAAGACGATCATTAATTCATGTAGATTCGCTGAAGAAGGAGTAATTTATGATCCTTGTGTTTTCTGATATGGTTTCATTTGCGGTTTGAGGTACAGATATTCTATCCCTTCTCAATAGGGATTTCTCATGACTTCTCGATCCTTGACTTTAATTCATTTGTTTGATATGATCCATTTGATATGATTCATTTGATATGATTATGTTTGGTATGATTCGCTCTGATATGATTCCGTTCTGTTGATATGATCTGTTTGGATATGATATGATTATGGATATGCTTTGATATGATATGTTTTGTTCAGTGCCCGAGTATGACAACCCGCTATTTTACAGGTCAATACTATTCAATAAACTCAAATTACTTATCTTGACATTTACTTGAGAACAATTTACGTATAACTTTTTACTTGAATCAACGTAAAATTTAGAATACCTTTCAAGTGTACTAGGACTTTAGGCTATATTTAGTCTACAACATCCCAATACCTTGCTCCTACTCCGGTTCGAAATTTTAATCCCTAGGACAATTCCCTTTTTATTTATTTACGTTTATTAAGTTAACAAACGCTTTTCGCTATTTAAATGAACAACGCACCCGACACTCCTAACAATTATTTTTAATGCATTTTTACACTTCCTAAATTATTACCAAAGTTCCAAAAATATTTCCTTATGCCTAATGTAATTTCTTTATTCATAACGTTTAATTACGCGTAACTTACGTTAATTACCAAACCGATAACCAATACCTATTTTTAATACCCAATACATTCAATATACACATTTTACATAAAAATTGAATCTACTACTCCTACACTTAACATATTGCCGCCCCCCCCCCCTTTAAGCCATAATGATTCCTAGTCAAAATTCTCTAGTTACATAATTACTAGACATGCAACACAAAACATGGAGTTGCCAAAAATGGAAGGCTTGACCAAAGCCTTATCTCCCCCCCCCCCTCCTAGCCATAATCGGCTACACATCACCAAGTCACCCTTACGTTGTTTGTTTTTTTTCCCTTTGACTAACTATTGAAACATGGACCTTACTTGCTATATATACGGAAGACTTAGCAACATTTACACACCTTAGTACAAGAAGAAAAAAATAAATCACCTACACATTCTCCTCTATAATTCGAGCCACCAAGGAGCAAGGAAATAAGGAAGAGTTGTCTTGGGCTAGTTCAAAGTATTACTAGGGCACATTGTAAGAGTTAGGAGTATTGGTTTTAGGTTAATCAAGTAAATCACCTTCTCATCACACTAATCACTTCAAATAAGTTATTAAACTAATTTTTATACCTTTACACTACTTAGGGATGAGCTATTATATTGCATGGTTGCATATGTATTAGTATCTCTTTGTACATGTTTGTAAAATTTTCTTAAAACATATCTAGTTGACAACAAGTTACAAGGTCATAAACTTTCATTTCTATGAGCTCTTGAGTTTCCTAAAACACTTGATAATAATGTGGTAGAGTTAGAGTAGTTGTGAGGTGATTGTAAGTGATTTATAATAGCTTGAACACTAGAAAAATGCACTTTGAAACATCCTTAAATGAAGCAGTCTCATTTTGTCAAATATGGAATAATCAGTAGGATAGGAGTAATTTTGGGCTAAAGATTCAGAAAATATACTAAAAAACGAAAACATGGCCGCTTGAATGGATTAAAACGGGCTTATAACGAAGGAGATACACTAATTTGAATATAGGCGACGAAAACAAATTTGTGAAGAAACACAAGCTGATGAGGGTTTTTTAAAGGGTAAAAATGGGCATTTAAAGTTAACTAAATATTCTGAGATACTAAAAATATGTTAGTACCCTTAAATACAAACCCGGAGATATAAAGAATTTAAGAAACGGAGCTAAAACGACCAAGATATATAGATTTGAAATATAACGAAAACTGACCAAAACCAATAGCTCAAACTGAGAAACTTTTCTGTGTCAAAACTGTTTTCCCATGTGACCATGTTTAACCCCATTTTTCTCATAGATAGGGTCCGTTATGGAAAAATGACACCATTAGGTAAAATAAAGTTCACCTGGCCTAGATTCCAAAAAGTCCAACCGTTCATCAAATGGATTTATAACAAGTAACTTATGACCTCTCAAACTTCCCCGAAAACTGTCCAGAAACTATAAAAACAGCCTGACCACCTAACTTTATGGCCATAAAAATGTGGGATCGGGATTCAAATGGGCTAAAAGTCAGTGTTAACTTTTTTAGACCCTGCTACATACTTCCTAAATCCACTGAGTTGGGTCAATAACACATAGTAGAAACTGTTTAACGACTAGCTTTACTGGGCCACTTAGTCATTTTCAGAAATCCAACAAAGTGTTAATTATTGACGTAAAACTTTACTTTCCTCAAAAGTCACTTAGAAGACTATCGTAGAATGTTGTTAAAGCGTAACGGTGATTTTTCTAAAATATTTATTAGTAAGATAACCCTACCTAAAATACGAGACAAACTAATTACGCGCTATATCCGAGGTAATTTATACTTAATAATGGAACGAGTTGTCATAACTATATTTTTGACGTTAAATGTTGCAACAAACATGTACAAGTGATATAATAGCATATGAACTTGCATGCACGACCTTGTTTTCAAACCTAAGACATGGTACTTATTTAGGTTGCGGTTAGAGTTATCGGACCACTATTCACAGTTTACCATATTACTAATCGAGATTTGATAACCAAGGTGAGTTTCATAGCCCCGGTTTTTACATTATTTGTACATTATTTCTACACCCTCGGGGTGGGAATACATTGCTTATTTTTTGGACACAAGTACTAAAAACCGTTACTTTGCCTAAGTTACCGCATTGCCATTAAAGTCCCCTTGAATCATGAACCGTTAATTACTTGTAAGCGCGGATGCTATGGATAGATCTATTTGGGTTAACACCCCCGTCCGAGTTGGTCGCGCCAACCTGTCAAACGGACGCATATCATTCGGATTATTTTTGAGTGTCTGGCAAACACTTAGTTGGGGCATTGATTATTATTATGCTTGATTGCATACCATTTCGTTGAGCTTCGGGGTCATGAGCTTATGGCACTGTATATATTTTTTTGGCTATGACGTTATATTTGTTGTGATTGTCATGCTTCTGAAATCTTGTGGTCTGCACTTTACTTGTTTACTTAAACCTATGAACTCACCAACAATTATGTTGACTTTTTAGCGTGTATTCTCAGGTAACTAGACGATAATAACCACCTATGTATGGAGCATACTAGATTCACATTTTGGAACGCACATCATGATGAAGATTTCCTTGCATTACTTAGCGTTTGGTTATGTATTAAAATCTTACATTTGATGGTGAACTCTAATATTAATGCTTTTGTAAAACGTTTATGTCTAAATCAAATGCTTGTTTTAAAATGACTCACTTAGAGGTCATTCTTTATTTCCTTGTACTTTGTTATCCAAGAACATCACGCCCTCGGAATTCCATTCTGCTGCAATCCAAATTTTGGGGGTGTGACACCGAGCTAACTAGTCGTGGAGGTACCATGGCCATGTCATTGAGGCACCAATGGCATGACACTTTCTGTGGAGGTGTGATTGATCAACGGCGTCCCCATCTGTTCTGTTATGATATTTGTGCACATTGGCCATTATGATATATGTATATTCTTGTCATGAGCAGGTGTATATATATGATTTTTTTTTGCAGTGGGTGTATGGATGCATCCTATGTATACGTTTGGTGTGAATGGTGTGATTGGTGTGATTTGTGTGATTATGATGTGACTTAGTGATTGGTTTGTGTGTGTCGTGTACCCCTCTCACTTCTGGTACTTGAGAGGTCTCCCCTCCTTATACAATATGATTTGGTGGATTATGTGATTATTTGGGTCTATTCGAGTATCTCATTTAGACACGCTCGTGGCCATTCCTATTTGATTCCTTGATTCATTATGATTACCTGACATTTGTATTATCTCTTGATTATCTCATTTCGTTTATCTCATTTGACTTATGATATTTGTTCAGCTGATCCTTGAGTGCTTATTCGTTTGACATTTGATATTTTGTCTAAAAGGATCTTGTTGATTCATTTCCCTACAGTTATATATGCTTCGATTTATTCGTTTTGGTTATATCTGTTCACTGGGCTTTTTAAGCTCAGTCGCATTTCTTTTCCTGCGGTAGGTTTTAGGTTGGAAGCTAGGATATGAGTGAAGAGTGCATATGTGACAAATGGCAATTTTCACGTTGTTAATTAATAATATATGAGTATTAATTATTTTTAAGCTAAGCATTTCTATGCGCATTTGCATGTTTCTGAGTAATTTTGAGCATTTTTGGGAGCCGTTCCGCACACTGTAGCTTACAGTCACTGCAGAAAAAGTATATTTTTGTCAGTAAAGTTAAATTATCACATTTCTGATAGTTACTGACAAGTATTAAAATTAATTGAGAGCTTCCTTGCATTTTTCTGAAAAACAACCGCACGCGCGTACCAACAGCACAGTACATATGGTAATAGTCAAATAAATATGTTTTTGAGTCAGTAATGACATTTTATTATATTTCTGACAAAAACGTGGTTAAAAACTTTATTTTACGTAATCGTGTCCAAAAACGTCAAACCAGGACTTTACGGTAACATTTAAACTCAAACCGACACACGATACACCAAAGCGGGATAAAAACTATTTTACCCTTCCTCAAATAAGGCCATAACCGGCCATATGATCACACACCAACCCACATGGGACAACTTTACTACTTATCTAAATGCAATGTAGTTTTTACTAAATATAGTGCATGCTTTTTAGATTTTCAACATTCCTATCTTAAATCCTTCCTAGATTAGCACATATCATCACCATATTATACCACCATTCATACGCCACTATTCACACACATATAATCATCTACAAAATTTTTCTCTCAAAGATCAAGATCATCAAGTGTTTAAATAAGGTTTTTGGGTAATTTGGAGCTTGTTTTGGGTAAAATTAGTGAAGTTTTGGGTGTTCTTGTTCCTCCTATCACACGTTAACTTCAAGAACTTTGTAAGGATCCATAAAACTTTTCTAAACTTGTTAATCTCTTGTTCATTTGGTGTATAATGATGTTTAAAAGTGTTAAATGTATATGTTTTGATAATATGATTTAAGCTATGGTTTGATCTTGTTTATACTATGCTCGACATTTTTGGTAGTTTATGAACTAGTTTGTAGATTTCTTGCTTGTGTGGTAAATATTGTTACATATAGTGCTTATTTGATAATACAAACATTAGTTATGGTTTTTACACTAATTTAAGCACTATATTGATTTTTAAGGTTTATATATGGTTCGACTAGTAGTAAAAATAAAAGATTATTGGGGTTTTGAAAAACATAAAATTTTGGCTCAAATGGTGAAATGGTGGAAAAATATAGTAAAGTGTTTATTTGGATTAGCTTATTTAATAAGCCATAAGTTATTAAAAATAACTAGTAAAAAGGTGAAAATAAGTTAATATCATGAATATGGGTCGAATAGAAGTATTTTTAGTCATCTTGAAATATTTGACTAAGTAGCTTATTTATTAGAGCTTATTTGATAAGTATAAAGTTTGTTTGGTAACTAATAATCACAAATAAGTACCAAATAATAACAAATTGGGCTAAATGGATTTTTGGGCCATAAAACCCACTAAGTTACTGTTGGGCCGAAGCCCATGAATATTTTTGAAGTGTTGACTTTTTGACCAACCGGACCTATTGACCGAGTTAAATGATTTTTAGTAACGCGTCGATATATACGTTATAACTAAAAATGTGTTTTGGGCTAAAATTGGTTATTGGGCTTTTTAATAGTTTTCGGCCCAGTTAGTAAATGAAAATGATGAAATTAATTTTTGGAATATTTCCCGACTCGCTATGGTCATTAATGTTTAACGAAACGATAAATATAACGACAACTATTTTTGGACTTGTTTTGAAACGTTTAGTCTCCGAAAGGGTAAAAATTGACATTTTTACTAAATTGATATTGAGATTGACTTTTGTTGACTTTCTGACAAAATATTGACTTTGTGTCGAAATCTAGTGTTAATACTTAAAAATGAAGCTAACGAATAATATTACGACGAAAACATATTCACGACACTTGATATATATATCACAAAAGTATTTTTGCACTTATAACTAGTTAGTAGAATATTCGAGTAAAGTTTGCAACATTTGAGATAAATGGAAACGTTGTATAAACGAATGGGTCATGCCCAAATTTTCTAAAAATCCAACACTTAGCAAATTTTGTGAAACACTTAACTTAAGTAAACTTTATGGAATTACTTAACAAAACTTGTTTTTCGTATATTAAAGGTTACATCAGAAATGATAAACGATGTTTCTACTATAATAATTCTTCACCAACATTATTATCTTAATCATTTTTCAAAAGCTTATTTAATTAATTTTTATTTTAAATTAATTAAATACATAAGTACCTAACTTATTAAATATACATATATATATAAAAGTATGAGCATAGATATATATATATATATATATATATATATATATATATATATTATATATATATATATATATATATATATATATATAACACTTGCACATTTAAGTCGCGAATTCTAGCACGGATGTTCCGTTACGTATTCCCACGATGCACTTTCACCATGAGCCACCACCAAGAGTTACAATAATAAATCATTTCGAAATATATTTTACCACACAGCAAGCAAGAAATACACGAGCACTGGTCAAACGTAAACTTTTCAAATAACGTAAAGACACATGAGACACGAATATTTTCGCTAAGACTTACCGTACTGATTTAGGGTGCTGATCGGCGCGGTTGCTTTATTTTGATTGATTAGCTGATTTGCTGTTATTGAAAGGTAAGTTTATAGCCCCGTATTTTATACGATTTTGTTTTATAAGTTTGGGGTGAGAAACATGCAAAACTGTTTTCATGGACCAGAAATGAATTTTGTTTTTATGTACACACTAGTATGCAGAAACCTAAGTTTGTTGAATCCCATTTTGTGCCCACTATCATCTGCCGTTAATTCCTGTCTAGGAAGCCGTTTGATATAAATAGATCTATTGGGAGTGACATCCCCGTTCGGTTGGCTCGGCATAGCCAAGGCGAACGTATACCAAATCGAATAATAGTCCGAGTGTCTGGGGATTAACACTCGCGGGCACCCTTATTTAATTGCTAACGCTAGTCGTGCTGCATTGACATAGATCGGTAGGATGAGGCTTAGTGTTTGCATAACGGATAGTGTGTATCTGCAGAATTGTTTTTATGATATTGTTATTGGTCCATATGTGCTATTTATTTAAACCTATGAACTCACCAACGTTAGCTGATTTTTAGCATATTTTTCTCAGGAAACTGAGGTGCGTTTAGCCGGGTGCAGTGCATGGCGTCGGTCACAATAAATGATGGAAAAGTTTTTAAATGCGTTTACTCTGACAATTGGACCTTTTTAATTTAAATGGGCTTCATTTTCATCTGAAATGGATTTTATGTATTGCAACATGACTTGACTTATGTAATATATTTTAAAATGGATTTTTAATCCGTTCCCTATATCTTGTGTTTTGATTACCATTCCGTAGCACCCAAATTGTATGCTTCCGCGAATATTGTAATTTTGGGGGTGTTACAGCATAGGAGCTCTTAGTGGACCACCCTAACGATAGTTAACCATTTGCTTCTGGATTAGACTTGGATTTACCTTCAGTTAGATTTAGTTTGGATTTGTATTTCAATTTTGGAACTCTTTATGTTCAGAGTTAGTAATTCATTATTACTTTAGAATGCCTTTGTTATCATTTTATTCATAAGACTTCCGCTGGCGTTGTATGTTCTGATTGGCACCATAATGTGACATTTTGACCCTTATCGGGTTGGGGTGCTAAAATTATGGTATCAGAGCTTTAGGTTTCGACTTGTAGTACATAATTTATGGTCTGTGAAGATTTGGACCCTTAGGTTTGCACTATAGGAACTTATGAAATGAACTTTGAACTTTTACTTTAGGTTTCCCTGCAGAAACTTTAGTTATGACTGGTGAGGATTGGGTAGATTATACGATAGGGCATTTGTTAGATATTTTTCTTCCGCATCACTCTGATCTATGCCTCTGCTTTCAGTTAAGCCCTTATAGGATCATTCGTTCTAGATATTTAGAAAACATAGCAGGATACGCAACATAAGCTTAGTGATCTAATAAGTTTAGAATGCCTTGAGAATTTTGTAGTTATGCCTTACAGGTTTCACTTTCTGAGGTTATCACATTCTTTTGAACTTCGATCCTTGATTAGTTTGATAATCATTTAGATGCCTTTTCGTCTGTTCAGAGAATTCGTGTATGTATGAATCCGATGTGTTCGACATATTCTGTAGTTCTTCTGGCTTTTGTTATGCATATTAAGGTTCCATCTGCGCTATTAGATTTTTCCCTACCTACTTCTATTCCTATAAAAAATCTTGTGATTATCCATCACGAGTATCGGAATTTTCCAGTACGTCTTGAAGATATTTGAAGATAAGTTTCGTTCTATTAATCTGTTCCCTTTCACTACACCAGAAAGTGGTTATAGGGACTACATTTGTAGTCCCTATAAGCCCTGAATGTAGTCGCTAGAAGCTATAGGGACTACGAGTAGTCCTTGTATCAATGGTCGGTTTTACTCGGTTGCTAAAGGTTTTAGGGACCACACTTTTTCACTTATAGCGACTACATTAGTTGACTTGACTTTTTTGACTTTTTGACTTGTTGACCTTTTGACCAATGACTAATTTCACTGACGCAACGTTTAGGGACTACATGTGGTCCCTAATAGTAAGTTGACTATTTGACCAAATTATGTTACGCCTCAGCTTTAGCGACCACATGTGGTCACTAAAGATTTACTTATAGCGACTAGGTCGTGACCTATAACAACCACGTGTGACCAAAGGGCGTTGTAACCTTTAGGGACCACATGTAGTCCCTAAAAGTTACTGCACCTGTTTCCACAACAGGCCGCTTTTGCACGTTTTCCCAGGTCTTTCCGACCCATTTCCGCAACCTGTTTTCCAGATTCCAGTTTTTCCAGACTCAACACAAACCAACTCAACACAAACCAATTCAACACAAACAATAATTTAAACATGCAAATCCCATTCACTACAAGTGTTCAACAAGCAAATCCGGGTTCACTACAAGTGTTCAACGACTTAAAACAATAACTTAAACATGTTCAACGACATAAAACGTAAGATGTTCAAAAGCATAGAGTGTCTAACAAACCAGAAATCACAAGTACATCCCCGCCTAGCTACTCATCTTCAGGGGCATCTTCACGGTCTTCATCAACTTCAAACTGATGTGGATCGAGTGGGGCTGGTTGGTTCACCAGGATGTTTGCAGCAATCAACTGTTGGTAGAGCCCGGATAGCTGATCTTGACTCGCCGTAAACGCTCTAGCCCATGCCTCTCGAGAGACTGGCGGTCCGGAGGGGTGGGAATGAACAGAAGATGAGCTGCACCCAGACGATGACCTACGAGGCAGCCTCCTACCCCGTCCCGGAAGAAAGCTACGACTCTCTCCCAAGACCCGGGTCACTATCTCTTTATCAGTCAATGAGGGCCCTTCTTGGCCCTCTTACGGCCTAGTCGCAATCATCTCGTTCTGTAAAGTCACAAAAAAAGTTAATTAATTTCATAGAAATGAAAAACGACTTAGTTGACCCATTTTAACCCAAACGTGTACAAATAAGTAACTTTGTCGTTTATATTACACATATTTCACCCGTTTCGACCCATTTCACCCGTTCTAGCCTAAACGTGTAAATGTTTGCGCTAAAATGGGTGAAATTGGTCAAAATGGGTGCAATGACTCACATAAACGACAAAGGTACTTATTCGTACATGTTTGGGCTAACATGGGTGAAACGGGTGTAATATAAATTACAAACTTAGTTATTAGTACATGCTTAACCTACAACCCGACCCTATATATCAGTGAATATTCTAGTTTTCACTACTACTGTCTACTACTACTATAACATGCTAAGGGTGTGTTTGCCTTTGCGTTTCACTTTTAGCCACAAAACGCAATTTTGCCACAAAACGCAATGCCAAACACGCAATGCCAAACACGCCCAAACTGGTCTAAGATCAGTATGTATTTCACTATTTCAATAAGCATTTCACCAATTCACCATTTTACCATTATAACATGCTAATTGATCTAAGATCAGTATGTATAAAAAATAGATCACCAATTCACCATTTCATCATTATAAAATGCATTCAAGTAAGCATGAAAAACTAGAGCAGTATGTACAAAAAAAATAATCTAAAATTAGTCTAGTTAAGATGAGCAGCCAAGTATTAATATCCTAAAAGCACAAGACTTGAAACCTAATATTAAGATCAAGAGAAAATTAACTAATTAAATAAAAAACTGACTAACTATTAATTTGACTTTTTAAGTTAAACTACAAAGTTGACTTATGCTAACTTTGATCCTTACTTACTGACTAATTATGATGTATTAAGTTATTTTGAGACTAGATTAAGCAGTATAAGCAAGTAATGAACTGATGTGTAAGTTATTGAGATCCAAATCCTAACAGTTATCTAGCAAGATTAGATTAAACTAGATTTTGACTATTTAACCTATAACCACTGGATTTTAAGGTTTAACTAAACTACTAAGACCTATATTGACATGTTTCAACAACAAGCAACAACAAACATACACTGGAACACCAATTTATCAGCAAATCCAAACAGTCCTTTATTACACTGATTTTATGAGTTTCAAAGCAACACACTGATTAAGGCCATGAGATATATCCACAAGGTTCTAATATGATGCAGTGAGCTTATAGAAGCATAAAAACACAGACAACAACATCAATTACCTATGAATCCAAGTTATGCTATATATGGCAGTGAAAATGATATAAATGGCAACCATGAATTATACTGAACAAGCTAGTAATACAAGGCAAGATATCAATTAACTTGTACCAAAGAAGCATAAAACAACAAAGATATTCAGCTAATGAGTACTTATACAGTAAAAGCTAAAATTAGAGCAGTATGTACAAAAAAATAGATTCGCCGGTTCACATCTCAACCAAATAGATCATTATTCAGACTTCGGTAATATTAAGCATGAAAAAGAAGTATGAAAGCTAGAAGGACTTTTTAGTCCAAATAGAAAGTTAAACTAACAAAAAAGATTACAAGATTTTTCAAGTTTTCAACCAAATATTAAGCCGAAAATGTAATATAAACAACAAACAGGTGAAATGTGTTTTTGGTTCTTAGAAAGAATTACTTACATATTGCCCTTCAGCAACCGAGCTGTTCCACTTTCCCTCCTTTGTATGCTTTTTCTTGAATTGCTCAACCAGATCGGGATATGTATAAGTGGCCTCATCATACTGAAAAACACATTTAATGAGTGCATGATAACATTTAATGAAAAAAAAATAACTGAATATATAATAACATTCAAACAAATGTTAATCAGCTTACCTCCTCAAATCGGCTCTGAGCATAGGATTTCGTCCCATGATTCGATGAGTAAATCTGTTTTGCCCTATTCGTCTTGTTTGAATTAGAACGCTTGAGCCATTTCTCCGATGTCACCATATCACAGTATTTGTGCCAGTGTTCTAATTTCATGTTTTCTGGAGGAAAGTTCCTGATTTTGATTGGCTCAATGTACCCATCGCGTCCTACAAACTCACGTTCGTGGAAGTTGTGCTTCCTGCCTTTGTATCGTGCTTGGAACGAAGCTTTAATCCCTGTCTCGATCTCTGTAGCATGGGGCCCTGTAAGATGCTCTTCCATATCAAAGTAGTGCTGCAATTCAAATAAAATAGTTATGTAATGAATATTGTTTACGAAGTTAACATAGTAGATTTAAGTGTAAAGCTCGACCTTGAGTGTAGGCCATATGGTTGTCTTGTACTTATCTGGTACATCGTCCCACGATCCGAAACAAAAAGGAACTTCTCTTTCTATCTCGTTGCCGATTAGGCCCGTGAAATGGCGGTTATTTTCGCCCACAGGTTTAACGGTGCTTTGATCGACAACATCAAATTTGATTGATAGCTTCTTTTTTCCACCATCCTTGAATTTCTTTTTCAGCTCACCGTCCCTGGCCCTCTTCCGGGCCTTTTCGTCTGCAAATTCAAATTTAAATGAACAAATAAACGATACAAGTAATGAGTTTTTACAAAAACAAACAAACTAACAACTATACTAAACTACCAAAATTACTAACTTAATCACTAAAAGAACAATACCACACTTAATATATATGTCAAAAATGAATACAAGAATCTCAAAAAGACAAAAATTTGGCCCACTGGTATGAAAGAGCCACACCAAAAAGGAGCAAATAGGAATCTGAGGTGCACATTGACCCATCAGGTGTTACAAACAAAAAATAACTTCTATACTACATGACCCATGACCTTTACACCAAATTCTAACCTTTCACTATTTGTGTGGTCGGTCGGGAAGACGGAAACAACAGCAGCGGCGATGGTGGTGGGTCGGACAGCAGCAGCAGGAGAACGGTGAGTGGTAGTGGTTTTGATGGTGAATGTGGCGGTGGTTTTGATGGTGAATGTGGCGGTGGTTTAGATGGTTATGTGAATAAATGAGTGGTTTTGGTGAGAGTGGTATAAGTCTTGAGTGGTAAATGAGCCCTTGAATTTGGTACTAAAACTTCTAGGGACCACATTTAGAACTATAAAGACTACATGTAGTCTCTACATGTCTAGCGGGAAAACGAAAACACTTGGGCGCCTTTTTTGTGTTTCATGAAAATTTTATAAGTTTTCATGAAAATTTTATAGGGACCACAATTTGATACTATAGCGACTACATGTAGTTTCTATAGGCTTTTCCAATTCTTTTTCCCAAAATACTTTTCATATATAATAAATAAATTAACAAATACAAAAATTAAAAAAAATATTTAAGAAAAATAGTGATTTATACCACAAATGTTATATAAAAAAAACGTAAATAAATCGAAAGGTGTTAACCCACAACAATGTTTGTTCACAACATTAGTGTTTTACGTTTTCATTTGGCTCGCAACTTTCTCGCCTAAAGAATTGGCGAGGAAACTATCATCCTCACAAACTCTTATCCTCAACCTCACAACATCTAATCTTCACGCCAATTTCACAAACTAAGATGCAGCGACGTAATCATTTTAGGTGCTCTTGTGAAAAAGGAGATATACTGCTAAGAAAATCACATCGGCCCGATACCTATGGTAGAACTTATTATGTGTGTCCTCTTTCAAATGTGAACAATCATACGTTTCTTATTTACGTAAATATATAAATAATTAGGTTGTTAAAAATAAAATTCTTATGATTTGGTTATACATGAGATGTTAAACGAATAAGCCGAGATAATATGGTTATACATGAGATGTTAAACGAATGAGCCGATATGCATAACATGTTAAACGGACACGTCGACGACAATAACACTAATTGTTAAACGAACGAGTCGAGATGCTATGGTTATACACGAGATGTTAAACGAACGAGTCGAGATGCTATGGCTATACACGAGATGTTAAACGAACGAGTCGAGATGATATGGTTATACACGAGATGTTAAACGAACGAGTCGAGATGCTATGGTTAAACACGAGATGTTAAACGAACGAGCCGAGATGATATTGTTTATTTAAAGCACGTTGGACGACATCAGTTTTCACAACAACAACAACATTTTATTAAACAACAACAACAACAACAACAACAACAAAAACAACAACAACAACAACAACAACAACAACAACAACAACAACAACAACAATAACAGCAACAACAACATCAACAACAACAACATTACATACGAAGATTTTCCATTTCACCTAACAGGTCACGGAGTATTGCATCCGACTGACATGCGTGGTCGTGGCTGTCGGGATTCGTTGCCATTTCAAGTCTTGCCTGGAGCATCCTTACTCTTGCCTCTAGCACCTGTTTTCAATGTTACCTAGATTTTTTCATGAGTTTACACAAGATACCGATTGAATGAACATGTTACTCGTAATGTCGGATCAATCACATCTTCCAAGTAAAATATCCACATCCATACTCTTTTTCTCTTGGCTGTTACATAAATAATGAAATTATATGATTGTTTGTATATTTACAAAAATAAGAAATGTATAATTGTTCACCTTCGAAAGAGGACATGCATAATATTCCCATCCAAATGTATCTGGTTTATGTGATGTTCTTTTTTTTATATTTCCTGCTCCACAATTACACAAAAAAGGATTATATCGTTGCATCTCAGGTTGAGGTTGAGTAGTTTTTAGGATAAGAGGTTGTGAGGATAAGATGTTGGTAGCTTTTGTGAGTTGTGAGGATAATTTTTTGGATAAAGTGTATATAAGAGCAGATCTGCTAGCTTTTGGATAAAGTGAGAATAAGCTTTTGTGAGGTTGTGAGGATAAGCTTTTGTGAGGTTGTGAGGATAAGTTTTGTGAGGATAAGTTTTTTTGTGAGGCTCGTTCATTTAACATCTCGTGTATAACCATATCATCTCGACTCGTTCGTTTAACATCTCGCGTATAACAATATCATCTCCGCTCGTTCGTTTAACATCTCGTGTATAACCATATCATCTCCGCTCGTTCGTTTAACATCTCGTGTACAACCATATCATCTCGCTCGTTCGTTTAACATCTCTGTATAACCATATCATCTCGCCTCGTTCGTTTAACATCTCGTGTATAACCATATCATCTCGGCTCGTTCGTTTAACATCTCGTGTATAACCATATCATCTCGGCTCGTTCGTTTAACATCTCGTGTATAACCATAGCATCTCGACTCGTTCGTTTAACATCTCGTGTATAACAATATCATCTCGCTCGTTCGTTTAACATAACTTATATATCAATATCAGTTCGACTAACTCGTTTAACACAACTTACATATGTTAATTAATGTTTAAAATTTTATCAAATTTAGAATGCAAACATAACGAAAAGCGCTAACATAATGAAAAGTGCTAACAGAACGAAACGCGCTAACGTTTTTAACGAACGTTGTTGTGGTTTAAGCCCGTCCAGTTAACTTACGTTTTTTTATAATTAAATATTTATAAAATAATTTTAATTAATTTAGATCATTCTTAATAAATTAAAAATAAATTAAATTTTCGTTTATGTTTAGGGACTACATGTGGCGTTTAGCGTCTACATGTAGTCCCTAAAGGTTTTGCGCCAAACCTTCCCACCAACAACAATGTAAAAATTTTCAATAATCAAAATTTTTTCGTAGTCCCCTTACTTTTAGCAACTACATGTAGTCCCTATAAGTTTGGCGCTAAATCTTTCCGCCAACAAAAATGTAAAAATTTTTAATAAACAAATTTTTTTCGTAGTCACCTTTACTTATAGGGACAACAGGTAGTCGCTAGAAGTTTGGGTTAAAGTTAGACTTTAATCCTTGACTTTTTTGGATGGTCACTAAACATTTAGAGACTACATGTAGTCCCTATAAGTTTGAGTCAAAGCTACAAGTTTACGTTGATTCTTTTTTTGTCGTGTAGTGGAATTATAGTGACTATGTGTGGTCCCTATAAATTTACATTTAGTCCCTAAAAACTCTGGTCAAAGATCGGAGCAACTTAGTTGAAAATTTCGTCTCCACTTTTATAGTGACTACGTGTAGTCCCTATAGGTGGGTTTATAGGGACCACAATCTGTAGTCCCTAGAAGTCTTGGTAGCGAGATCTCTGAATTGGTGTAGTGTTTGGGGATGTCTGATTCGATATGATTCTGAATATGGATTTGTTGACTGAGCATCGAGATGCTAACAATGGTCATATTAGATTTGTCATCTTTGGCGATTTGAGAAACTTAAAATTTTGTACCATGATTCCCAACCTGGTAAACAATTATGATCACCTTTGCTCTAAAAACTAGTACGTTATCTCGAGAGTTATTCGGTTGTTTGAAATGTTCGCGATGTATTCCTTAATGAACTACCAAGATTACCATCTGAATGTGAAGTTGTTTTGATATGGTTATGAAATATTGTGTCTAGCTAAAGTACTATCTAAGTCTTTTGACATTACAAAAAAAAATGGTTTTTCCAAACTATAAAAACTGTTTTTGCGGACAGGTGATCTTTGCAAGGATTTCCCTTCTTTAAAGTTTTCAAAATTGATTTGATCGTTTCAAGTTTAAAATACAGTTTATTTTAAAAATCTTGAGTAACGTAGCTCTGTTACCAATTGTGGAAAACTAGAAGGGGGGGGGTTGAATAGTTTTTACCGTTTCTTTTGTTTAATTTGTTAGTTCAAAGGAAACAATCACAAATTAAGTTATCATACAATATAAACTAAAGATAAAGAGATGAAAGATCAAACCACATAACACAAGTGTTTATAGTGGTTCGGTTTGCAAGAGATCCTTATCCTTGCCCTACTCCACTTCCTCGAGTTGCTTACTCGAGAGATATCTTTCACTAAGAAACAAACTCCCTTCAAGGTGGAGAAAACCTTTACACGTCGCTTATTTCCTTTTCCGGTACTAAGCTAAACACCGAGTTCTTTCACAAGGTAGAACCAACCTGACGTCGCCTATTTACTTTACCGACACTAAGCTAGATGTCGAGTTCTTTACTCGGGTACAACCACTCCCTACTCTCTTTGTGCTTTGAGGACTAAAGCACTAACCACACTTACTGATCTAACTGATACAAATGATAAGAAACACTTAAAGTGTTTACACAGAACCTATACTACAACTTCACAACAGTCTGCTTGTTTGAAGCTTGTTAATCTTGATCTTCTTTGCTACAAAAGAAACATCAATGATATTTATAACTACTATGGTTAGTAACTAAAGTGAATGTATGTGTTTTTCTTTTTTAAGTGGATGCCAAGATCAAATGCCAAGCCTGCTATTTATAGGCAAGCAAGGAAAGGCTCCTACGGATCCGGCGGATCCCTCAGAAGGGATCCGTCCTTGTATGGACTTGGATCCGTGGGATGGTGACAGCTATGGATTAGTTGTCTCTTACCATATCTTAGTTGTATCTTACCATATCATCCAAGATCTTCAAATGTCAACTATGTTGCTTGCATATCTAACCAAGATATCACACAATCTTACCAAGATTGTATTTGTGATGTATACCATGATATCACTTAGTAACTTTTAAATTAAAGTTTCCATTAAAGGAAATACACATGTACATAATGTTAGTGATCATGTTGATGTGTTTTGAAAAAGACTTTAACTAGTATTTATAATTTGCTTAAGGAATATACTTTGTGTTTGTCATGAACAAAACATAAGCAAAGATCGTAAAATATAAATAACGTTTTTAGTACGATATTTGTATTAACAATCTCCCCCTTTTTGTTGATGACAAAACATAAATTATATTTTTAAGCAAATAAGTAAATATAGTTTAAGTCCCTTTTAAAAATATAGATTAAGTTTTTAGTTATTCAAATTTCGATTACTATTATGAAATAGCTTAGTATGAACTAATTATGCAAACTTAATCCTTTTTCCTTTCTCCCCCTTTTTGTCGAAACAAAAAGAAGAGGTGCGTGGCGGAATGCGATTTTTAGAACTTTAATAGCTCCCCCTTGTTTTATACTCCCCTTAAATGGAGTAATCAAGGAAATGATGCATGAATCTACAAAACAGACGGTTAGTATATGACATGCTTATGAAATGCTCCCCCTCGATGTATACTCCTCACTACTCGAGTACCAACGTATACTAAGAAGGGTATGGTATGCTGCAAATGAAGTGTTAGTAATAAATGACTTTAATGAAGAAGTAGAATGCTTTGTGAAGTGTTCTTCCAAACAAGCCTTTCAATATGTTTGACTTTAAAAAGTCAAAGTAAGTGTCTGATCATTCTATGTACCTAAAGCGATCATATGCAAGATATAATATATGCACAATAGGAATGTTAGTTCACAAATATAATATGCAATATGTTGATCACTCATAACATCACATTCATATATATTGAAAATTTTGTGACAAAAGCCATAATTCTGAAATGATGTTATAAGTATAAAAAGGCATTCTAGAAAAAAAATCCTAAAACAAATGCCTATGATGAAGTGAAGTTAAGTTAGTGACGCAAGTGTTGGTGTTAGTTAGTGATAACTTAATTGATAACTAAAGGTTGATGCAAGTAGGTTTTTCGCTAATCCATGAGGTTGATGATTAGTGAAAGGGATGATGGAAGATGGTGGTTTTAAAGAATGCAATGAATTCAGAAACTCTAATGTATAGCAAATGCTACAAAGGTATGGAATATGGTTAAGGTTATGATATTATCATCTACTAAAGATGATGATTCGTACCAACTCGAGAAAATGATTACTTAGGAATTGTAAATTTCATATGCAATAATTAGAAATACTAGATACCTATATGTAGATGAAAATGACATCATATGCTGAGAGAGTTGGTTGGAATAACGTGTTGAGAATGAAGGTTCTGTTTGTACTTACAGTAACGTGCTTGATATGAATCAAGAATGAAGATCATGAGATCCTATGATTGTGTTCTAGATACTTAAGATGTTTTAGATAATGAAGTTGTGAGATGAGAATTCTAGACTCGTTGGTTACGAGAAGGTTGTTTGGTTTCTAAATGGTTAAAAACTGAACTTGGTACCTACGGATTTGGCGGATCCAAAATTTTGGTTCCGTCTTTATTGTCTTTTGGTTCCGTGTGATTGATTTGGTCAATTTTTGTTGATTTGATCTAATGAAGGTTGAAGCTAAGGTTTACTTACAATTATTGAGTTGGTTTTAGTAATTCGAATCAAGGTTTAAGGAGACTTAAAACATCTCTTTAAAGAGGTTTGTTAAACACATGATTGTGTTTTCATGAGGTTTTGGTGCAGAACTACAATGTTGAACTAGTAAGGTGTTATGATGAGAGTATTGGCTAATCATAAAGGATGTTTATCTTGTATGCCCAAATTACTTTTTGTGTCAAAACAAGATATCATATTTTAGAGCATAATTATATATTGAAAATTTGTTTGTGACGAAAGTCTCAAACATACAATTACACATGAAGGTTCCTAGAGACGATAAAATCTTAAAAGCAATTATTGCGATGATACTACAAACTTCTATTTTGCTTGTTTTGATGATGACATGATGGAGGCAAGCCATTTAGTTTCTAAGTTACTAATGTCGTAGATGTTAGAAACAATATTGTTGTCATCTTGAGTGTTAGTTTTATCGATCCACATAGATTCATCCAAGTGTTGAAGAGTGGTAATTATGTCATGTGATGGGTCTATTATTAAGCTTGAAGATGGGGATGAGATTCTTTCTTTAGGTGGTGATGATTGTGGTGAGGAGTCAATTATTGTGGAAACACTTGGTGAAGTGACAATTGACGTGGCAATTGTTGTGTTGATAATTGAGGTGATATGGTATTGAGGTTCATGAATCTTTGGATGGAGAGAATGGACTATCATGGGTTCTAAGTTTTCAAGACTTATTTGTGGAGAAGTGGTTGATGTAAGTTGAAGATCTTCTAATCCTTCAGGATGTGGTTGTGGAGATGTTGATGGTGTCCTAAAGAGTTCCATAGGTTTAAGTTTTGGTGAGGATGGTGATAATGCAGACTTCTCAGTTTGATGTGGAGCGGGAGCGAGTGGTGGTGTGGTTGCTACAGGAGTAATGGTAGGAGGTGATGTTGTTGTATTGAATGAGTTTGTAGTGGATGAATTTGAAGAAGAGTGTATGTTGACTATGGAAGTCATAATAGGGGTTGTTGTGGTGTTTGTGGATCTAACAGGAGAGGTTACATTGCAAAGCGGGTTTGCATACCAATAAGGTCTGACACTAATTCTAGCGGTTCGTCTGTATGGTCTAGACATGTAAACTTTCTGGAGGAGATATGTGAGTACTGTGGAAGTTTAGTGTGCTATGATCATCTCTAAGGTTCTAATTTATACTTCCTAGTTGTATGAGAATGAGTGTGAATATCTATGACTTGAAACAAGATAAAGTTGTTTGTCCTATTGATAAAGTCAAACCATAGAAATGGAGTTGACATAAGAGTGTGCAGAAAAATGACTCAAAAGGGTTAACTGTGATAGGAGTAAGTGCAGTCTATGTTTCATGGGATAAGTCAAATTATGCAGGGAAGTAATCTCTGAATCTCATAATGATTTCTAATGGTTTGAAACAGAGATAGGTCATATCAAGGAAGTCAATCCATTGAGCTTGGGTTGAGTGATGTGTTGTGAATTTGCAGTAAATTCAAGAAGATAGTGGAAAATCTGATGATTTGATATTTCCACGGATTTGACGGATCCCTAAAAAGGGTTCCTTATGTGTATTGGTTTGGTAACTCATACGTAAAGTTCAAAAATTTTCAATTTTGATGGGAAATTTAGTTCCTAAGTTTTGAGGAATTCCTATATGATTCTAAGATGAATTATGATCAGTGAATGAATCCAAAATGATACTAAACACTAAGATTTAAGAATCGGGATGAGTCGAAAAAGTTTTAGAATTTTACTGGGAAACCTGCGGATCCAAGTTGGATAAAAGGCGGAACCATTTTATGGGATCCTCCAAATCCGCAGGTTGGCGGATGGCGGATCCAACGATAAGCCTTGGCGGAACCCTATTTTGGGATCCACGGGATCCGTAGGCCTAAAACTAAGAAAGTAAACAGAACATATGTCATATTTCGCGTTTTTCGACGAAAACCCGAAAATTCATCTAGACCTTACTTAACATCTAATATGTATAGCAAAACAACTAAATATGATAATATTAACACATGATTGCACATAGTTTAATCCATACTTAGAAACTTACCGTTTTAGGTGTTATGCCAAACATAGGTTTAGACTTGGTAAATAGATAACCCCGAGTGTTATCAGTCTGCAACAATCAGTTAGTTCACATACACAAAATAAAACTCAACCAAGTATGAAAATAGACCTAATCATTAAACTTCATCATAAAAGATGTTTGAGCCAAACAGTGGCATAAGTTTTGGAAAATTGATAACCATGTGCATTATCATCAGTTAAAGTTGAGCTAGAACACATAAGCATAAAATACTAAAGACAAGTCTTAACAAACATAGAAATATGATCATATAGGATCTAAAGAACAACTGTTCCAGACGTTCATTTATTCTCGCTTTTCATTCAATATTTTGAGTATCTTCTTTTGACCCTTTCGGAGTTTCATCATCCATCGTCCTGCACATTTTAGAACTCCCTTTGTTTGTCGGCTTTCTGCAGATTCATTGTTGAGAGATGGAAGTTGACTTAAGTAATCTAATAGAGGAAGTTTTGAGTTAGGTAATCCATCTTTGTCACTAGCTGATGATGATGATGAAGATGAAGATGAGAGACAAGCTCGTTTCCCTTTTCCTACTTTCACTCTATGGTCACTAAGAGGGACAAAGGTGTGTTTGATTTCGGGGTAATCTGGGACAAAGCCAACAGAATTTGGAGGGATAGGAATGGAAGCTTTGAACAAACGAGTGAGTAGCATTCCATATGGTAATGTGGTTTTCCCTAGGACACGTATATCAACCATTCTTTTGGCGATATAGTAAGCAAGATTGAATTTTTGATGAGTTGAAATACAATAGAGCATATAGCATAGTCCAGCATTCACGTGATCTTTGTTTCCAATAGTACTAATGACATTAGCTCTTAGAATTTCTTCGAGTCTTTTGAACTCAGGTTTGAGTTCATTGAGTTCCATAGCAAATGGATCTCGATTGACATCTTTTCCCCGAAGTTTCTTAATTGGATTGGTTCTAGTGTTAAAAAGATGATCTCGGATAATTTCTTTAGGAGTTAGAGGAGTGTCGTAAGGATGTTCCCTTCCTAGATGTGAATTTAGAATGGTTAAGGACCATTTGTCAGAATAGAAGCATGTTCCTTCACTTGGGATGTGTAACACTTCCCCAAAGTGGTCCAAAGGAAAATTGTAGGAATTTTGGTTTACATTGAAGTTGATGCTAAATGATCCATTGTCATCAGAAATGAGTTTTACTGAGGCATAAAATTCGAGAATGAATCGAGGAATGATAGGTTCATCTATGTCGAGAAGTGAATCAAATTGAATGGTGGCCATTTGTTCACGAATGTTTGTTTCTTCTAAAAATGAAGAGTCTATGGTTCTACCCTCATGAACATACCGACTTTCTAAAGATTTGAAAAGTTGGACTTGCGCTTCTGTGAGTCCTTTTGTTTGATGATGTTTGGGTAGGTACTTCTTTGTTTTCTTGTGATCGTAATTTGTGGCAGGAGGCATGATTTTCCTATTCATAAACAATTTTATAATTTTAGTTACACTAATCTAAGATACATGAAATGTGGACAAGTATGGAGGTGTGGTTATGATGTTTGAAAATGCATGTTTTGTGATAAAATACTTTATACCCCAAACATTCTTGTTTGACGTTTTCTTCGATTTTGTATTAGCAATGTTTGAAATTCTTTTTACCTAGTTAAGGGTTTCTACAAGAAAATTGTTTTAGAAGATATGAACAGAGGTTTGTTTCATTGAATTTGTTAAAGAGTTTAACAAAATGGAATTCCTATTCAACTTTTGATAAAACAAACATCTGTAGTGTAAGAATAATAATAAACCCTAATTGAAATGAATTAGTGAACTTACAGTGAGTGATTAAGCACGAATATGAGATGAAGGGCTTAGTTTTTGATTTAGGGATGGTGAGAGTCGACTATGAGTTGATATTGAGTGTTTTAATTAGGTGTGTAGTGCAGTAAGGAGTGTTTGGTAATTCATAGACGGATTTGACATTTCACGGATTCGGCGGATCCTTAAAAAGGGTTCCGCCCTTGTAATCAATTGGATCCGCAGGATCAGAACAATGTTGTGGTATTTTTGTTTTTTTGGTTAAATTAAGATTTGGAAGAATGTTTTGATTATTTCTAAATATTAGTATGTTTTATAAGGAACGGAGATTTCTTACTTGAGATGTTTGTAAGAAGATTTAGTGCTATAATCCTTTGAGAGATTTTCTTAATACAGCATATTGTATTCACTGTTCAAAACAGTCGAGCAAAGTAATTGTTAAGATGAATGATTGCAAGGTTGACGAAACAGGAGAGGATTGGTAATAGAAACTAAAGACATAAACTAAGGATATTTTCTCCACTCTTCTCCTTAACTTGTTTAAGGAATGTTCGTTTCTTAGTGATTTGTGGTACAATGTCTTACATTGGCACACAGCATGTTTAGAGATCTATCGATTTCATTATTAATGATCTAAGAATGATAGTTATACACAAGGTTTGGTGTTCTACTAATGTATTGCTACTTTTAAGGTTATCCAAAGAATTAACTATTTTGATCCTTAATGAAAAATGATTTTTATCCTAAATTTTCACGATTGAGTGAAAACAATTTTTTATTCCTAGTTGTTTGGTACTTGATGTTTTACTTATCATGCATGATTTTTGGTCATAGCATATCTTGATAAGGAGATGAGGCTTTACTAAGTTTTAGTTAAAGCTAGAGTGTATGAAAATATGTTTTTCCTATATGTTCAAATTTTAATTAGATACTTTTGATTTATGCTCTTATTTCTAGAGTTATCAATCTTACTCAGATTCTAGAGAAAAAACTAAATTATTTGAATCTCAATGTTTTCTAATGGATTGGATTATTACAAACAATATTGTTTAAACCTATGTATTATCATTATGAGTTATGAAGATATAAACCTTTATAATATGGTGAGATTATCCTAAAATTAATTTTCTTCCAAGTTCTTTTTAAGATTATTAAGTTAGAACTTACTTAGGAACATTCATGGGTGTAATAATCACACATGTGTTGGTTACATCTTGTCTTGGTCAGAGTTCTTGCAAGTTCTAAGAACTTATCCATTTATGGGTATTTCCTAAGATATAACACAAGAATATGAGACAACATTTGTCTTGGAGTGTTATATCCGGTTATAACAAAGGTTTTAAAAACCTTTTCCTAGTAATTTAAAAACCTTTTCCTAGTAATTATCCTATCTTATACACATATAATTTTTATTATTACATAGGTATTAATATTTAATTATACCTCAAAGAAATAGTTATGAAATCATAAATCATCTATGAGTAGAGTTATGAGAGTTCATACCTTTTTGATGATTAATACCAAAAGTGCTATTTATCCAGATGAGCACTTTAGTGATTAGAGAAGATACTTTTGTATTCATCAATGTATCTTGGGATTGAGTAAGATCATAAAGACCAAACCCTTTTAAGCATACCTAAAGAAAACTTGAGTGTTTGGTCCCCAATATTTCATGGGTCCTTTTTGGGTTAAACAACATATTACCATGGTTCACTAATATCTCCGAGATAGTCAAATGGTATTTGTTTATTAAGTTCATTTCCTATGTATGAACATGATTTTACTGTTGTCTTAACTACATCCCTGTCTTTGATCGTTTTTGAATTAGTTTTACTTGAATATTGATTTTTCAATTTTTCTACTGTACTCACGGATCCTTTGTTTATACTACGCGGATCCAAAGTTTTGGATCCGTGGGATCCGCGGCTTACCAACTCAGTTGGTGTGTTTTGATTTTCATTTATCGTTTCAAAATCACTTAAGTGATTATTTTTCATAAAATCAGGCTTGAAGCTACCATGAGATGACTTAAGAATTCTCATAGTGTCATCTGCACAGTTCTTTGAAACTTGAGATTTTGTTTTATGTATTTGCTTAGTGTGAGTTTATGTGACACTAATTTAAGTTGACATGATGCACAACATTCAGTTTCCACTTTTTCTTTCAACTTATGTATTTTATTTATCAAGTATTCCTCTTTGGTTTTCAAGATCTTATTTTCACTTATGACGTTTATAATGAACTTACTTAATCTATTGTGTTCTATATCTAATGTGTCGTAGTTATTAAATGTATATGAAGAGTTAGAGGATACCTTTTCTGTTTTGTTAGCCGTACTATCCACTTTGTTGTCTTTTAACATATCTTCACTGTTGAAATTAGTGCTGGAAGCTATCAACTCCTTTCCGCCTTTAGGTAACTCCGAGTCTTTTTCCATTATTGCTAGATGAGTTTTGAGGTATCCTATGAGCTCGTCTAATGTCATCCTTGAATGATGCTTAGAATCTTCAATATTAGTTGCTTTAACTATCCATTATGGGTCAAGATCTTTCCTGTCAAAATACTTACTAGAAATGGATTTATCAAGAGCTTTAGGTGAAATATTGTGTCTAGCTAAAGTACTATCTAAGTCTTTTGACATTACAAAAAAAAATGGTTTTTCCAAACTATAAAAACTGTTTTTGCGGACAGGTGATCTTTGCAAGGATTTCCCTTCTTTAAAGTTTTCAAAATTGATTTGATCGTTTCAAGTTTAAAATACAGTTTATTTTAAAAATCTTGAGTAACGTAGCTCTGTTACCAATTGTGGAAAACTAGAAGGGGGGGGGGGGGGTTGAATAGTTTTTACCGTTTCTTTTGTTTAATTTGTTAGTTCAAAGGAAACAATCACAAATTAAGTTATCATACAATATAAACTAAAGATAAAGAGATGAAATATCAAACCACATAACACAAGTGTTTATAGTGGTTCGGTTTGCAAGAGATCCTTATCCTTGCCCTACTCCACTTCCTCGAGTTGCTTACTCGAGAGATATCTTTCACTAAGAAACAAACTCCCTTCAAGGTGGAGAAAACCTTTACACATCGCTTATTTCCTTTTCCGGTACTAAGCTAAACACCGAGTTCTTTCACAAGGTAGAACCAACCTGACGTCGCCTATTTACTTTACCGACACTAAGCTAGATGTCGAGTTCTTTACTCGGGTACAACCACTCCCTACTCTCTTTGTGCTTTGAGGACTAAAGCACTAACCACACTTACTGATCTAACTGATACAAATGATAAGAAACACTTAAAGTGTTTACACAGAACCTATACTACAACTTCACAACAGTCTGCTTGTTTGAAGCTTGTTAATCTTGATCTTCTTTGCTACAAAAGAAACATCAATGATATTTATAACTACTATGGTTAGTAACTAAAGTGAATGTATGTGTTTTTCTTTTTTAAGTGGATGCCAAGATCAAATGCCAAGCCTGCTATTTATAGGCAAGCAAGGAAAGGCTCCTACGGATCCGGCGGATCCCTCAGAAGGGATCCGTCCTTGTATGGACTTGGATCCGTGGGATGGTGACAGCTATGGATTAGTTGTCTCTTACCATATCTTAGTTGTATCTTACCATATCATCCAAGATCTTCAAATGTCAACTATGTTGCTTGCATATCTAACCAAGATATCACACAATCTTACCAAGATTGTATTTGTGATGTATACCATGATATCACTTAGTAACTTTTAAATTAAAGTTTCCATTAAAGGAAATACACATGTATATAATGTTAGTGATCATGTTGATGTGTTTTGAAAAAGACTTTAACTAGTATTTATAATTTGCTTAAGGAATATACTTTGTGTTTGTCATGAACAAAACATAAGCAAAGATCGTAAAATATAAATAACGTTTTTAGTACGATATTTGTATTAACAGACTTAATAAGTCGTGTCTTTCATGAATACTTGGACGATTTGTTATAGTATGACATATATATTTTGCCAGGGTGAGCCCTTTTACCCAAAAAAAAAGAGAAACACGTGGATCATTTTCGTATTTTGTTGAAATTTCTACGTCAGAAGAAGCTCTATGTAATATTTTCGAAGAGTAATTTTGTTTGGAGGAAGAGTGACCGGAGAAATTTGAAAAGCTGAAAGGTGATTTAACTCTACTCAAGAAGGAGAACTAGCTATGTCCTTATGTAACACGGGAAGATTATTGGTTATGCATCAATACAGCTAGAACTGTAAGAGGTGTATTATCCGATGCATGACTCGGGAGTGATTTGTGACAGAAGGAAGTTGTTTTGATTAAAGCACGCAATCCTCTATTCATCTTAGTTGTACTAATGTGTATAGAGACTTGCAGCAGAAATTTTGATGGAATGGTATGAAAATGATTGTGACTACATTAGTGGCGAAGTGTTTAGCGTGTCAACAGGTTAGGAGTTAGCATCAGCGTATAAGTTGTTTCCTTAGCTTTGGATATTCTTATGTGGAAGTGGGAGTAAACCTTCATGGACCTTGTAACGGGATTTTCGCTCACACTTAGGAAGGTCAACGCGAAGTGAGTTGTAGTGGATCAGTTGATTAGGTCGGCTTACTTGGAAGATTGGCAGAGATTTCTTTCGGCAGAAGATTATTCAAGCTACATGGCGCACCTGCAGTGATCGTGTCAGAGATTCACGTTCTTACTTCACATTCCTAGGAAGAACTACTAAAGGCTTGAGGAACCAGACTCAAGTTTAGTAATGCTTTGCACCTCCAGACTGATGGATAAGCATAACAACTATTCGAGCTTGGAAGATGTGTTGAGCAGGAAATTTGACAAGTATTAGTTCTGGTTGTGTTTGCTCATTAAGATAGATGACCTGCAAGTAACAAGGGTTTTCCTTTCGGATTTTTGTATGAACGGAGATGTGGGGCACCTTTTGGTTGAATTAAGTCAAAAAGTTACTTATTGAAGGTTCGGAGTTGAATACAGTGACTAATGGATTAGTTATCATCGTGTAAGAGAAATTCTGAGACTTTAGACCGGGGATTTGTGTGATCAGTATGATGTTTCCGTACAGTAGTGTTAGACGTTTTAGAATATAAGGTTTAGTTCGTGATACGTTAGTCCTTAGATTCGTTCTTATCCGTGCGATTATCCTACCTACCCCATTATGTTTTCTGATACGTTTTGATACTCTGATATGTGCTTAGTTGATCGTCAGTACGAATATGTTACCCATCTCTTTATGAAACTCTTGATACGTTTGATGATTCAATAGGTGCTTCTCTAATTATCAGCAAGTTCCTTAGTTCGTTCAGAATCTGGATAGAGTTGATGGAGTTTTCTTACCGTTTAGCACTACCTCCGTATTTAACTTATATGTATATGTGTTTCATGTATGTCTTTGGGAGATTACAACTGTCATCTGCTACGTATTTGTTTCGTATTTGTTGGATCAGATTTGTTATGATTGTGTTCTGTGGAGAGCCTGGGGCTATCCTAGTTTGTCTGGATCGAGTCATGAGAAATAAAACTATTCCGTTTGTGAAGATTCTTTTGGAAGAACCTCTCTGAGCGTGGGGCTATCTATTGTAGTTTCCTTTGTGATTTGGTACATCTCCGCCTAACTTTTGCGACTCCAAATTTCGAGGACGAAATTTTTCTTTTTAGAGGGGAAGAATTATAACGACCTAAAAATTCGAAAATGGCTTTTACGTATGATACGATCTAACCTAATATATATACGATACGCTATAATCTAAAAAATTAGAAAAGTGGAAAACCTAAACTATGCATATAAAAAAAGTCACAACCTAATTATGAGTGGGTGAGTTTGGGTTTCGCTGGAAAATTTTCCAGAATAGATAAGGGACTCGAGATCTATCGAATGGTGTGAGTTTGGGTTTCGCCGAAAAATTTTCCGGCGACGGTGGTTGCCGGAGGAGATGGCCGAAAGGGGGTGGGAGAGGAGAGAGAGAATTATGAGTGGGTGTGTGTGTGTATAAATGAATTAAATAATAAAAATTTTGCCTTTTATACCCAAACAGAGACTAAATCTGGTCAAATCAAAGTATAGGGGGCGCGGGGTAAATTTTGGGCGGGGGTAGAAATGGTCAAACTGGTAAAACTTTTGCCATAAATACTGTAGGACCCATTCGACGAACCAAACGGACTCGAAAAATTATGAAACTTGCGCCATTGTTCCCGAAATAATTTTTCTAATAAAAACGAGTATAAATATGCATAACTTTCCTGAAATCAATTTATTTGGCAAATTCGATTCGTTTCGCGTGTTTTAGGTTGTGCCGGCTTGATAAATGAATAACGCTCACGTTTTAACAAGATATCCACTATTTTTCAATCCCAAACAAGTTCAAAGAGATTTAAAAGCTAAGGGAAATCAAAATAATTATTTAGGCTCGTAAAATAAATTTTAGAAAATTGTCGGTTGTTACATCACATACCCCTAAAAAGGAACCGCGTCCTCACGATTTAGTTCAAGTTATCTGTCAGAACGGTGTTGGTGAAAAGATGATGGTACTAGTACCATATTCGGGTCTCACTAGGTTGCTTTAAGGGTTTTCCTTGCCTGTGGGAGGGTACCTGGATGGTCTACCATAAGTTGTCTCCCTTCTGATGATTTGGTGAGGTACAATGAACCCTGAAGTAAGTTTAACAGGAGGAAACAGTTAAATCTTAACTAAACGATGTTTCACTATTTTGTCAGCGTGGTCTTTTCTCAAATCCTCACGGTCTTAATCCAATATATGGGCCATATTCTAGTGACACAAAAGTTCAACTTGATACATGTAAGGTGGTAAAAATGGTGTGATGACTGGTCTTCAAGATTTTTGTTTCGAAGTTGTGAGTTTTCCTCTTCAGTGGAACGGATAAAAATTTTGTTTGAAAATTTTATTTGAGTAGGTGTTTATACGAGTTTGACCAAAATAACTTTCCAAGTATTACAGATTTCTTTGTTGGGGAAATTTAATAGTTACGTAAGATACAATTTTAAAAGATTGAAAGTTTTGTAAAATGGGTTTTTAATCATGGTATGGATAAGGTAGTTTTTCGCAAAATTGACGTTTGACATTTCTCATCAAAAGTTTGGTAAAATTTGACCAGAAGAATTTAATCCGCAAAATAGGTATTTTAGAAAAAATATCATTACGGGTTTCATGGTTGACATGAAAGCATTTTAAGAAGGATCCTTAAAAGTAGGAACATCAAAGAAGAAGAGTAACTGAGCATGTACGTCCACCTATGTTTCTAAATATCTAAAGAAAAGATCTAGTTGTCAATGCTGAGCGGGGTTCAATGTTTAATATCAGGCGAAGCTCAAAGATGTAAGTATCCAGCTTGTTTTAAACGGTACTAAAAGGTATCCTGACAGAAATTGTTGTACTGGCGGTCTGAAAGGGATAACTTGGTGCTAAAGGGTATCTTGACTTAAACGGTTGCACTAGTGACCTGAAAGGCCAGAATTAACTTGATATTATGTTGGGAAAAGTCCTTCCTGTTTACAAGGTGAGGTCGGGTATCAATAGTTGCTAGGTAGGCCAAGATCCCTTGGCATCCCAGTGCAGAAGTCGTGTCACATAAAAGAAATTCAGAACTTCGTAATGAAATGGGTTTCATAAAAGAAAGGGGTTTCGAGTCTGTGTTGTCTATAACTCCTAGAGGGTAAAATGTCTCAAGAGCGATAGTATACTGATAACCTAATTCAACGCAGGCACTAATAGTATGGGAATCTAATTGCATGGAATGAATGAGGGAACTTATTCTATGATGAAACAGTATCAAGGCTTGGTAGGTTGTTATCTATAGTCTCAGGCGAAAGTGTGGAATCCATTCCTAAGGATTGATCTATTTTCAAAAGGGAATATTGGCTATTCTGTTTATGAAGTAATAGTACGAAAATATTTTTCATGGAAGTAAATGGTTCACATGGTGATTGTAAAATATTTTATAAAATAGTTTGTAGAATAGCTTATAGAGTGATAGAGAACGATTTATTATTTATAAAATAATGACAAAATCATAGTTAAATTTGTGGTTTGTTAGAAAGATGAAGATCGGGTTACATAATAACTTGGGAGATGATTTGTAAGACACTGCATAGAGTAATAAGAAAATCATTTGTTATCTGTAAAATATTAGCAAAGCTGTAGTTTAATTAGTGATTTAGTAGCAAAATAGTTCGTCGGTGACAGTAAAATAGTTTTGGGGAGTAATGGCGAAATAATTTATAAGATAATAGTAACAAAGTTTTGTTGTTTCAAATCAAACAGTGGCTAATTCAGCTCGCGGGAGAGTAAAATGGTTCATAAGGCTGTAGTAAAACTTGTAGAATAATTGCAACATAGTTTACAAATTTTTTGTGAAATTGCTCATTAGTTTATGAAATAGTAGTAAGGTAGTGAATCAGTTTATTACTTAATAATAGGATAGCTGGTACAACGAGTTGTAAAACAATTTATAGAGCAGCAGAAAAAACAATTCATTATTTATAAAATAGTAGTAAAACCGCAGTTTGTGATATATTGGTAAGACAGTAAATCGATTTATAAAATAATTGGTGGAATGATGTTAAGAAATCAATTCATTGTTTATAAAATAGTGGTAAGATCAAAAATTTTGTTATTGTAATATAGTATTAAAACATTTTGTAGGAAGACCGCAGAATGGTCGGCAAAGTAATTGAAAATGGCTTGTATGTTAGATAGCGACACAGTCCTCTATGGACTCGATTTGTAATTACTAAATTCTCAAAAATAGTGGAAATATAGAACGTAATTGAAGTATGACGGTTTGTAGAAGTTGAAATAAAACTGTATTGATTAAGTGCGTAAATAACCAAATGAGATGAGTCAAAATATGAGATTAGAAATGCAGTAAGTTACGAATGTAAGTGTGACTAAGCTAAGCATGTACGAAGTTAAGGTAATGATTTGAAATTATTTATATCGCGGCTAATATACCCCATCAGCGGCGACTATTAAAACGAAAATGTTGAAAAATAAAACATGTTTAGGATGTGTAAAAAAAGGATAACGTATGCTATTGAGTATGCTATAGTTGACGACTTGCGGGTTATGGACCCACGGTCAAAATGTAAAGGTGTGAAATGGTTAATTATCTTCCGAGGTAAATGGTTTATGATCCATGGTGGGTACAAAATCTTAACCAATCAGAATTCGAATTATCTAAACCAGTATCAACTTCGAAACACGAATACTAGGGCGAACCTCGTTATCCTGGTTAACACATGTAACTCTACTTACCACAATGCTTTCTCATGAGTACTATTATCTCCTTTACAATCTTCAAGGTCCAATTTGTACGACTAAACCATTAAGGTGTCCATTTCAATTGACGGGTTACTTCCTAAGGCAACTAATGATGTCGTCCGACTCATCGGCTCATAATGCGGTGTACTCGAGCTTTCTCACAAGTTGAGGGGCAGGGGAAAATGTGATATGTGACCTAATGGCCTAAGGTACTACTAGAGTAGTAGTGTTCTTCAATAATGGCTTTCGAATAGTATTCCTGAATAGTGTTTCCAAAATAGCGTGTCTCAATATGGTGTGTTCAAAATAGTGTATCCAAAACAATTCTCAAAATAATATACCAATATGACACGTCTTCAAAATAGTGTAACTAATATTGACCATCCAAAAATAGTATTCGAAATGGTATGTCAGAGTAGCGTTGTCAAAACAGTGTTCCCAGAATAACGTACCCAAAATAGTCTTTCCCAAAATAACGTTTTCAAAATAACGTATCAGCATATTCATACATTTCGTAAATAATTAGTGTATCTCGAAACGGTGTGTCCAAAACAGTTCCCAAAATAGTACATCAATATAATACGTCTTTTTAAAATAGCGAAAACCAATGTTGAACGTACCAGATAGTATTCAAAATAGTATGTTGAAATAGCGTACCCAAAATAACGCATCCAAAAATAGTCCTCCGGAAATATCGTTTTTCAAAATATCGTATCAATATATATGTATATATTCCGTAAAATAACGTATCGCAGTTCATTGTTTTATAAAGGAGTATTAAGGTAGGCTACTGGTATTCCCGAGGGATAAGTGAAAGGTTAGGTATCTTTTCCAAAAATAGGGGCTCGGGTTGTTACATAAGTTCCTAAAGCTTCTGTTGGGCTACAAATCAACCTATCGTAGGTTTTCTAAGTTTTACCAAAGGTTCATTGGTTATATCGTTGTTTACCTCCATCAAGAGATTCATCCTACAAGTGCTATGGAAAGGTCATTCTCAGACGACTAGTGATCTAACCCGGTTGATCCATTGAGTGTAAGGTTTGGGGTAGCGATGGCTGTAACATAACCAGAAACAAAGCGAGGCTAAAGAAGCAAAATCAAATCCACAACGAGACCCAAAAATCAAGAAATCAAGCAATCCAAATTCAAATAAAGCCAAAATCAAACACTCCAATAAACTCAAAATGTGCTTATTATAATATCGGACGAGTTAAAATAAACAGCTCGAATTCAAAACAGCGACCAATCGGGTCTAGCCCGTCCTGATGCAAAACATGATCAGACGGCAAAAAATAGGTATTTCACATAAACGGATAAGTATAGCGGTGCTAGAAATATTACTGTTCATGAGGTGTTGTGATGCCAGTGTGTCGTGTGTGTGGGTAAACCTTCGTGATATTCGGTGCTCGTGTACATATGCAAAACTTTTACCATTCCCAAAATTAAAAATGGAAAATTCAACCCGAAACATAATCCTATTATAACTACTCCCTGTATCGCAAAATTCATTTATGAGACATAGGTGATCAGGCCATGTCCCCACTATCTCTGGTTGATTATAGGTGATCAGTCTACCTTCAACCGAGGATCAATGAATTTCGGGATACTCGGTTAGTTATACTAGTACTATGTTCCTTACTTTAGAATCGTTTTAAAAACCACAACAGGTGTCCAAACTCGGAATCAAATAATGTGGTTACGCAAGGAAATATCGTAACTCCGTGACAAGTTCGGTGCATTGGCATAAGTATATGAAAATACTTATAGTGAATAGTGAAAGTAAGGTGAAATACAAACCATCAAATAGCAAGGCATACATCTCATCGAATATTTAACATCTCCATAGATATGTTGTTTAAACAAAATTACAAGCGAGACATCGGCTTGGCAGGCAGGCACGTGACGGTCATAGGATTAAAGTTTTCGTAAAAATAGTTATAGCCTAGGTTTTCGAAAATCCCAGTTCTAGAAAATACCCAGTTCTCTATAACCTGTGGCTCTGATACCATCTGTAACACCCCAAAATCGGATTAACGGAAGCATACGGGTCATAAGGTGTTATTGAATAGTTATCACAACACAAGGTACAAAGAACAGTTTTACCTAACCCATTTTAGAAGAAATTTCATAATTGGAAACATTCAATTTACATAATTTAAAAATGGTGCAGAAAATATAGGTCCTCAAACGGGTTTAAAGTAGTCCCAAATAGTTTTAAGAGTCTTTTATGACCATGCCATGCCCTTCGCCAAGCTCCTACGATAGTAAGATATGCAGCAGAAAAGTCCTGAGATAAAACATGCTAAAAGTCAACACAAAGGTTGAGTGAATTCATAGGTTTAAATAAAATAGTTGATCACAATATTTCAAGTTTAAAAGAAAGTGGGCTACGCTGTTATACGCCCAAAGTTTGTTTGCATAAGAATCAGTTGAACACATTTCTCAAGATTGGGCCACGTTGTTACACCCATAACAAAAACAGTGGGCCAGTTGTTAGCACCCATAATCCAGATGTTACCACTACACTAAGCTCATGACACACAAAGCGTTAACCAACACCAGTAACCCTGGCGTAAGTCGACAGTAACCGCGGATTTCATAATATAATAGTTGCCCCTAAAGCTAGGTATCTTGCCAAATACCTAGGTAACTCAAATATAGCACACCCGTGTTGCCTACCCAGCAACAGGGATGGGATGGTCAAATCCTATAGGCCTATAAACTATATTCGCGCTCACTCGCAAGTGATTAATGGTTCATGATTGAGGGACTTGCTTTTGGCAAGGGCGGTACTTAGTGCTTATCAGATGTTTCGCATAGTGGCTACTAGTTCACGCACAGTACTAGAAAAGTATAAATGGCTACTGCTTCACTCACAGTACCGGGAAAGTATAAGTGTTGTTCCAGCTCAAATAAAGTTTCAGAAAACAGAAAGCATAGTTTTCAGTTCAAAGTACAGTTTTCAAACAATTGTGATCATAATCAAAATAGTAGCATGTATCTCACCCCAAGTAGTTTATAAAACAGTTTAAGCAAGTAAAAAGTTGGGCTATGAACTCACCTCAGTATGCAGCAATGCAAGATATCACAACTGGCATCAAGTAGTAAAGGTACAACGATATCAATAGTAGAGCACAACGATACTGGATCGGCACAACCTAGTATATGAATAATATGTCTCAGCAATAACCTTAAAGGGATTTATAAAACAATACTCGTATTTGAAACGAAAATGTTTTATTTCAATGGCGTTTGAATGAAATAACGTTTAAGACTCGTGTGGATACGAGATGTTAAAATAATAAAGTCGACAAACACAAATGGATACGAAGAAAGAATAACGAAGAGAAAAGAAGAACTAAGATTTAGAAAAGAACAATTAAGAAAGACAAAACAGAAAACATCAATAGATTGTTTCGGTGTTTTACCCTTTTCCCCAAATAATTGATGAAACATCGAAATTTTGGAAGGAATTATATAAGTATCGAAAAGGTTTTCAAGATATTTGAGTAATCATAAATGATTAAATTATAAAAGGTTTTATCGAAATTTGGGCATGACGCGCCCGTTCATAAAACATTTCCAAGTCGTTACGACTCTTGAATACAAGTCTTATTGTCTCATTTTACAAGTTAAATATATATAATTGGACACTATCATTCGCGTATATATTAGTTATTAAGTTTATCGACTATTTTGTTTATGTTCGGGTCCAAATATGTTAAGCTCTTATGAGTCTAACATACTCTTCCGTCTCATTTACCAAAATCGTCCATAAGCTCATTGGCTAATACCGTAAATCCAATAATGTCCAATTTCATCCAAGCATTGGAAATACAAGTAACCATGTCCAATGTTCAAATTATATTTCATTTTTTCCAAATTAATTAACCGAAACAACATATCGAATAACGAATAATAAATAAATGATAAAACAAATAAATAAAAGATATAATGGCCCAAGTGTATTGGGCTTTGGCCCAATACTCAAGTCATACTCTATTGGGCTTTCCTTGGGCTTTCGGGCCCAAGTTATTAACACTTAACCACTTAGGACTCATCCGTGTCCAAACCGACTCGACACCAACCCGAGGTTTTCAAACCTCGAGTCTTACACGGCCGAGACTCACTTGAGTCTCGACTAGACTCATTCTCGACTAGTCGTGGCCCTTTTGGGTCACGGCTCAAACCAATTGACCTAATCAAACTAAAAACCTTGGCCGTGACTCATTGAGTCACGGCTCGAGTCTATTCGAGCCAAAGGCTCTCGGCTATAGTAACAAGCCAAACCAAATACAAATTCCAACACAACATAACCATGCCATGCCGTGACTCATTTGAGTCATTGCTCGAGTCTTACCCGAGCCAAAGGCTCTCGACCAAATCAATAAAACCAAATCAATCCAAATCTCAACACGACAAGAACTTCATGGCTATGCAGTGACTCATTTGAGTCACGGCTCGAGCCAACCTGAGCCAATAGGCTCTCGGATCTACAACAACACAATCCCAAATCCAAATCAACTCCAAATTCAACACAACACAAACACTAGGCCTCGCCGTGACTCATTTGAGTCACGGCTCGAACCCAACTCGAGCCAAAGGGTCTCGGATCAATCACAACCAATATACAACCTAAATCCAAAACCTATTACAACAATCCAAATCAAAAATCCAACAAATCCAAATCTATACACAAATCGAATCAAATATAACACAATCCATCACTGCCTAAATCCTACCCTAATCCTAACACTAAAACACGTCGTGACTCACTGAGTCACGGTTAAAGCTTCATACGAGCCTTGGGAGCTCTTCAGCTTCAACCACCAGGGGCCACTCGAGACAACAGAATCCAAATCCAGCTACAACAATAAATAATAAATTTGAAGTAAAAGAAAAAAAAAATAAACGACTCACCCTGAGTCAACGCGAGTTGACTCGGAACCGAGTTGAGGGTTTCATGGTGTAATACGTTAGATCCACATGATTTTTTTTATAATCAAAAGGTTTTATAAACGTTTATTAATTATTATTCAGTTTTAATAAAATATAGAAATTAGGGTTTGAATAAAAATGATGAAAAAGAACGATCTAGGGTGCATGGGTTACCGAATCAAAGAGAGGAGGTGGCGGGGAAGGCTCGGTGTGGTAGTGGTGGCTGACTGTCGCGGCGGTGGTGGCGGCTATGGTGCTAAATGAGCTCGGATCGAGCTCAAACTCTCCAGAATAGATAAGGGGCTCGAGATCTATCGAATGGTGTGAGTTTGGGTTTCGCCGAAAATATTTTCGACGACGGTGGTTGCCGGCGGTGACGGTGGTTGCCGGAGGAGATGGTCGAAAGGGGGTGGGAGAGGAGAGAGAGAATTATGAGTGGGTGTGTGTGTGTATAAATGAATTAAATAATAAAAATTTCGCCTTTTATACCCAGGCAGGGACTAAATCTGGTCAAATCAAAGCGGGGGAAATTTTGGGCGGGGGTAGAAATGGCCAAACTGGTAAAACTTTTGCCATAAACACTGTGGGACCCATTCGACGTACCAAACGGACTTGAAAAATTATGAAACTTACGCCATTGTTCCCGAAATAATTTTTCTTATAAAAACGAGTATAAATATGCATAACTTTCCCGAAATCAATTTATTTGGCAAATTCGATTCGTTTCGCGTGTTTTAGGTTATGCCGGCTCGATAAATGAATAATGCTCACGTTTTAACAAGATATCCACTGTTTTTCAATCCCAAACAAGTTCAAAGAGATTTAAAAGCTAAGAGAAATCAAAATAATTATTTTGGCTCGTAAAATAAGTTTTGGAAAATTGTCGGTTGTTACAAATTTGAACTATACATCACGAGGAAACACTTTACCACATGAAAATCAAACCGTACTATGTAGGTAACTGAATATGTAGGAACCCAAAATGAGCAGTTACCTTTTTTGGGACACGTCTAGCCATTTTAGACATATAATCAAATTGAACCAATTGAACAATACCATTGAAAGTATTAAGTCATAGTAAATTCGTTTCGTCACAGTTGGTAAATTCAAGTAATCATGCATGACAATTAACTAAAACTATTTATTTGATGTTTATAAGCTACGGCCACATTAACCGAATGTTATGTAACATATCATAACACCTAACACACCCACGAATTTGATGAGAGGCCGATTAAGTAGAGAGAGAAAGAGATAGAATAGGAGACTTCTAGTGAGAGAAAGTAGAGTGTATTAGCTTGAAAGCAAATGAAGTTCCAACCCTCTCTCATGGAGGGAAGAGGGTATTTATAAAAGTCTCATAAACGCCCCATGAGGGCTATGGAGCGGGTTTACAGTGGGTAAATACCCGACCTGACCCCATGGTGATACGATATCTAAACTAAAGCTATTTAAGACTACGAGCTAATTAATGCTAATGAGTATTCGGGGTGACCGAGTCTTACATATGAATATTTATATTCCTAACAATCTCCCCCCTAAGGGAGGTCACCCCGAAAATTACAATTTGAATTCTATCATTCAATTACATGAATTTAATTTCCTAACTCGTAGTCTTTGATTCTTCAAGGTCTTTAATCTTTGTACTTCAAGCAATGATCTTGCGATTAATGTTCCTTTGGCTTGTGTGATCTTTGAGCTTGCTTTGAGATCATCAGCCACAGTAAATATCCAAATCATCCTTAGTAGTATTGCCTCCATGTGATGTAGTGACCATCGGACCGTCATGCTCACACTTTTCTGGATCATGATATTTAGCATCAGATTTGCGGAAGCATTGTTGTAGGTCATTCTGCTATCATGATTTCTTTGAACGTGAGTGTGAAGTGAGCATGAGGTTATGAATTGACATCTCATTGGCCATCAGCTGCAACCGTCGAGAGTTCCTGCAAACAATAGTTAGCAATAAACAAACGAAAGTGTCTTTGTTCACTTTCGTTGAATAGGGTTGCAAGAACCACGGTTCCCCGTTAATCAGTATAAATACTGCCTGTGATCAGGTAGAATTCCGAAGAATCTCCTTGACAGGGTTTCGCAGCTGCACTAGCCGTTCTCAAACCGGAGCGTCTCAAAGTAGACAAAGCATGGAGTGAGTGAATCAGTGAATTAGGATTCACTGATTAATGAGAAATTGATTTGAAAAACATTCTCGTATTACTGAATAAAGAGTTTTGTAATACGACGAAAGTTTTGTGAACAAAATCATGTTTCAATCACTAATACTTTTGTTTGAAAATTTATGCGCAGTCAATGTGCTCGAAAATAGTTGTTGAGCACATCGAAAGGTTTTTCCAAAAGTATCCGTCAATTCATCTCCTGGAACAAGTTTGATTCAAATGCGAATCGCCCCATCATTTCTTTCCAGTTGTCACTAGTTTGATCCATGAAGGATCTCACATGTCACCTACCAAGAGCTTGTTTGATGTTGGCTCTAGAAGGATTTTCATCTTCATTGTGAATACTTACGTATCACTCGGATGTTCTGGCAATACCCCGAGGATAATGCGTAGGACTCTTAAGATCTTACTTGTTTCCACAGTGTGTGAAACCTAAGTGAATAAATTATTAGTGTCCTAGCGAGATTTATGGATGATCTCTTGGCTCTAGACTCAATCGTGCGTTTTGATTTAGTAGTTGGAGGCTGGAGTGGTGTCTCCTGATTCAATATCAACATGAATCGTAATGAGCGGTCGATAGATAATGCAGGGTTCCCCGTGAGAATGAAACAAGTCCTGTTGGGAATTAAGCTTAAGCAGTTAGTACGGCTAAATAAGAGAAGTTAGTACGGTTGATAATAAGAGCAGTAGTACGATTATGAAAGAAATATTTGTATTGCTTATTATTATTTTGTAAACGTGTAAGTAGATAAATATGGAAAAGATATTGTGTATATCTTATACGGTTAGAATGATAGTTATCTTGTGAAGGAATCCTTGGTCTATAAAAGGATTGCCTAGGTTAACAAATTGGTAGATATAGATGTACCGTATTGTTTTGCTAAGATTCAAGGTTGTAAACCTTAGTGATAGGAGATCACTCGTATTATTGATTAATAATATTGAATCGTTGAAGTTGAAGTATTGTGTTCATTGTTCATTGTTCATTCTTTGTTGATTCGTTAATACAAAAACACAAACCAATAAATCTTCTAAGTGCTAGCTAGTAAATTCCGCGTGCTAGACTAGACATCATTCAAAGTATTCATCTAACACAAGGAGTGTGTGTAGATTCGGTCAAGTGGTATCACAGACAGGTTACTGATACTTTGGTTTAGAAGATCCAGATGAATTTGTTCAAGAAAAGATGGACATGGAGACAACAACAAGTCAGACTAATATTGCTGCTAAGCTTCCAATGCTTAAGCCCAATGAGTTCGATATGTGGCGATTAAGAATTGAGCAGTTCTTCCAAGTTCAAGATTATACTCTTTGGGAGATCATTGAAGAAGGAAACTCCTTTACACCCGCAACAACAACAACTGTTGTTGAAGGAAAATCTGAGACTAATGTGCAGACAAAGCCAACCACTACTGAAGAGAAGGTAAGGCACAAGAATAATGTTAAGTCTAGAAGTTTGCTTCTGATGACTATTCTTAATAACCAGTTGTTGAATTTTAGCAAGTTTAAGTGTGCTGAAACCCTTTTTGAAGCTATTATTGCAAGATATGGTGGGAATGAAGCCACCAAGAAATCTCAGAAGACTCTTCTCAAGCAACAGTTTGAGAATTTTTCAGCAACAAGCAACGAGTCACTAGATCATATGTTTAATAGACTTCAAAAACTAGTGAGTCAATTGGCTGTTCTAGGAATTGAGATGCCTCAGGAAGATCTCAACTCCAAATTTCTGAGGAGTCTACCAGCTGAATGGGCTATGCATGTGGTTGTATGGAAAAACAAGCCTGATATAGATTCCATGAGCTTAATGGATCTCTATAGCAACTTCAAGATAGTTGAACATGATATTAAGAAGTCTGCTGGATCAAGCTCAAGCTCAAGCTCAGGGAATTTGGCCTTTGTATCAACTCCCAGTACCTCAAGTCCAGATGAAGAAGTGCAAGTTGCTGGAGCAGTTGGTACTGCTAGCACCTCAAGCAGTACTAGTGGACTTTTGAATGAAGATACTTATTGTGCTTTCTTGACTACTCAGCACAATGGAAGTATGTTGACTCATTCAGATCTTCAAGAGATTGATGAAGATGATATTGAAGAGATGGATATCAAGTGGCAGCTCTCTCTTCTCAGCTTGAGAGCTAGGAGATTCTTGAAGAAGACTGGCAAGAAGATTGTCATAAACAGCAATGATGTTGCAGGGTATGACAAGTCCAAGATTGAGTGTTTCAACTGCCACAAGAAAGGTCATTATTCAAGGGAGTGCAGATTGCCAAGCCAACAAGATGGAAAGAGCAGAGGATATGGAAACAAGTCAAGGGTTGTGGAGGTTACTGATTTAAGCTCAAAAGCCATGGTTGCCATTGATGGCTTAGGATTTGACTGGAGCTACATTGCAGAGGAGGAAGCAGAAGCATCTACAGAAGTTGCTCTCATGGCATTTTCTGATTCTGAGGTACAAGTTTCAAAATGTTCTAAATCTTGTGAATCTTTAAAAGATCTAGAAACACTTAAGAAAAGATATGAGAATCAGAGAAAAGAGCTAGTCGAAACTGCTTTTAGCTTAGCAAATCATAAGAGAGCTTTAGCTGTGTTAGAAGAACAAATTGTTCATTATAAAAGTAATGAGTCAAAGTTTTCTGATGATATGATTATTGTTAAGAGAGACTTAATGTTTAGGGAGAATGAAATTACTGTGTTGAAACATGAGCTAGAACAGGTTAAGAAAGCTAAGGAGAACATTCAAATGACTGTTGACACACTAGAATTTGCAACTCAGGGTGTTAGTAAGATTGTTGAGTGTCAGATTCTTAATAAAGCTAAGTCAGGCCTAGGTTATAAGTCATTTCCACCTCCCTATAGAGGAATTCCAACACCCCCAGGCATAGACTTAGAACACACAGGACTACCTGAATTTCAACTACCTGAGCTTAAATATGGTCCTCAACCTAAAGAAAGTGTAGTTGATAAACCTGTGTATGAGAGTGCTAGTGATAAATCACTATCTGAGGACAAGGTGTCTTCTGATAGGTCCTCAGCTAAGGACTCAGATGCTCCAATCATTGAAGAATGGACTTCTGATGATGAGGATGATCAGGCTGTGGTTAAGCCTGTTAGTGCTAAAGTGGAGGAACCAAAAGTTCCAAAGATGGTTAAACCTGAGACTGTTAGGCTTAGATCAAATGCCAACCCTTTTAGGCCAACAGTTAGGTATGCAGAAATGTATAGAACCACAAACAAGCCAAGAGGTAATCAAAGGAATTGGAATGACCTCAAATCTCACCAATTAGGGGATGATTTTGTCTGTTATAGGAAAGCTTGTTATTCATGTGGTAGTTTTGACCATCTTGCAGATTTTTGTGATAAATGGGTATCTGGATATACAAATCATAGGTTGAGCATAGCAAGACCTCAATCTTTTCTTAGGAATGATAGAATGATACCCATATCAGTTCTATTAAAGTCTGGCCAAAGACCAATTCAAACTGCTAGACCAGCAGTTCAGACTGTCAGACCTATTAGACCTGTTCACCCAAGGCCAACAGTTCAAGGTGCAAAAATGTTTTCCAAATCAGCACCAACAACTGTTAAAAGACCATTTCAAAATAGACAAGTAGTGACAAACCAAGTTTGGAAACCTAAGGTAACAACTACCAAGCCAGCAGTTCCAACTGCTAGCAGAGTAATTGGTACTGGTCTTAATAAAAACACTGCTAAGGGAAACATGGGAAATGGTGTGAATGCATCAGCATGCTGGGTTTGGAGACCTATCAAACCTAATGGTGCTAAAATTGTTTTGAAAAGAATGAATTATGTTGATGCAAGAGGAAAGCCTAAGTCTGTTTTGGCTTGGGTACCACAAGGAAATTAATCTTTCTTGTAATGTGCATTGTTAGTCATATACTTTTATATAGTGAGACAAGTTCTTTGTGGCTTGTTTCTTTGTTTTTGGACTAACACTTGCAGGTTTTGAATGATAAACACCAAGGAATTTAATGATATATGTTTTGGGCTGTTATGGTGATTTGAAGCTGAGTGTGTGATCTTTGCACACAACAAATGGTAATTGGTTCACCATGTCTTACCCACATAAGAACCAACTAGTCCAGAGCAAACGGTATCTGGTAAAGACTAATCAAATCCGTTGATGGTTGACAATTTACCAAAAATTGTATGGTTATCAGCTCACCATATCTAAGTGTGAAGAGTTGACTAGTCCAAAGCAAACGGCTATTGGTAAAGACATAACAAATCCGTTGATAGTTGATAGTTTGCTAAAAACTATGTTTGAGCCATGGTATTTTAAAATCCTTTTTAATAAGTTCATACGGCTCACAAAATTTTTTCAACAGTTGGTACTGTTAGTTAAAAAATTGGTACGGTTCAACTAGCCGTTATAACTGACGTGTCAGTAATTAATTTTGGGGTAAAAACTAGCCGTTGGCGGTTTGTTGCGATTTTTACTGATTGAATTACGGATTTCGAGGGATCCTCTTATAGATATTCTTTATTTTATTATATTTTTATTCTAAAATAAAAGTTACCATATTCTTTAAGTCGGTCAATTGAAACCCTACAACTCTCTCCATAAAATCTCAATTTTGCTTTCATCTTCTATCTTTTCACTCAAAATTATTACTATTCACAGCTGTTAACTAAAATTTACCAAGAAGAATGGCTAATTTGGAATTTGTTAAGCGTCACAACCAGGTTGCGTTCTTAGAGAAAACAGAGCAAGGAGATGGACCAAAGTTTTATGAGATTGTGGAATTTCTAAACCACTCTCATATAAGGTATGCTCTAACCGTTTCTCCTACTCTTTATGTCTCGCACATCACACAGTTCTGGCAGAATTCATCTGTCTTGACAAGTGATGACGGAGACATAGAAATTCATTCTGAAGTAGATGGTGTTAAGTTTGTTGTTACCGAGTCTATAATTAGGAGACATCTTAAATTAGAAGACTCAGATGGTATCCACACTATGCTAAATACTGAAATATGGGAAGAACTTACTAAAATGGGGTATGATACATCTGAACACAAATTGACTTTTCAAAAAGGATGTTTCTCACCTCAATGGAGATTTTTTATACATACCCTTCTACATTGTTTGAGTCCCAAAAAGACTGCATGGGAGCAGTTCAGTAGCAATATTGCTATTGCTCTCATTTGCTTGTCAACAAACAGAGTTTTTAACTTTTCCAAATTTATTTTTGAGGGTATGGCATCAAATGTCAACAGTAAAACAAAGTTTCTAATGTATCCAAGATTTTTTCAAACACTTTTGAATAAAAAGACATATTTGCTGACAAAACCAACATAAAATTTTGCTACGCCTAGCCTTCAATCAAAAGTTTTTCGAAATATGGCTATGGCTAGTAGGCTTTTTCAAGGGGAACCAGTTTCATTGTTTCCTCAAATGCTTCAAACTGAGTTGGGTGAAGGTTCAGCAGTTCCAACTGATCCCCATCACACACCCACTCAAGTACTTGCAATAACCCACCAACCAACCATCACAACTTATAGGAGAAGGTCTAAACCTAGTCAAACTAGGGTTGAGACTAGATCTTTGCCCCATGATTCACCGCTCCTAGCAGGTAACACAGCTAGAAGTGATGAGGGTAGTTCTTCACATACTGAATTGACGGCTTTATGTACCAAGTTAGTAGCCAAGGTTGACACTTTGGAGAAGGAGCTAAAGAAAAACAAGGAGGAATTCAAAGCTCACAAGGAGAATTTTGCAAAAGTCTACACCAAATTAACAAAAAGGGTGAAGAAGCTTGAAGAACAGTTGAAGAAGAAAAGGGCAAGAATGGTATTGGATGATGATTCTTCTGATGATGATGATTCAGATGGTTCAGAAGGGAATGATGAAAATTCTTCCAAACAGGGGAGGAAATTTGGTAAAGACAAGGATAGATCAGGTTCTCAGGGGAGGCATGATAAAGGCTCAGAACATGATAAAGGTTTTGGTAATGTTGCAGATATTGGTTCAGGTTCTGGTTATGTTGAAGAAACTGTTAAGACACAAGAAGCAGTTCAGACTGGTATTCAAGAAGCTAAAGAAGTTCAAACTGTTGAAGTAGTTCAGACTGCTGAGACAGAGCATGAAGCAGTTCAAAGGGCAGATAAGGGAAAGAAGCCAATGACATCTGAAGAAGTTGATGATGTTCAAGAATTGGAAAGGCTAAAGAAATCAAAACCAAAAACTCAAGAACAGATAACCTTTGATGCAGATGTAGCAAGGCAGATTCAAGAAAAAGAATTGGCTGACAAACGAGCTGAAGAAGCTCAGATAGCTCAAGATGAGGAATTTGCAAGAAAAATGGCTGCTGATGATGTACGAAACATAGCTGAATTCATGGAAAGAACAATATCTAAAGAGGCAAATCAAGAGGAGTTCAATGAACAGCTACAATACTTCTTGGATTCTGATTTGATTGTAAGAGCTCAAGCTTCAATGGTTCTTAAAGACAAACAGTTGAATGAAGAAGAAAAGACAGGAGCTTAAAGAGTTCATACTCAAAAAGAATGGAGTAGCAACATGGGAAGATCTGATTCAGAGGATAAGAGAAAGGCAGAAGTCAGGATACAAGATAAAGTTGCCAACAAAGAAGGAACAAGTTGAGTCTATGAAACATTATTTGAAGAACTCAGCAAATTACACTATGAATGACTTCAAGGGAAAATCTTATGCTATATTTGAAAAGGAATTCTATGAAACTTATGCTATTCTGAACACTCCAAGAAGAGGTTTCAAAACAAGTAAGAAGAGAGAATCAGAAACTATAGAATCAGATGTTGCAAAGAAAATAAAGACTGGAGAAGAAGCACAAACTAAATAGTAGATACTGCAAAAGCTAAGGAAAGCCCAAACGAAGAAGCTGATGATGTAAGTGTTTGGAAGAATCCTCATTTGGAAGGAAAAGCTTAATTGAAGAAACTTAGTGATTTGGGAGAAATCATAAGTTTAGGGGAGGATTGTTGGGAATTAAGCTTAAGCAGTTAGTACGGCTAAACAAGAGAAGTTAGTACGGTTGATAATAAGAGCAGTTAGTACGGTTATGAAAGAAATATTTGTACTGCTTATTATTATTTTGTAAACGTATAAGTAGATAAATATGGAAAAGATATTGTGTATATCTTATACGATTAGAATGATAGTTATCTTGTGAAGAAATCCTTGGTCTATAAAAGGTTTGCCTAGGTTAACGAATTGGTAGATATAGATGTACGTATTGTTTTGTTAAGATTCAAGGTTGTAAACCCTAGTGATAGGAGATCACTCGTATTATTGATTAATAATATTGAATCGTTGAAGTTGAAGTATTGTGTTCATTGTTCATTGTTAATTGTTAGTTGATTCGTTAATATAAAAACACAAACCAATAAATCTTCTAAGTGCTAGCTAGTAAATTCCGCATGCTAGACTAGACATCATTCAAAGTATTCATCTAACACAAGGAGTGTGTGTAGATCCGGTCAAGTCCTTTTAAGAGAACTTGAGTGGCTAGAAGGTTTAGTGCAGTGCGTCACTGGGTCCATGATGTCTTGTCTTCAATACCGGCGTTACCTTAGTAACAACCAGTAGCATATGAATTGAACCCGGTTTCTGCCCTAAGGTTGAATATTTGGAGGGCTATTTCTTTTCACCCTTTATCTTTACATTTCTTTTTCATTCTTCAACCCCTTCAGCGCTTACCGAGACTTCATTACTAGCACCTTGTTAGGTCTGTTCCAGTACCAGATCCATCTCAGTCGGCACTCTTCCCTTATTCTCACTTTTATCCTTTTTTTCATCATTCCTAAGGACTTCTATTCTAACTAGAGGATTGTCCCTGGGAAGATCCCTCCGGTTCTGGCTGGATCATGGGAACTGATACCTAACCTTACCATCCTTATAACTCCAGTACATTAAATAAAATGGTCGGTCTTTGGTATTCTTCCACAATTGCCATCATAAATCATTCGCTCCCCCTCAATATGTGCATCGATATACGAAAGAGTTTAGCACATATGAGAGAGCCTACACTTGAGTTCAAAAGATCACATTTTATCAGTTTTCATATTTAAATCACATTCTCTCCCCCGATCAAAAATTTCAAACCTTTTGAGATTTGTGATCCCAATTGATTTAAATAAGTTTAGAAATTATGGGAGAAAATGTGGTCTGATTCAATATATACTGATAATGGAACATTACTATGCTCCCCCTCAATCAATGAGGAAGAATGTTAGTATCAGAAATGATGAGTTTATAAATGATTTGGAGTTTAACGAGAAACTCATGAAAAGATTCATATTCTGACACATAACAACAAATGTTTATTCATTACTTGAACCATACAAAGATACCATTTGATGATCTAAAATAAAATTTGAAATCACTCTCCCCCTCAATCTATGACCCGTTATCAATTTAAAATTTTATGAAAAAATTAAACCCTTTGTCATAGATTGAGTGGCAAATTTTCTGGAAAAAAAATTGAGGTTCGATTGATTTTCAAATACTGTTTTAAACAACCATTTTAGATACAAATTATTTTCCTGGAGAATCATAGATGGAAAAAAAATTGTTTTGGTAAAAGAAGACTTCTCTTCTGAATCAGGAAATAATGCACTGAAGCGTACACTAGATCGAGGGTGCACGGATGTAAAGTAATCCATGCCCGAGAGAACTTAATCACCCGTTGTTAGGAACAGCCGTCTTTTTGGCGACGTGCTTTCCTCATTTTGAAAAACGGGTTGCGTATCTGAAATAATAGCAAGCCATTTAGGCATGTTTTGAAAACTTTTTGAACTTCTGCTCGAACTTCATTTAAAGACCCGTGTCATTTATGAATGACATTTCTAGGACCGTAAATGTTATCGATACCAGAAGACATGCCTTGAAAAACTATTTTTGGAATTTTCTATTTTTCTGAACTTTTTATGGTTTTTGTTGGTTTTATATTTTTCTATTTACATTTTGGTTTAAGATATGTACAAAATATATTATTCAATTTAAGAAGATGTTGACATGAATACCGAAATAAGGATATCGTTCTGTACGTTGTAGAAGTTTGTAGACAACATCTCTTAAACTTTCACCACCAAAGCTTTCGAGGCTCCTGAATAATCGTCTGAACTTGAGCCTTCTCAATGTGAAGCTTTGATAGCTTCCCCCCAAAACGACAATCTTCTTTTTGAGCAGTTTCAAAGCTCTCTTTCAAGCTTACATTAGTTAAGTTCACAGCGGAATCCGTAGCAAACCACATGAAATATTGCTGCTCCTTTTAAGAATAATCATCGTGATTATCCGTTCGGGGGATCATCAAATAGATCAGCAACGTATCATCTCACGCTTGAGTAATTCTTCTCATATTTCTTCTCGCTGAAGGCTGAAGTAATGCATACCAAAAGTATCAAGAGGCCACTTCCCCCAAGTAGTTGAAGTGATGCAATCAGTCTCATTGTATGAAGCTCAAAAACCCGAAGTACACACTCAATCCCATTAATGAAGTCAAAAACGTAACATCAAAATCAATTAAGACTCGGAAATGCACTTTTCTCCCTTCAGGAAATTGCAGATGAGAATTGTTACACCAAAGTCAACTAAGTCCCGAGTGTAAGCAATTTATCCCGTAGTCGAAATGATAACACCAAAACAGTACCGTAAAAAATCAAGTAAGTCCCGGATGAACACATTTCCTTCTGTAGGATACCGACTAACCAGAGGAATCATCATACAATTGTGTACCTCTTTAATCATCATAAACTGTTTCTTACATCTCTTCCCCCACGTAGTTGGAATAATACACCAAAAGCCACAAGTTAAAAAATCAAGTAAGTCCCGGATGAACACATTTCCTTCTGTAGGATACTGACTAACCAGAGGAATCATCATACAATTGTGTACCTCTTTAATCATCATAAATTGTTTCTTACATCTCTTCCCCCACGTAGCTGGAATAATACACCAAAAGCCACAAGTTAAAACACTGATTTTCTCTGCGGTTATGACATTTGTCTTCCCGGAATAACTTCAATTAAGAAGAAGTATAAAGTTCATCACGTGTACTCGTTGTGCGTTCAGATGTATGTCTCCTTCCCCCTTGCTGGTTTTGATACCTCAGAATCAGCAACACATTTTACGCACATATACTTGAAATCTTGTGAGAAGAATAAAATTGGCTTAAATGTATCAAGTGAGAATCAACCGCTATCGAAACTCTCTCTGACTATCTTTACCAACCCTTAAGTAGGCTATTTGAAGTGATAACTGATGGAGCAAACCCGATATACCAAACTTGAAACTGAAGTAGAATTCCCCGTTCTCGTGACTTAAGCTTGCACTAATGTTGGAAGAACGGTGTAGAGAATTTATGCTCCAAGCAAATCTCTAAGTACTCAATACCCAACCAAAGTATGAGACATTAACACCTCTTGCGATTATCCACAACGTCATCGGCGTGTGACACTATGTACTACAACATAACTCCTTAAGGTGATAGTTAACCAGGTCTTCAAACATTTACCCCGACTGCTGGTAACTAGATAAACTAAGTCTTCAACTTAAATCTTAAGCACGAGCAAGTTATCATTGAAAGTCATGCATCCAACCAACCCCGACTTCAAGATAAAATAAGATCACGCCTTTGTGAAAGTCAACTTCAATCTCAAATAAGTGATACCTGATCAACTCCGTAGTCACAATTAGAGTCACATGCCCAACAAGTGAGTGAACATACAATCAAATGTACGTCGATCCATTGTTCACACTTCTCCCCCTCAAAAATTGCATATGAGGTTGCAATTTTTGATTGAACAAGTGCATATGAGGTTGATCTACTGTTCACACTTCTCCCCCTCAAAAATTGCATTTGAGGTTGCCATTTTTGATCGAGTGAATAAAAATACAATCTTAATGAAAGTAGATCCACTTGATGACTAAACGAGCATGGAACAAGTATGAAGCTTGTTGATGAGAATAGTCAGAAACAAGAAGATTTATCTTCTTCCGAAGATAAAGCACACTCAAGCGTACGCCTTTCTTTTCTTTGAGGAACGGGGCCTGGAGTGTTTTCAGCAGACGCCATTATGTTGACATTGAGGCCCGAGGCTTAAACTGATGTGTTCAAACGTCATTGTCATTGAAGAACGAGGCTTGAACTGATGTGTTCAAACGTCATATTTCATGTTCATCAATTTTGAGTTTCTTGAACCCCTAATTTATGAGATATCAGTCTTTTCAGCAACCAAACTCTGAGTCTTTCCTTAATAGTAGTGAACGATGTACCTGCACTTAAGTGAAGACTACCTGCACTAACATTAAGAGTTTGTTCGCATTTATATGGGTTAGTGATATCAGCATCTAAACCATTTGGGGTTTCACTGTCAACCTTGGTTGTGCAATCAGTGAACATCTTCCTAGTAGGTATCCATCTAAGACCAGCAATCTTAAAAATTCTACCCGTCGGTATCCACCTAAGACAAGATCTAGGAGTGTTTGGTTTCTCATGCACAGTGGAGGACATGTTAAGAGAAAACCTTTGTCCTATAGCAATCTGCCTACCAGGTTTCTGAGTATAACTCTTTGGTCCTACGGGCTTGTTGTTGTTTCTAGTCTTAGGGGATTGAACCTTAGCATGAGCATTCACTTTCTTCAGGAATTTTGTTACACAATCATCATGATTTGCATTAAAAACACATTTCTGACAAGTCGAGCAAACAAAGTGTTTGGATTCAGAAAAAGATCTAGGATTCTTAGAGTGATCTGCTACGGGAATTGATTTAATCGACACGCAACTACTCTTAGAAACAGGCAAATTCCTAGTCTTTTCATGTGTGTTTTTCTTAGCATCCGCTAGGTTTTGATTCTGAACAATGTCTTTATGTCTAACATGTTCTTTTGGTGTCACAAATGACACACGCTTTGAACTAATCCTAGAAGAACTAGAAGCACTCATATGATGAGGTTTTGCAAAAGCATATTCTTTTTCATTAGGTCTAGACTGTGAAGTGACTGGTTTTGACAAAACTTGTTTCGCATCAACTTGGGAGGCAAACCGTGGTTTTGAAAATTTTGGTCGTTCAGATCTAAACGCAATCGGTTGTCTAACAACTTATTGGTTTCTAAATGGTTGTGAAACTGGTTTCCCCAAGATTGATGGTTTTGCAAACTTAGTATTCACACTATTTCCTGTTAATTTTCTTAACTCGTTTTTTAATGCTGCAATTGTAAAACCCTTTTCCTGAAGTTGAGCTTTGAATTCATCATTTTTTGCAATCAAAGAAGTTGTTTGTACTGTAGTCTTAGTTCTTGTTTCTTTGATAGAATCATACAGGTCTTCGTAATGCTTTTTCAAAGTGTCATTTTCCTTAAGCAATTTAGCCACTTTAAGTTCCAATTCGATGTTTCTTGTTTCAATTGCATCAATGTCATGTTTAACCTTGGCTTCATTACTTTTCTCATGCATATTAATTCGAGTTTTCAAATTGTTGATCGTTAAGTTTTTGGCTTGTAGCTGAGCTTTCAAATCGTTTATCTCAAAGCATTCACGAAATTCAGGAAATTCTGGATTATTACATGGTTTGTTAGTTTGAAGACTTTCTTCATTTTGTTGTATTGATATTTCAAGTGAAATACAATGTTTTTCAAGTTGTAATAATCCATAAAAACTTAGAGGCTGCCATTCTCCCTGATAGTCAGCACTCTGTCTGTCTTGTGCAGGATGTAGAATTGCCTAGACAGAAAACGTCCATTATCAAATGAGAAACATAAATACATGCCTCTAAGCATACATGTTCTATACTAAGATGGCTTTTTAGTTGGTTTTACCTGGTTGTGTGGCACTGCTCGTTTGACATTTGTAGGGACAGTTTCATCCCACCACAGCAGTCCAAATGCCTGCATATCCGTGCGACAATATATATAAAAAACTATGTATAACAAACCGGTTTATTATGTCAGTAAGAGGCAAGATAATAAGGTTACTTTAAAGAGCACCCATCCACAAAGCTCATTGCATAATCAGGTACCAACTTTGTTCCTATTTTAGCTTCCCTACCCGTTGAAATTTTTGCAGCATTCCCCACCCGTTCCAGCTTTGTTCCAATCGCAGCGTCCCTGTTACCCACAAATCATAATAATATATATATCCTATATATATATATATATATATATATATATATAAAAGAAAAAAGAAAAAAAAAAAAAAAAACAATATTACCTGGAAATCTGAAAAAATAAGCTAATCCCAAACTATGCAACCCCATAACGCCAAAATTAACCTACCAGCTTAACTACAAACAAAAACACAAAATTTATAAAAGAAACCCTAAAACTTATAATAAAAAAACCCGAAGTTAGCAAAACCCCCCAAATTATGTCAAAACCCTAATTTCAAATCACAACACAGGTTTAAAAAAAATCACAACACAGGAGCAAATAACCTTCACACCTTTTAAATATCCAACTCTAAACAATCAGCATAATATAAAGTAAATCTAAATGTCTAGGATAGCAACTTTGCCTATTGTTTCATGTACTCACATCTTACATAATTTACCATAAGTCAGTATAATTTAAAGTAAATCCAAGTGTGCAGGTTAGCAACTTTGCCTATTGTTTCATGTAACTGCATCTTACATAATTTACCCTATCCAATGAACATTTATTCCTAATTTTGGCTAGCATACTCATCTGAAATAAGGCAAACAACAAAAATCATCCAAAATCAATATTACAAAACTTAAGTTAAAAAAAAACATAAAAATTTCAAACCTAGCAAGAAAGTTTATTTAAACGTCTGATTATATATAATCCCAAAAACATATTATATCGAGGTTGATAAAGAACAAAAACCAAATATATTATCCCAAAAAAATCAACCGAAAAAAAATAATATAATCAATACTAAGAACGCTAACCTAGTTTTGATCCATTAAAAATATATAATCCTGTACCAGTCATCGCACCCAACCTCTTCGTGCTTTTTCATCAACTTAAATGCCTAAAAACACCAACACATAATATCACCAAATAACAAATCAAACATACTAAAAAAACATCAAAATAACAAATGCACAAGTTCCAAAAAAAAAAAGAAAAAAAAAAAAGTGAACCAAACCCTAAAAATGAACAATCAGATCGACATCATTTTTTTCCCTCTTGGTATTTGTGGATCTTGGTAGGTTTTGGATTTGTAGGATGAATTCGGTCTAACAATTAGACCGACATAATTTTTTTCCCCTCTTGGTATTTGTGGATCTTGGATTTGTAGGATGAATTCGGGCTTTGTGTGTGCGTTTGTTGTGTTGATCTCTGCTAATGAGAAAGAGGAAGAAAGATGAGATTTTTATGTTTGTGAGTGACTGAAAGAAGAAGGTTAAGGGTAGCAATTCACTATTGCTTTTACTGTACACTCTCACACAGGCAACTGTAGCTAGAGCTACAAAGTGTGGGGAAGCAATTTTGGGGTTACCAGCCCAATGAATGTAATGTATATATAATCAAACTGTTCGGCTCAGTTCATTGATTCCTCGGATTTTATTTAAGCAAAAACTAAATTTAGACGTTTAAAAGGGCCCGTTTGGTTGGATCTTTTGGATTCAAGTAATACTTTCATTGTTAATATTCATTGTTTGGTTCATAATGGAATGGAATAAATGTGGGCCAGCCTCTAAAAAAATCATTCCACTCACTTATGCTGTCTTTCGTCCATTCCCATGGCCCCACCATTAATTACATACACACATACTACTTTTTTTCTCACCTATTTTATTAAATAACTCTTATTTTAATCATTTATTTTATTAAATAACTCTTATTTTAATCATTTATTTTCTCTCTCTTCATTTAATTCAAAACCTATACTTTTTTCTTAAACCTTTCCCCAATCTTTCAAACCATTCCCAAATTCTAATACCATTTGTGAACCAAACGCACCCTAAATTTAGACGTTTAAAACATGAATCACATAACACTAAACTAATGTACCATACATCATACTAGGGGTGAGCAGAAACCGCACCGCAAACCGCAAAACCGCAAAAACCGCAAAAAACCGAACCACAAAAACCGCAAAACCGCAAAAACCGGTGGATCGGTTTCAAAAAAAAATAAAAACCGATTTTGCGGGGCGGTTTCGGTTTTACCCGTAAAACCGCACCGCTAAACCCGCACCGCCCCGCAATTACTATAAATATTAAATAATAATATTAATTATACATTTACTTCTTTGAAAACCTTTGTTAAAAAAGGCGGGCTTTTGGGCTTCTGTAGACTCCAGTACTCCACGCCACAGTCTACACTCTACCTACAATATAGCACCTAAAAGTCTAAAACAAAGTCTGAAAATATAGCACCAAAATCAAACAAGTTTTATATCTAAAATTTTCAGATCTAAAATTTTACTCTAAATCAAAACCTAATCAAATTCCCTTCTAAAATTCAACCAAGCTAAACTTTAATTCTTCTAAGTTATCTCTACCAGGTATCCTATTCTAATTTTTTTTTTGTGTTCTTGACTTCTTGATATTTGATTTTATTGTTGTATTACGCTAAGAAGATAAGTAACAATTTTGGCTTTTTAATGTTTATAACTTGTGTGATATATGTGATCTAAGAGCTTATGATTTTATGGATTTTTTTTTTCACGGTACATTATCACACAATAGTTTAGTTTCCCAACTATTGAATTATTTATAAGGATAATTGATTCATAAGGATAGTGACTGCGTGTACATTATCACACAATCACCAGCCATTAGTTTCCCTATCTGTTCATGAGTACATTATCACACAATAGTTTCCCAACTATTGAATTATTCATAAGGATAATTGTTTAAAACTATTGCAATTCATAAGGATAATGTTTAAAGGGCAAGGAGAATTTATTCAAGCTTCGAACTTATTTTGTTACAAATAAGTAACAATTTTTTTTTTTTTTTTTTTTTTTTTTTTTTTTTTTTTTTTTTTGTTTTTGTTTTTGTTTTTGTTTTTGTTTTTGTAGATGGAAGCAGGCAACAAGGATGAACTCGTGGTCGATGTTGATGAACCTGATCCTGTGATCGATGTTGATGAACCCGTGATCGATGTCGATGAACCAGTGATTGATGTTGATGAAGGGAATGAGAAAAATGAGGAAGTTCGTAAAAGGAAATCATTTGTATGGAAGCATTTTACGTACAAAAAAGATGCTATGAAACATCAATGCCCTTATTGCAAAACATGGATAGCTTCTGGGACGAGAAAGCATGGTACTAGTGCAATGGGTAATCATTTAAAATGTGTGAACATCCTGATGAAAAAAAGAAAAAAATGGCTTTGTCGATGAAAGATAAGTACGACAAATATTGGGATAATTTGGATAATATGAACTTTTTGCTCCATGTTGCATTAGTTTTAGATCCGCGAAACAAGTTGTATTATCTTAAATATTGTTTGGGGTTGATTTATGGTGAACCTGAAGAAAGCGAGGGGGAAATGTTTGAAAGTGATGAGGACCTTTCTAAAAGAGGGCAAGTTGTGAGACGTGTGAAATCTACTTTAACCGAGCTGTATAAACATTACAAGATGAAAGCAGACAAGGAAAAAGATCAAAACACACCCGCTGCTTCATCTTCTACTCCTACTTGTGTTGCTAGTAGCTTGAAAGTGGACATTGAGAGTGGTTTTGGAAAGTACATGGAAAAACGAGAAGGGATCAAGAATACCGAAGTTGATATCTATTTACGTGATGGGACTGAAAGAAGGGATGAGAAATTTGATGTCTTAGGTTGGTGGAAACAAAATTCAGAGAAATTTCCTATACTATCTCAAGTAGCTAGGCATGTTTTAGCAATGCCAATCTCTACGGTTGCCTCGGAGTCGGCATTTAGTACCGGTGGTAGGGTTATTGATAAGTTTAGAAGCTCTCTTACCCCAAAAACCGCGGAAGGTTTAATTTGCACTCAAGATTGGTTACGGTCCACACCGGCTGATGTGGAAGATATGCAAGTTAACGGCCAACAACTCGAAGACCTCGTGGATAATTTGGCTAAAATTGAACTTGGTAAGACAATTATATCCTTCCAGTTTCTTACTTTCTTTTGCTTTGAATGCGAACACACTCTTAATATAAAAGTTGTATGTTATGAAAATTACTAATATGTTGTATGTTACATTTTTGTAGAGGTGTTTTCAACCCGCAAAAAACCATATAATGAGTCTTCGATGAATGAAGATTTGAACTGATGCAAGACCAAGAAGGCAAGAAGCAAGTGATGAAATGTTATGTCTTCAAACTTTTGATTATATTGATTACGTAACAATGCATGTAATTTTGAATAGTGTCCTTACATGTACCTTGTAAAGTAAACTAGTAATCATTTGCTTTTAGTCTTTGAACCATTAATCAACTACGCAACTTATTATCATCTTATTTATTTTAGTTACTTACAGTTGATTTAATCAATAGTTAGGATTCGCTTGTTACTTGAGGAGTATGTAATGTACTCATACAGATAGGGAAACTAATGGCAGGTGATTGTCATGCATTTCTTTATCATTGAACAAGGGAACACAATAGCACATGTATATGATCTGTGTTAAAAATTACTATTGGGTTCAAGCCCAAATTTCCATTGGGTTCAAGCCCAAAATTACAAGATTGGCTAAATGTGGGGTGGTGCGGTTAAAACCGAAAAAACCCACAACGAAAACCGAAACCCGCAAAATCCGAAACCGCAAAATCCGCATGGTTTCGGTTTCAACTTTTATAGAAACCGCAAGTGCGGGGCGGTTTCGGTTTTGGTCAAAAACCGCACCGAACCGCCCCATGCTCACGTACCCTACATCATACATGTGTCATATTTCAAGGCCTAACAGCCCAACACACTAAATGAAGCCCAAGACCACCATTACGCTCACTATAAAAAGAAACACATAACCCTAGCATCCACTTTGTGTGTTTGTGTTTTCATTCCCTCTCTGATCTCTCAGCAGCCGCCACAAACCAACCAACCAACCAAAATGGTGAAGTTTCTAAAACCAAACAAAGCCGTCGTCGTCCTCAACGGTCGCTTCGCAGGTCGCAAAGCAGTGATCGTGAAACAGTTCGATGAAGGCACTCGCGACCGCCCATACGGTCACTGCCTCGTCGCAGGCATCGCAAAGTACCCAAAGAAAGTAATCCGCAAAGACTCGGCGAAGAAAACTGCAAAGAAGTCGCGAGTGAAGGCTTTTATTAAGCTGGTGAACTACAACCATATCATGCCAACAAGGTACACTTTGGACGTTGATTTGAAAGATGTGGTGACTGCTGATGTGCTGACGTCACGTGACAAGAAGGTGACTGCTTGTAAGGAGACTAAGAAGAGGTTGGAGGAGAGGTTTAAGACTGGCAAGAACCGTTGGTTTTTTTCCAAGTTGAGGTTTTAAGTTTTATTATTATTGTCTTTTAAGGTTATGTTTAAGTACCTTTGTTATGTTATGTTTTGGATTTGTCTTGGAATCACAATGAATTTTGGACGGCTTAATCTTATCAATCTTATGTTTTGGGATGTTGTTTAGCAGATTATGCTGCATTATTTGTTTTATGAACTTGTGAGCATCTCTTTTATTTATTGGGGTGGTTCTGGATTGCATTGCTTAAGTTTTTATCAGCTTATTTTTATAGTTTCTTGTTTATTGTTATTAGGTTATTGAAATGCGTGTGGATTGGTTGAGCTACTATCTGTTTTTAGGTATGCGTTATTGAAATGTAGGAATGATAAGTTGACTATTAGAGTTAGTGGGACGGTTTAAGTGGTTTATATTTAAGCTTATATACGTGCTAATGATCTTATATGATTTTCGCTTATGTTTCCTCACACCTATATTTTATGGTTTTTAAGCTTATGATGATTTAATAAAGGTTAAAGCTCTATTACAAGCTTAAACAAGCACACCCATAATTGTGGCCTTTGTTATGCATACGGTGGATTTGAGTAGTCTTGAGGATGTTTGTGAGTTGTGACTGCTTAGACAAACTTGATTATATCATTGTCCGAGTGAAATGAATTGTTTTGTTATGAATAAATATCTTGAGGTGTTTTCGCTTTCATCTTGTAATTTCAGCTGTTTAGTGGTCAACTTATGAGTTGCACAAGCACGACTAAAAGCGGAAACCAATTAAAATGGGCCAATTGGCACAAATCAGTGTTTCTTGATCTCGCTTTAACTGTGGAATCTAATCTTATTTATATTCAATTCAAGGTTTTAAAGGTAACATATTTTAATCTTTAAAAACCTTACATTGCATAGAGCTAAACTATGCTACCTTTAAGTGGAAAGAAAAGGTTGGATTCCTCAAAGTTAAACTGGGAGGAAGTAGTACTCTTTTGTGCGATTTTGCCTATTAGAATGTGGTTAATTGAGGCTTTTTGTTCTTTGTAAATTGGTTATGAGACGTAGTTTTTATGATAAATGCAGAACACTAGAACGTGAAACTGTTTGCTGTTTTCAAATGCTTATAACAACTACCATTGTTGTAATCTGCTGTGATAGTTTTGGGAATGTTTGTGATTGCTTTGGGAGTGAAATAAGATCGTTTTAGCTTTAAACAGGTTTAACAAGAAATCCCGTATCACATTTAAAGTATTTGGTAAGGATTTGTTTTAACATTGGATACTGATACTACTTTCAAATTTTTACACCAAGTTTTTTCTGGCTCTTTGTGGATTATATTTAGTGTTTCATGTTTGCTTCTAGTGTTGGTTTTATCTAGAGGTCAATTAGACAATTATCAAAAAACACTTGGCTAGACACGTATTCTATGACACAGGGCCACTATTTAGATCAGTGGCGGAACTAGGATGAAAGTTCAGGGGTAGCGAAATACGAAAATTTGTTTAAGGGTAGCGAAAATTTGTTTAAGGGGTAGCGAAATACGAAAAATAGTACGAAAAACGTAAAAAAAAAACCAAAAATTCCACTAAAGTTTCACTACCGGGTAAAAGTTCAGGGGTAGCGACCGCTACCCCTAGGCTGTACATAGCTCCGCCCCTGATTTAGATCAACTACGTACTACTTAGCTATCACAAGCACTGGCTCTTCTTTAACTTAAAAGCTGTTCTTTACTAAAGACTGCTTTTCTGCTGCTTGTGTTTTACTTTCTACTATAGGTGTTTTGAGTAATCTTGAGTGTGTTCGTGATTGTATATATGGTTGTTGTTAGTGAAATAAGCTGTATTTGTTTTGAAAAAGCAGTTTGAAGCTTTTTATTCATTTTAGAAACAGTATTTTAATAAACATTCATAATAAGCAATCCCAAAAATGGTGTTCCAGATGTTTTCTGCATTTGGTTTTGAAAGTGTAATTCTGCTTATTGTGTTTTCAAGTTGTAATTTCAATTTTGTGTCAAATGCTGAAGCACATCTAAAAGCGTCACAAAATCCGGTTATTTGGTGCATTTGCTTGTAATTTTTGGTGGATATGTAGTTTTTATGATAATTTGAATCTGCCTGTGTCATTTTGAGACAATAGTTTAGGAGTGTTTCTTTGCTTTGTGAGTGAAATGATTTGGTGAAAATAAGCAGTTTGAAGTTTTTTTATTTCAGACTTTATCATGTTTAATAAGAAATGCTGAGCACATTTAAGGGTGCGCTTGGTTCAAAATAGGGAATGGGAAAGGCAAAGTCAAAGGGAAGTTAAGGAAAGAAACGGTAAGGAAACCATTCCTCCTAATTTATTGGGTAATGGATTGAGTAATGGGTCATTTCATTATAGCCAATCAAGCACAATGTTTCATTTCCTTTCCCATTGATTAGGCTTTATACCTCTTAATCAAGTAGCCCTGATCATCCCAAATTTCTACACCTACTTTTTAGGCTTGTGGTCTTCTATAATTGGTGTTTTAGATTGCTTTTAGGGTTTAGGGTCCGTTTGGTATAGGGTTGTGGGAATTAGGGTATTAGTTTGATACCTTTTGTGTTTATTTGGTTGAATGGTTTTGCCAAACCGATAGATCCATACCATTTGGATCGGGTGGATTTTGCCAAACCATTTCTGTGGTCTTATTCCATCACTAATTTCACTCACCTCACTCTTTTTTTTCATATTTATCAGACAATATTCAAACCCTAATATATAAACTAAACAATATTTTTTAAACTATCAGACTTATTCACATAACACCATATTATCATATCAATATCTATTCTGATTCCTATAACCAAACGAACCCTTAGCGTTGGTTTGGAAAGTGTCGTGAATATTGTCCGGGTTAATACACAAATATGTTACTAAACTTTTCATAAAAGTTCGCCTAAGTTACTGAACTTTCATTTTGTTCACTTAGGTTACTGAACTTATAAACCAAGACATTTGGGGTCACTGAACTTGTAAAAACATGACATTTATGTTACTTAACATATCAAAAAATATACGATTAAGTCACTCCTACCAACACTAATAAATGCTTTCTATAAGTTCAGTAACCTAAGTGAACAAAATGAAAGTTTAGTAACTTAGGCGAATTTTTTTGAAAAGTTTAGTAACATATTTGTGTATTAACCCAATATTGTCCTGTAGCCATTCTTATCAGAGAACAGTGCAACTTGTTTTTCACTGTTAATCCTAAATCCAAATCTAAAACGGGCCCATCAAACGGCCTTAAATTTTATGTTTTGTTTTGATAGAATTTATAAGGGTGCGTTTGGTTCATGCTTTTGGGTGGGTATCACCCAAAGAAAAAATGAAACCTTTGTTTAGTTGTAATTAGGGCTCACAATTTGGGAATGATGGAATGAAAATGTGATAGATTTTATTCCACCACATTTTGGTGGGTTTTTTTGATTCCATCCAATCAATTTTTTTTTTTTTATTTGATAGAATTTTTTCAACCACACATTATTTATTCTTTTTTTTATTTTATAATTTTTTCAACCACAAGTTATATATAATAATATATTTTTTCTCTCCTATTTTTTTCTCAAATCTTTCCCACATCTTTCAAACATTTCCCAAATTCAAATTCAATTCCAATCCCACTTGCGAACCAAACACACCCTAATACTTAAAAAATGAAATGGAACCATCGTGAAAAACTGTCCCAATAGTGAAATGAAAGTTATGTCTAACAAATTAAATCAAGTAATTCAGTGTACATCATGTAATAGTTATGTTGAACGTAAGCATTCTTTATAAACTAGTTTTATCTTATCTTGTTTAGTGGGACATGTTGATCTAATTTCATATTTGTTCTACCGGTATACTCTGATCAAGTTTCAAACGTGTTATGCATATATGTAAATAACAGATTTCCAAAATGAAATAAAATTGCAGTGTAAATAAACAAAAATTGCTAACAATGAAATAAAGTTGTTTCACACTTGGGTAATACAACAGTGTTATGAGTTTCTAAAATTAAACTCAACTTTTTTTGTAATATTACATATTTAAAATTGACCCAATAACTATATCCGCAAAATTGAACAAGTTACTATAGTTTCAAAATTTGAATTATCATTTCTTTTCAAACATTGTTTATTCAAATAAATTAGTAACCTAATCAACAAAAAAATGAATATTTTTTAAATTTTTAGTCATAATTTTAGTATAACCCTAACTTTCTTTCAAACTTTGTGATTTCAAACCATGTCCTCCATATAAACTGTACAAAATAATATCCGCACATACATGTAACAATTGTAGTGATACATTTATATTGTATTATAATTTATATTTCTTCTTCAACATCAATATTTAGTTGACAAGGCACAATGTAAAAATAATTTTATAAACTTTATGTGATTTTAGTATCACTCCTTTTTTCTTTGTGATAACATGTTGACATGAGTGCAAACCTTAATTAAAGAGTAAATTGCAAAATACATTCACGTGGTTTACAGTTTTTGAGACATTACATCCCTTTCAGAAATTATTGGCATGTTACATTATTCGTTAGCCACACGTTTGCCACCCTACATCCCTGTTTTACAATGAGGACAAACGGTGCAAATTATTTATCCGTTATCTCTTAGCGAGATAAATAATATTACACCATTAGCCTTCAGGTCTAACGGTATTTGCACCGTTAGTCATTTTTTTACGTTATCCCTGTTTTTTGTACGCTTCTTCGTTTTTGTACGTTTTCTCCGTTTTTTGTACGTTTTTATTCGTTTTTTGTACGTTTTATCCAGTTTTTCCTTTTTTTGTATGTTTTATCCGTTTCTATCCGTTTTTTGTACGTATTACCCTCTTTTTTTACGTTTTTTATCCACTTTTTTACGTTTTTGTACCTTTTTATCCTTTTTTGTATGTTTTATCCGTTTTTTGTACGTTTCAGCCGTTTTTGTACATTTTTTATCCTTTTTTTTTTTACGTTTTTGTAGTTTTTATCCGTTTTTTGTACGTTTTATCCGTTCATTATATGTTTTATCCGTTCTTTTAATTTTTTCTACGTTTTTACGTTTTATTATTTTATCCGTTTTTTTGTATGTTTTATCCGTTCTTTTACATTTTTTCTATGTTTCTATCCGTTTTTTGTATCCATTTATTTATCGTTTTATCCATTTTTATCCATTTTTGTACGTTTTATCCGTTTTTTTATGGTTTTTGTACTCTTTTGTCTGTTTTTTACGTTTCTATCCGTTTTTTGTACGTTTTGTACGTTTTATCCATTTTTTACGTTTTAACCGTTTTTTATACGTTTTTATCCGTACAAAAACAGATAAAACGTAAAAAAATGGATAAAACGTACAAAAACGAAAAAATGGATAAAAAGATTAAAAAAAAAATGGATAAAAGTGGAAAAAACGGATAAAACCTTAAAAATATGGATAAAAACGTAAAAAAACGCACAAAAAAAACGGATAAAATGGATAAAAACGTTAAAAACGGATAAAAACGTAAAAAAAAAAAGAAGGGAAAAAACCGTACAAAAATGGATAAAACGTAAAAAAAAGGGATAAAACATACAAAAAACATAAAAAATGGATAAAACATACAAAAAAACGGATAAGAACGTTCAAAAGCGGATAAAACGTAAAAAAACGGATAAAACGTACAAAAAACGGATATAAACAGATAAAACGTACAAAAAACGTAAAAAAAGGGATAAAAACGCCCAAAAAACGGATAAAACGTAAAAAAAAAAGGGCTAAAAAACGTTAAAAATGGATAAAACGGATAAAACGTACAAAAATTGATAAAAACGTACAAAAATAGATAAAACGTAAAAAAACTGATAAAACGTACAAAAAACGGATAAAACGTAAAAAAACGTGCAAAAAACGTAAAAAAAAATGGATAAAACGTACAAAAAACGGATAAAAAGTAAAAAAAAGTGATAAAAAACGTTCAAAAACGGATAAAACGTAAAAAAAAAAAAGAGGATAAAACATACAAAAAAGGGATAAAAACGTACAAAAAATGGAGAAAACGTACAAAAAATGGAGAAACGTACAAAAAATGGAGAAAACGTAAAAAAAAGTACTAACGGTGCAAATATCATTAGTCTGAAGGCCAACAGTGTAATATTATCTATCTCGTTAAGAGATAACAGAGAAATTTATTGCACCGTTAGTCCTCATTGTAAACGAGGGATGTAGGGTGGCAAACGTTTGGCTAACGAATGATGTAACATGCCAATAGTTTCTGACAGGGATGTAAGGTCTCAAAAACTGTAAACCACAAGGATGTATTTTGCAGTTTACTCTTAATTAAATCTGTATAGTAAGTTAGAGCTTAGTTGTAAATGTGAAAGACGACTCAGTGTTTTTGGATATAAAGTTGTGTGTTTGGTGTAACTTTGATGAGTGCCTATTTACTCATCATTTTATGCCCATATAAGACACAAAAATGAATAAAAACACCCAAATAGATCAAATATTGTTGCAAATATTCTTGGTTTGTGTTTTTATGTGTTTCAGGTACAAAAGGATCAAAAACAGGGCAAAAAACAGACAAAATTGAGCACAAGATTGGAAAATCGTCAAAAAGATTGAAAACGGGGCAAAAACGGACATTTTTGGGATCAACTTGACACCAATTGAAGCATTTAATGAAGAAAAGAAAAGTCAAAGTCAATCCCGGGGTAGGGCAGTGGAATGAGTATGGAAAAACAAACCCGACACCAAAAATCACTTTTCACTAATTATCCTAAACCTAAACCTAAAACTAATTTCCTAAAACTAAAACTAACCAAACCTTACCCTTTTATCCCTAAACCCAGCCCAACTCAAACACAACCCGATCCACCAAATAAACCCAACCCATTTTCCCTTATCAATAAACCTGGGTCAATCCCAGTCAACTCCCCACCATCTCTTTCCCGCTCACCTTTCTCCACTTCCCCAGAAAAACCCAGACACCATGTCCCAAGATACTGCTCCAGCCACCCTTCTTGTACCTTCTCCACCTCCTTTCCCCCCCCCTAGATAGCCAAGTACATCTTCACGTGTTACCCATCTTCCAGCTGGATATCCACTCAACAAATCTTTCCCGCCAAAATGAGAATTAACGACCAAGATTGATTGGAAGCAATCCAATGGGTGGGATTTGCTCAGGAAGGATGAGAGAAGCTTTTTGGATGGCTATTTAAGGAAATGAAGACACACAGAGATAGGGGTCCTGCTTTTAGACCATTCGTAGTGTAGAAATTGCTTATTGTTGTTTTATGAATGTTATTTCTTGTATTAATTGAATCTTTGTAATCTTTTCAAGTTATTAATAGTTCTGAATCATTTAAATCCTTTGTTCCTTGTTTTTTTTAATACCCAGTTGTGTGAAAATAAGCTGAAAAAGCACTTGAATAAGTGCTTTTTCGACATTGTCCAAAACAAGCTCAATACAGCTTGTTTGAGCTTATTTGAGCTAAATCCTAGCTAAACTCATCGCCACAAGTTCCCTGTAAGTTTTTCCCATTGTCAGTTCAATTTGGCCATATCACTGTTCAACTGCTTAATAGCTTATTAGAGATCAAGTAGTTTAAGCCCTTACCTGTGGAATTTTTAAGTTCATTATTGTGGTTTTAGTTGATCTTCTATTGTTGGTTAAGTTGCATTTAAAGTGGTAGTGCTTTTGGTCAATGTTCTAGTTCTGTCTGCACAGAACACAGAATAGGGTAACTGTAATCGTTTTCTTTGATTAATTTAGGGGTTGATTTGCTATGGAATAGTGCTGAATTTCAATTAATAAGTTGTTTTTCAGTTGCTCATTGATGTTTTCATTTTTTTAGATTAGTCCTTAGCTTGATAATGGCTTTTAATTTGCCCTCAAAATCTCCCTCAGTGCATCAGTTGACTGATGCAGTCAGTTCACTAATGTCTGGATCAGACATTTTCAGTGCTAAATTATAAGCTCTTATCAAGTTTTATTTTCTTCTGATTTCCAATTTTTAAGTTCTTTGATAGTTAATCTTGATCTGTTTTGAGTTTTGGTAATTTTTCTTATTGCTTTTGTAGCTTTTTAATCAGCTTAAAACTGCCTCAGTTGGCCTATTATGCCCTGCACTCAGCCTTTTGCTTATTCCCTTTGAATCAGTGCTTATTGCTTAGTAATTTGGCTTATTCTGAGGTTGTAGGTTTAGATAGATCACACCTTGCTTAATGTAGCTTATTTCAGTTTTGCCTTAGCTTAAATAGCTTATCGGTTTTTGCTTAATAGCCATTTAGCTTATTTTCCTTAAAAGTTCACTTAACTGAGTCAAACAGCTTAGTTCTGGGCTTATTTGAGGTTTCTGAAAATAATTCTAGTTGCAAAACTTGCTTATTTTATTGTGCTTATTTAGTTTGTTAAAAGAAAAAATAAATAAATAAAAATAGTTTAGCAAAAAGAGCACCATGGGACTCGAACCCTGGTCTCTCAGCTAACCACACACATACTTAACCATTCCGCCCTTGGGTCTTTTCTGACCAAGGGTGCATGGTTATTTCTTTTAATCGTTTTTTTTTTTTACCCTTTGCTTATTTGACCAATTTAGCTTATTTTCAGCTTATCTGGATAAGTTGGCTTAGTGTTTTTATTTTTCCTAGATTCAGCATATCACTAAGTAGTTTCCTGAATTTTCCATAATTTTCCATTTATGTTTAATATTTTTAATCTATTTTTCTTTTTAAATTAATTTTTAAGTCGTATTAAATTAAATTTTAGTCAAAAAAATATAATTCTTTTTTTCAAAATTTTCTTTTATTAATTAGAATTTAGGAAAAATAGATTTGTACCCGTAGAGTTAGGATTTCATCGTTTTGACGTTTAGGCTCGGGATTTTCCCGGTTTAAACGCGTGTTTTTATTTTTCTTTACGTTTCTTTGCTACGTGAGCTTTCGATTATCATTTCCCTTGCTTTATAAGTCGTTTTTAATTTATGTTCATCAATCTTAGCTTAAAAACCCAAATTCCCATTATTTTCCTTATTCACGACACGAATCACGAATCGAGATCACGAATTCCATTCAATCATTCGTTGGGAAAACGACTCGGGTTTACATATTTCCTTTGTAAATCCTTGGAGAAAAATACGTGTTGATTCCATCGAATCAATTTTTGGCGCCGCTGCCGGGGAAGGTTGAAGCGAATTTTTAAATTCTCGTTTGTCGTTGCGTGTTTTGAAGACCCTTCTCCCGAGAAGTTATCGTTTTCTTCGTAAATATTTTCGTATAAAAACCCAAAAAGATTTTCTTTTCAAATTTATTTTCCTTTTTCTTTTGTGTTCTTCAAATGTTTCTAAATTTTAAAAATCCAAAAATATTCTTCTTATTCCTCTATTCGTTTAATTCTATTATCTTCTCATTCCTCTTATCCGATTAATTCTTATGTCGTCACTCGACTATCACTGTTTTCATTGTAAAAGTATATTGGGTGATGATCATCGTTGTTACAAGTGTTTGTGTGAGCGGTGTGGAAATAATGCACCAAACGGATCTTGTTATTGGTGTGAATTATCCCTTAAATCAAATCCTAATTCCGTCGATAATTCTCAAGGATTTTCCGACTACCCTCCACAATCCCAGCCATCTCCAATCAATCAGCAAAATTGCTTTAATTGTGGAGATCCATCGTGAAACAATTCACTTTGTGAACGATGTTTTTGCAAAGAATGTGGGTTTACTCACGAACTTTGTATATGTTGCACTTCTGAAATCGAAAATACATTCACTTATTCAAATTTTCAAAACGATTTCAGCCACCTTCCTCAGAATTCATTTGAGCAAGAACCGTGCTATCAAAATTTCAATGATACATCGTTTCAAAATGCTCCGAATGTTCCTTGTGCAAAGTGTGGGGGTCCTCATGACGATTATCAATGTCAACCGTGGAGTCAAGAACCTAATCTTTGGTATAATACTTCCGGTTTTGACAATGTCCAACCCCCACAGTATTCCATCATTCATCCTCATGAAAAATCTATGGCAGAATTGCTAGCCGAAGAACGAGCAGCGAAAACGCGTGCCAAATTTCTCAAGGCTTCCATTCTCGATGAAGATGATGAGGATACTATTCAAATGAAGGAATATTATGAGAATTCGTCAGCTGCAATCAAACCTGTCCAGAAAAGGCAGGAAGACAAGAGTATTGCAGAATTGCTAGAAGAAGAGCAAATGGAACATATAAAAGCCATTTATGCTAGCAATAATGATGAGGAGGACGGCGAGGAGAGTGTTATTCCTTTGAACGATATCATTTCTCAACTCCCTCAGTCTATTGCAATCACATCCATCTTACCGACTATGGACCCCGAGGACTCTCTCATAATGGAGGATGAGCATCTTAGCACTATTCCTGAAAAGGAATCGGACGAATTCATAAAGTCTAGTGCTGAGAACCTTATCCCAATCCCAAGTGAGTCTGAGGATGTATCCGATAGTGAAAGTGATGGTTCTTTTCGTAGTGATCATCCTCTTGACACTACTGATGATTTTTCCGGGACGTTTTCTAACCCTCTTTTCAATTTCAAATATGATTTTTCCTCTAGTGATGACGAATCACTTTCTGATGAGGACGTTCAAAATAAAAGTCTCAAAGTCTATTCAAATTCTCTTTTTGAATTTGATGATGAGTACTTTTCTAGCAAAATAAATCCTCTCTTTGATGAAGAGTTAGAGAACGATGAGGTCAAGGACTCTATTATTCATAAACTTGATGATATGACCTCAATTCTTAATCCCGATATTGTTAAGGACAATCTTTCTCCGACATATGTGACTTTTCCTTCTGAGGACAATGATGAGTGTCTAAATACTCATCATTTCAGTCACATTTAGACTGCAAAAATATTTATAAACATGCAGATATGCTTCAAAATACAGGAAATATCATTTGATTGTGTTTTTATGTGTTGCAAGTGCAAAAGAATTGAAAACAGGTAAAAACGAACAAAGTTTGCATAATTGGCAGTTTCAGTCCTTGAACTTTCAAAAGTTGTCAAAATTAGTCCTTGGTTTTCAAAAATGGAAAATTATCTTTTATGGTCCCTGGAATTAATTTTCACTATTGGCAACTATGGTCCTTGGATATTTCAGGAAATTACACAAATGGTCCCTAAGGTTAAATCCGGATCAAACTAAATACCTAAACCCATTTACCCAACTAAACCCAATCCTAATATCTTAACCCAAGTCCAACCATTACCCAGCCCACAAGCCCAATCCACTAAAAATAAACCCAAACCCGACTCCCTTAGTTAATCAGAAGTTTGACTTCGGTCAAACTCATCCCCTTCAATACCACCCCGCCAAAACCAAAACCACCCCTCACCCACAGTATTTCTCTGCAACTCCACCCCCTCCTCCTCAGCACTCCACCTAACATGCCAAAAGGCATTTAATGCTTCTTCCTCAGTACACTCAACCAGAGATAGTGGATTTTTCCACTATCTCATTTTTGGCGCCAAAATCCTATTGAAGGGCTGAGATCATTTGAAGCTAATCCAAGGGTACAAGAATGATCAGAAGAAGATAAGAGAGATATCCCATCTTAGTTTTGTATATATAGGACCTCTTTGTAAGCCTAAAAAGGCAGTAGTTAAGTTTTATTAATCATTTTTAATTATCAGTCATTTACTTATTGTAATTTTCAATTCCAGTTGTTAATTCAAGTTGTTCTGAAGTTATTCACTTTCTTGTAATTCAGTATTGTACTCAGTTTCAGTGATAATAGAAATGCAAGTTTTTTGTTAATTCGAATTAAGCTTATTCTTGTTAAGAATCAACCACAAACACTACCCAACCTTGCTATAAGCTTATATAAGCTTTTCATAGCTTTTTGTAAGCTTATATAGTGATTCTCAGTTATATTCAAGAATTCCAAGAAAAGTCAATGAAAGTCAACATAAGCTCACAATAAGCTCTTCTGAAGGAAAAAGCTATTCAGGAAGGCTTTTTCTGTTTTTCTAGCTTGTGTGAACAAGCTAGGAATGTTCTGGTTCCTTGTTCTTTTGTTCCATAAGCTCATTCAGTTGTAAGCTTTTTAAATTTTTAGCATTAAATTCCACTTCACTGTGCAATAGCTTAATATTACCTTATTATTGTTATTTTATGCTTATTAATAGTTTTTAATATTATTTCATCAGTTTCATAAGTATTTTTATAGCTTGTTCTATACTTTGCTTAAAATCAGTTAAAAAAGCCATAAATAGCTTAATCTAGTAAACTACTTATTAATAAGCTCATTTCAGTTTTTAATTATTAATTATCATATAAATAAGTTAGTTAAACTTAGTTCAGTGAATTTCTTAGCTTAAAGTCAGATTTTCATTTGAAAATCCAAGACAGAACACCATAAAGGGGTGTTTCGTTCATAGCTTAAGTTGGTCCATTCAGCTTGTTACTGTAGAATTACCAATTGTCCAACTTTGATTCAGCTTTTCTTAGTCCATATAAGGTGTTTTTAAGTCTCAGTAAGCAATATAGATAGATATACTAGTTTCTAGTACCCTGTGATCATTTCAGCCTTTAAAATGACCAAATAAGCTAGAATAAGCCATGAGCTTATTCTGACCCTATCCTTGGTTTCTTTGAGTCTCTCACAGTCATATTAGAGTATTCCCAATAGCCTAGGTTTGGTCTCTGTGGTGTTGTGCATATCTGCACAAATCTGCATATGCAGACTCAGTATACACTGAGCAAAACACCAGTTTTCTAGCTGCTAATCTCAGCTGTTTATCTGCTTATTTACTTAAGCTCACTTTTTGATTTTTGGTTTATAATTAGTTCACATAGCTAGCTTTAAGATAATCATTTGGTATTTCACTTTAAAGCTTATTAGATTGCTTAAAATAAGTCTGCAATAAAGCTTAGGACTGATTCAGGGCTGCAATAACTTTTTGTTCTTTTCAGCATCTGATCTAGCCTCTAATTGAAGTTAAATTGAGTTGTTAAATTTGGGGCTTTTAGTGTTTTTGAGTAGCCAGTAGTACTAGCAAGCTTTTGCCCCCATAATCTTCCACTTTTCTGCTTATTTAAGTGCTTAAAATTGCTCTGCAAGTTGGTTGATTTCCCTGATATTTCTGCATAATTTTTGATTCTGTTCAAGTGCTTATCTGCTTATTCCAATTGCTTATTTGAGCTTTTTAAGTTGAATTGTGCTTATATTAGTGTATTGGGTTAGTCCTGAGTCTTTGGTAATTTTTAGAGCTTTTTAGCTTATTTTTGGGCTTATTCCCAAACTGCTTATCAGCCCATTTGCTTATTAGGGTTTCTAAAAGTTCTAATTTTATTTTTCCTAGATTAAGAATAATATTTTAGATTTTCCTGAAAAGTTTCATATTTTTCCTAAGTCATTTGCTATTTTTAATCCTTTTAATTAGTTTATAATAGTAATTAATTCATAATAAATTAAATAATAATCAGAAAAATATAAATCTTTTTTCTAAAATTTTCTTTTATTATTTAGGATTTAAGAAAAATAATTTTGCAATTTTAGGATTAGTTTTCTAATATTTCAGTTTTTATCCCGTTTTCAGATTTCCTGTTTCGCGTTTTTAATATAATTGTGTTAACCTTAATATTTCAGTGAGAATTTGTTTCTCATTTATTAAAATAGAATTAAACAATCAAAATCCTATTCCCAATCATCAGTCACTCTAATCCAAAACTTAAACAATTTGCCCATTCACTCCTCGTTGGGAAACGATCCGGGTAATCACTTACCTGGTTTCACACTACACACACAAAAGTGAGTCTTTGCAAGTATCATTTTTCACAAAAGGGTGATTTGTATTTATTCACGCGTATCCGTCATTGCATAATATTTATATATACGTTTTAGCACGGATCAAATTGTGTTGCGACAATATTGTTAAAAGTTTTTAGCGATTAGTGACTTGAGATCCTTCTTTCAGAAGTTCCTATTTCCCATAAACCCATATAAAATACAAAAATATTTTTCTTTTCTTTTATATATATATAATATCATATAAAAAAATAAAAACCCAAAAACATTTTCCATTTTATTGTTAAATAAAAGATAAAAGCAAAATTAATATAATATTCCTCAACTTGGGTATTATCATAATAAGTTCCCAAACCAAAGATTAAAACTTGCCTTTGTGTCGCTTGCGAATTCGGCTCACCTTTGATTGATAAACAAACTATAACGGAGGTTTAAGGATAGTTTGACATTAAATTGTCGAACTGAAAGAAGCGGGTTTTTAAGGAGCATTAATTGCCCACCTTTGCTTCTCCGCCACTCTGTGCGTTTTTCAGTCAGAGAGCTACCGTACGCTGGTTGATTTAAGGTTTAAGTTCCTTGTGTTTTGATTCGATCTTGTTTTAATTGAATTATTTTATTGAGTGCATGCGCACTCGTTCTTCTAGGTCATCAAGCCCTTTCCGTGAGCTTGTAAACATACCTCGAAGACGTCGTAGACGTTCTGCTCCATCAGTCGTACCCGAGATACGAACTGATCCCAAAACCACTGTCATCATGGCAGAAGACCGTCCTATGAATGAGCTTCTCCAAGCTCCCACCGAGGGCTATGGAGATGCCATTATTGTTCCAGCCATCGTGGCTGAGAATTTTGAGCTTAAAACCGGGTTGATAAACCTTGTAACATCGCGTCAATTCTATGGATTTGAAAGGGACGATCCTCAAGATCACATTCGATGGTTCAATAAAATCACATCCACCATCAAATGCAAAAATGTCCCTGAGGAATCAATCAAACTTCTTCTTTTCCCGTTTTCCATCGATGGGGCAGCCCGGATTTGGCTTGATAAACAACCCCCTCGATCAATTGGAACATGGGAAGATTTGGTTCAAAAGTTCGTAAATGAATTCTTTCCTCCTTCTAAAACCACGCATCTTAAAAATGAAATCATGAAATTCTCTCAAAGGTTTGATGAACCATTTGGAGAGGCATGGGATCGTTTCAAAGAATTGCTCCGCAAATGTCCTCATCACGGTTTCACCGATTTGATGCAAATGGACACTTTCTACAATGGGTTAAACCCATCTGACCAAGATTCTCTTAATGCCTCAGCTGGAGATAATTTTCTGAGCAAATCCACTAAGGAAGCCATTGCACTTATTGAAAATAAGTCTAAGGTCCGCACTGCACGAACCAGGCCATATAATTCCCAGGCTAGTGCTGGTCCTTCCACTTCATCTCCCGTGAGTTCTTCTAATACTGATACTCAGCTTGCTGAACTCACAAAGGCTATTCAAGCTTTGGTTTTCTCTTCACAAAAGAAAGATTCTGCTCCACAAACTTCTCACACTGCTGAAGTCAAAAAGATAGAAGTTTGTGTTACTTGTGGTGGTCCTCACGCTTACTACAATTGTACTGCCACCGATGGCACTACATTTGATGTTAATGCTATAGCCGGAACTTCCAATCAAGGAGGTAATCAGTACCGTCCTCAAGTGGAACCAAACTACCGTGCTAGCAACCAATTTGGACCACCCGAATTTCCTTCACCTAACAATCCAAATAGGATTAATCCTAATCAACAAAAAGGGCAAAACGTGCAAAATCAATTTCATGCCCCGAACAATCAATACCCACCCCAAAGGGGTAATCAAGGGTATTCCGCTCCTAATTACCAAGGACCTCTCTCAAATGAACTTGATAACTACATCAAGGTTAATGAGACCAAAATGAGGGCAATGCAAAATCAGATCTCTAATTTGAAGAATGAATTTCAATCTTCAATACACAAGCAAGGAACTGAGCTAAAGAATGAGCTTTCAAACAAAATTGATCATTCTCAAAGCGAAGTTAAGAATATGCTTGCCAGTCTCATGAACCATCTCAATCCACCTTCTTCCTCGGGAGGTCTTCCTGGTAACACTGTTGTCAACCCAAAGGGTGAACTCAAAGCTGTCACCACACGCAGTGGAAAAGCTTATGATGGACCCACTATTCCTACTACCTCTTCTTCCCCCAAGGTAGTGGAAAGTGAACCTGAGGTGACTAAGGACAAGGTACTTCCTACTGATAACGGAGGTACCGACAACGTCCAACCTCAAGTTGTCCCGAAACCCAAGACTAAACCTGGAGTTGTCTTTGAACCGCATGAAATCCCTGTTGAAAACCCTAAATCCAAACCTTCTATTCCTTACCCATCACGTTTAAATGAGCAAAAGCTCCGCGACAAGGCTAGTCAACAAATGGATAAATTCTTTCAAATCTTTAAAGAATTACATTTTGACATAAGCTTTGCGGATGCTATCATTCTGATGCCCAAGTTTGCATCCGTAATCAAACACTTGTTAAGCAACAAGGAAAAACTGTTTGAAATGGCAAAAACTCCATTAAATGAGAACTGCTCTGCAGTTATTTTGAAAAAGCTTCCCGAGAAGCTTGGAGATCCTGGAAAGTTTCTAATACCTTGTGTATTTCCGGGAATGGTTGAATGCTATGCCTTGGCCGATCTTGGTGCAAGCATCAACCTGATGCCTCATTCAGTGTGGAAGAAACTTTCTCTTCCTGAACTAACTCCTACATGCATGAATCTTGAGCTTGCAGATCGTACCATATCTCATCCACGCGGCATTGCTGAGGATGTATTTGTGAAAGTAGGAAAGTTTCATTTTCCAGCTGACTTTGTGGTTGTTGATTTTGATGCTGATCCTAGGGTTCCTCTCATTCTTGGAAGAGGATTCCTAAGAACGGGCCATGCTCTCATTGATGTATTTGAGCATGAAATCACATTACGTGTGGGTAATGAAGCTGTTACTTTTAACCTCGATCAAACTTCGAGGTACTCCTCAAATTATGATTCTGAATCGGTTAACCGAATCGATGTCATTGATATTGCTTCAGAGGAGTACTCTCAAGAGTTTCTTGGTTATTCTCATAATTCTGTGAGTGGGGATCCCACCACATCTTCTCTACCTATCATTTCCGACTCTTCCCCTTCTCTCACTCCGTTTGAGGGAAGTGATTTCATTTTGGAAGAGATCGAGGCTTTTCTCAAGCATGATTCATTTCTAGAAGGAATTGATAACGCTGAGATTGATCTGGAGGGAGATATTCTTCTTCTTGAGAAATTGTTGAATCCGGACAATTCTCCTCCACTCCCTCCCGTTGAACTTCATAATGAGGAAATCAAATCAGTTGAGAAAACCGATGAATTTCCTGAGGTCGAACTCAAAGACTTACCACCTCATCTTGAGTACGCATTTTTGGAGGGTGATGATAAATTACCCGTCATTATTGCTAAAGATTTAAGTGATGAGGAAAAGACTGCTCTAATAAAGGTCTTGAAGTCACACAAGCAAGCCATTGCTTGGAAACTCTCCGACATAAAGGGTATCAACCCTGAATTTTGTACTCACAAGATCTTAATGGAGGATGAATTTAAACCAGTAGTCCAACATCAAAGAAGGGTAAATCCTAAAATCCACGATGTTATCAAACAAGAGGTTCTCAAACTTCTTGATGCAGGATTGATTTATCCCATCTCTGATAGTCCTTGGGTTAGTCCCATTCACTGTGTTCCCAAAAAGGGTGGCACAACTGTTGTCACAAATGAGGAGAATGAGTTGATCCCAACTCGATTGGTTACAGGGTGGCGTGTTTGCATTGACTATCGTAAGTTAAATGATGCCACCCGAAAAGATCACTTTCCTCTCCCCTTTATGGACCAAATGCTTGAGAGATTAGCAGGGAATGAGTACTATTGTTTCCTTGATGGTTTCTCGGGTTACTTTCAAATTCCCATTGATCCACAAGATCAAGAAAAGACCACCTTTACATGCCCCTACGGAACCTTTGCTTATAAACGTATGCCTTTTGGCTTATGCAATGCTCCAGGCACATTCTGTTGACATAAATAAATGCCTAAAAACATTATCAATATTTATTCATATCTCTATGTTTTGATGATCACAAAATGTAAACTCATTAAAACATAAACTTATAAATTAAACAAGTACTTAGTTGTAAATATTCACTTCTACAACTAAAATCACTTAAGGTATGAATGAACTAATGCTTAATGCATTATATGATCAAAGGAACATTTTCTTAATAACTAGATTTTTTATAAAACATCAAAAACATTTTATATATTTTTGAAAAACTTCTTTGGTATTAAATAAAAATGTTTAATCTTTTATAAAAATATGAATTCAAATTTTTAACCAAAATCAGTTAAAATGTTCCAGAAAAACTTTCCCCACAAAAGGACAAAATTGGCCAACGTTCAGTAGGGGCGGCCCCCTTAATTTTGCTAGGCGGCCCCCTTAATAATTAAGGGGACCGCCCCCGCTCCAGTAGGCCTCCAGCTGTCCATTTTTTCTTCTATAAATACCAGCCTTCTCCTGGATTTTTACTCACCCTTTTGCACTAAAACTTTCTGTTATAGATCTCATTTCATATCTTCAAAAAAAACCTTTGATCATGTAATCTTAAGCATTGATTTCCAAGTGATCCAAGCTTCCACCATCCAAGTGCAAAAGAAGAATACTTCTATCAATCAAAATTAGAAGTATTGCAACTTAGTAGCATCTTGTTATTCTAGTTCTTTGTTTTGTATACCTTGTATATCATTCATTCATTTGTGTATAAGGTGTGGGTGAACATAAGTGACTAGATATGTATAGTGTGTAAGTAGTGAAGAAGGTGTATAAGTTGTTGTGTTGTAAAGAAGTCATGTAGAAGTTGTAAAGCCGTGGTGTAGAAGTTGTGAAGCCGTGGTGCAGATGTCGTGAAGCCGTTGCTTAGAAGTTGTGAAGTCATCATGTAGAAGTCGTGAAGCCGTTGCTTAGAAGTTGTGAAGTCATCATGTAGAAGTCGTGAAGCCGTTGCTTAGAAGTTATGAAGTCGTCATGTAGAAGTTGTGAAGCCATAGCTTAGAAGTTGTGAAGTCCTAGTCGTGAAGTCCTAGTGTTGAAGTCGTGAAGCCGTAGCATAGGAGTTGTGAAGCGGTCGTGTTGAAGTTGTGAAGTCTTGGTCGTGAAGCCGTAGCTTAGAAGTTGTGAAGTCGTGGTCGTGAAGCCGTAGCTTAGAAGGTGTGAAGTCGTGGTCGTGAAGCCGTAGCTTAGGAGTTGTGAAGTCGTCGTGTAAAAGTCGTGAAGCCGTTGTGTAGAAGTCGTGAAGCCGTTGTGTTGAAGTCGTGAAGTCGTCGTGAATAAGTTGTGTACAAGTTGTGTTGTGAAGTTGTGAGATTGGTTCTAGCTACGATTAGAACTCGACATTTAGCTTTGTGTCGTTAAACCCGTGTAAGCCAAAATCGTGTAAGGTTTTCTCCGCCATAAGGGAGCTTATTGAAGTTGTGAAGAAAACTCTCGAGCAAGGTGTGCTCGGGGAGTGGAGTAGGGCAAGGAAGGTGTCCTTATAGCCGAACCACTATAAATCTCTCGTGTCTCGGTTAGATCTTTCCATACCTTATTTATTTCTTTACTTGCATCGTCATTACTTTCATACACATAGGCTTATATAATTGCTAGTATTAATTAGAGGTCAACTTCACATAAAGAACAATTTGAAAATCCATTCAAGAAACCAAAACTTTTACAATCAATTTAAAAGAATACATATATAACTAATAATAAGATTTAAGTTTTATTTTTCATAACAAACTTGAATCTAAGTTTTTAAAAGTAAACAAAGGTTTTATAATAAATTAAAAAGACGTAAAACTATTCAACCCCCCCTTCTAGTTTTCCACAATTGGTATCAAGAGCCACGTCAATCAAGATCTTTAAAATATACTGTATTTTAAAACTTGAATCGATCTATGGAATTCGAAAAATATCTAGAAGGGGAATCTTTGCTAAAACCACCACTATTTGAAAACTATACTTTTCTTGAATGGAAAAATAAATTTGAAACTTATGTGAAATCAATTGATCTAGATCTTTGGCATGTCATTTCGATTGGTGATTTTGAAAGTCAAACAAAAACGGATTTTGAAAGACAAACAAAAACGGATTTTGAAAGTCAAATTGATTATTTGAAAACAAAGAATGAAATAAATAATAAAGCTAAAATAATTATTTATAAAACCTTGCCGAAAGTTGAATATGAAAGAATATTCTTCTGTAAAACGGCAAATGATATTTGGAAAAATTTCTTAAACTTTCATCAAGAAAAATGTCAAGCCAAAGATGAGGATTTTGATCTTGTACATGAATTGGTTATCTTAGAAAATTTAATAGATAAACATTTAGATAAAATAGATACATATGCTACTAGTTCAAATGTTGTTAATGTATGTATTAACGACGAAGACTACATGAATCAACTCCAAAGTGAACTTAATCCAAAATCATGGAGTGACACAGACGAAGGAGAAGATCATCATCCGTACAAGACATGTTCGGGTCAAGCCACTTCGGTTTAATTAAGGTGTTAGAAGCTTGCCATGATATACTTTCACACCTTGGTTATCTTGAAGACTCACCTATCATTCACACGTCGATCATCATCTGAGACATTACGAAGAAAAGCTAGGACGTGAGGTAAGTTCTCTTTTTAAAATTTCATAAGTAATTACTTCATGCATATAATCTTATTAATGCCTTAGGATACGCTTAGTCTAATAGGTTGCTTTGCCTTTACACTTTAGTTATATTCGTTCGGTGGCTTAATGAACTAGAAACCCTTTAGTTAGCCCCCCTAAGTATTAGTAAACCAAGCAATCTTCATATTTGGTACTCTTCGATAGGTAAATTTAGGAACTTAATTTCTTCTAAAAAGAGAATGACTACTGGAGAATCTATTGACTAGAAACTCAATTTGACCTAACGGTTGAATTGCTTCTATGTGAGAAGTTGGGTGTGTGTAACCCATAAAAACGGTCGTGTTTAGCCTGAATTGAGCACCACTAGTAATAGTCTCATACTCATTCTCCAACTTGAATACATTATTCTTCCTAAATATACCTAACGATAGTTTACTATTATGAACTTTGCTTTTCACTAGAGCTTTTCATTCCTAGATGTATGTCATCCTGCATATATAAAATTTCTAGATGTTTACTTGCTCCTATGTGATTTGACTGCATGTCTTCGTAATTATTTGTTTAGTTGTTGAATGCATTGTCATTATGATAGCTTTTGTTTTTCTCTAACTACTCTGACATGATGTATTTTTGTATTTAGTCATAATACATGCGTAAATGTCATAGGATATGTAGAAAGAGGTAGCATGTGACAATAGACTTGAGCATGAGATCTTTTATAAACCATTATTTTTTAAACCTATAATTAATGGGACTTATTTTTAAATTTGCAAAAACTTCACATTTTGGAAAAATAAATTTTCAAAAGATTATGACACATTTCTATTTTACATGTTTCACCATCCTACCTTTCTTCCAAACTTGTGTCCATAATTACGTGTTTATCAAAAAACAAAGATTGGAAAATTATGTTTTCTTTCCTCATAAAAACATTTTGAAATAAAGCCAAAACTATTTCATTAATATATTTTTCACATCCACATAATACCTACTTTCAAGCATTGTTGAATAATACCAAAAACATTTCTTTAAATCATGTTTGGTGATCTCATATATGTCATATATACTTGTGTATATGACACTTATAAGTGAACTAAATCAAAAATGAAAAATCATGGTTTACTTATTAAAGATCTCACTTGGTACAAGTCTAGAAGTCCATGCTATCACAACTCCCCATTCCCTTGTACATAGATAATCATTAGGATTAATTAACTAGCCTTTTAATCTTCCTAAATATGCTACTAAGAATTACTTGGTGCTATGTAGTGTTTTCTTGTCTAACATATATATGTTACATGCTAAATGAGTTATTTGCATGCTAGATAATAATGTCTAATGAATATGCTTAGCATACATAAGTTATTAAATCCTAAATTGCCTCAAAAGAAGTTGGACTTGCTTGAAACTAAACCCAAAAACACAACCCTTTCAACAATTTTCTGCCAAAAACCCATTTCCAGTAACCTGGAAATCAGAAGATGGGCGGCCCCCTTAATTCATTAGGCGGCCCCCTTAATATTTAAGGGGACCGGCCATCTGATGGTCGAAGGTGCTGCTCCCTTTTTCTATTTTTTAGCCCATTTTATCCTATACTTCCCAAAATTCACAAACACATTTTGTCACAAACCACCCACCAAAATTTACCTTCCACAATCACATCATCACTACACCATAAATACCCAACTCCATCATAAATGCTCATCCATATCATCCATCCAAACATGTCATCATCTAACCACCCAAGATCCAAGCCTTCAAGAGTTGCTAAAATCTCAGTGAGGCCCATTTGGAGGAAGAAGCTTGACATTTGCCATAACCCAACAAATGATGTTGTTCAAACAAAACCAACACCTAAACCTCATCCTAATGAACCCTTTCACACACATAACCAATCATCCATATGTCCACCTTCATTCACTCATAATTACCCAAGTTCACAAATGTCTCCACCACCAAAAGTGTCACCACCACTTCCACCAAATAACAACCACTCTCCATCACCATCACCTTCCACTCAACACTTGAAGTTCATTGAAGAACTCAAGGAAGCCCATGAGCTTAATGCTCTCCTTGCTTTGCAACTTGCTCAAAGCAACTTAAACCCATCACCATCCATATCACCATCATTACCATCATCACCACATCACTTGAGTCAAATTGAGAAACATGTCAACAATTGTCCTTGTTGCATCTTTCTCCAATCAAACCATCATTACCATCATACCATCCATTCACCATCATTACCATCATCACCACATCACTTGAGTCAAATTGAGAAACATGTCAACAATAGTCCTTGTTGCATCTTTCTCCAAAATCAAACCATCACCTTAAATGAGCGTCTCACTTGGATTGAGTATCTTCTCACTAGATCTAATCCAACACAACCACTTGAACAACATCAAAACCCTCATTCAACATGGTCAAGTCCAAGCTCTCCACCTCCAATTCCTCTATCAACACTCTCTCCAACATCCATACACCCAAACTTACAACCCCATTAATCCAACATTTTTTTTACCCCCTCTTTACCATCATCCATCCAAAATAATCCAAGTTTTCATATCTCAAGCAAGTCCAATGGATCTCTTAGGCAATTTAAAATTTTCTACTTATTGCATGCTATAAGCAAAATATGTGTTGTATCAATAATTATGTTTTTAACATAATTATTTTCAACTAATGAATGCTTTATGTCTTGTCTTTAATATATGATTGTTATGCTTATTGCTTGTATACTTGATATCATGATATATATACATGCTTGATGATTAATAACATGCTTATTCCATAATATGTTTTAAATGTATGCATGCGTAATTAACATGTTTATGTCACTATTTAATCATTCTTGATGTACATATTCAAATGGATCTTGCTGCAAAAACACCCTAAAAATGACCCTTTTCTGGAAAATTTTCAAATTTGGTCGCCTGGGAAAACACCAGATGGGCGGCCCCCTTAATTCCCTAGGCGGTCCCCTTAATTTTAAGGGGGCCGGCCTACAATTAAGGGGACCGGCCATCTGGGCAGTAAAATTTACTGTTTTCTTTTGCATCTTGCGACCCCTTTTATCTAGCCCCAGCTACCATTTCTCTTAAAAGACGAACTGGTATTGGAATTTTACCACAAAACCTCCAAACCTTACCTAAATCAACCATCACCTCCATCAAAACACCCATTTTCATCCCTTGAACACATGCTTAACAACCAACCTCCACCACAACCTCCACCATTTTCACCCACTACACCACCACAACCTTCATTCTCACCAAATTAAGCATATGCAATGCTTAATCAAAAATAATTTTTCAAACCATTTTGTGTGCAAGCCCCATGGAAGATCATGTACTCCTAGAATGATTATGTAGATTGCATTACTTACTAGCTAATGTAAGATTGAATATAATCTTGGATGGTTGTGTATTGATACACAATATTTTTAATGAATGTCTTTATATGCATGCTTATTTTTGCCATATATATGCTTGTGCTTCTAATATTTTTCTTGCAAGTATTCCATGTATCGATTCCTTGGTGCCCTCAAACGAGGGGGAGCACACATCAAGGGGGAGTTCTCGTTCCGACAAATTTTGTCTCTAAAACTTGTCGGCTTAACCTTTTTGATTCTACAAAAAGGGGGAGAAGTGAATGTAAACTCACTAAATACTTGTCCAAAAATAAACTTTTTGGTTTAATGAGTTTAGGTTTTGTAATCATCAAAAAGGGGGAGATTGTTGACATAAATAAATGCCTAAAAACATTATCAATATTTATTCATATCTCTATGTTTTGATGATCACAAAATGTAAACTCATTAAAACATAAACTTATAAATTAAACAAGTACTTAGTTGTAAATATTCACTTCTACAACTAAAATCACTTAAGGTATGAATGAACTAATGCTTAATGCATTATATGATCAAAGGAACATTTTCTTAATAACTAGATTTTTTATAAAACATCAAAAACATTTTATATATTTTTGAAAAACTTCTTTGGTATTAAATAAAAATGTTTAATCTTTTATAAAAATATGAATTCAAATTTTTAACCAAAATCAGTTAAAATGTTCCAGAAAAACTTTCCCCACAAAAGGACAAAATTGGCCAACGTTCAGTAGGGGCGGCCCCCTTAATTTTGCTAGGCGGCCCCCTTAATAATTAAGGGGACCGCCCCCTATTTAAGGGGACCGCCCCGCTCCAGTAGGCCTCCAGCTGTCCAGTTTTTCTCCTATAAATACCAGCCTTCTCCTGGATTTTTACTCACCCTTTTGCACTAAAACTTTCTGTTATAGATCTCATTTCATATCTTCAAAAAAAACCTTTGATCATGTAATCTTAAGCATTGGTTTCCATGTGATCCAAGCTTCCACCATCCAAGTGCAAAAGAAGAATACTTCTATCAATCAAAACTAGAAGTATTACAACTTAGTAGCATCTTGTTATTCAAGTTGTTTGTTTTGTATACCTTGTATATCATTCATTCATTTGTGTATAAGGTGTGGGTGAACATAAGTGACTAGATATGTATAGTGTGTAAGTAGTGAAGAAGGTGTATAAGTTGTTGTGGTGTAAAGAAGTCATGTAGAAGTTGTAAAGCCGTGGTGTAGAAGTTGTGAAGCCGTGGTGCAGATGTCGTGAAGCCGTTGCTTAGAAGTTGTGAAGTCATCATGTAGAAGTCGTGAAGCCGTTGCTTAGAAGTTGTGAAGTCATCATGTAGAAGTCGTGAAGCCGTTGCTTAAAAGTTATGAAGTCGTCATGTAGAAGTTGTGAAGCCATAGCTTAGAAGTTGTGAAGTCCTAGTCGTGAAGTTCTAGTGTTGAAGTCGTGAAGCCGTAGCATAGGAGTTGTGAAGCGGTCGTGTTGAAGTTGTGAAGTCTTGGTCGTGAAGCCGTAGCTTAGAAGTTGTGAAGTCGTGGTCGTGAAGCCGTAGCTTAGAAGGTGTGAAGTCGTGGTCGTGAAGCCGTAGCTTAGGAGTTGTGAAGTCGTCGTGTAAAAGTCGTGAAGCCGTTGTGTAGAAGTCGTGAAGCCGTTGTGTTGAAGTCGTGAAGTCGTCATGAATAAGTTGTGTACAAGTTGTGTTGTGAAGTTGTGAGATTGGTTCTAGCTACGATTAGAACTCGACATTTAGCTTTGTGTCGTTAAACCCGTGTAAGCCAAAGTCGTGTAAGGTTTTCTCCGCCATAAGGGAGCTTATTGAAGTTGTGAAGAAAACTCTCGAGCAAGGTGTGCTCGGGGAGTGGAGTAGGGCAAGGAAGGTGTCCTTGTAGCCGAACCACTATAAATCTCTCGTGTCTCGGTTAGATCTTTCCATACCTTATTTATTTCTTTACTTGCATCGTCATTACTTTCATACACATAGGCTTATATAATTGCTAGTATTAATTAGATGTCAACTTCACATAAAGAACAATTTGAAAATCCATTCAAGAAACCAAAACTTTTACAATCAATTTAAAAGAATACATATATAATTAATAATAAGATTTAAGTTTTATTTTTCATAACAAACTTGAATCTAAGTTTTTAAAAGTAAACAAAGGTTTTATAATAAATTAAAAAGACGTAAAACTATTCAACCCCCCCCCCCCCTTCTAGTTTTTCACACATTCCAAAGGTGCATGATGTCCATATTCTCCGACATGATCGGGAAAACTATGGAGGTCTTTATGGATGACTTCTCGGTCATTGGGGATTCATTCAAAACATGTATCTCCCATTTAGAAAACATGCTGAAACGGTGTGAAGACACCAATCTTTGTCTAAATTGGGAGAAGAGTCATTTTATGGTCAAAGAGGGCATTGTCCTCGGCCATAAGATATCAAAGAACGGGATTGAGGTTGACAGAGCTAAAGTTGATGTCATTGCTAAATTACCTCATCCCACTACCGTCAAAGGTATTAGGAGTTTTCTGGGTCATGCCGGTTTCTATCGTAGATTCATACAAGATTTTTCTAAAATCGCCCGGCCTATGACTCATCTCCTTGAAAAGGATGCTCCTTTTATCTTCTCACCCGAGTGCATCGAAGCTTTTGAAACACTAAAGAAAAAGCTTACTGAAGCACCCATTCTGGTTGCCCCCGACTGGGATTTTCCCTTTGAGCTCATGTGCGATGCAAGTGATTTTGCTATCGGTGCAGTCCTGGGGCAACGAAAAGTCAAACACTTTCAGCCTATCCACTACGCAAGCAAAACCATGACTGAAGCTCAAACTCATTACACCACTACAAAAAAAGAATTATTAGTTGTGGTGTATGCCTTTGAGAAGTTTCGGCCATATTTGATCTTGACGAAATGTGTAGTGTATACGGATCACTCGGCTCTCAAATATCTCTTTGCAAAACAAGATGCAAAGCCGAGATTGCTCCGTTGGGTTCTCCTCCTGCAAGAATTTGATATCATTATACGTGATAAAAAGGGAGCTGAGAACCTAGCTGCTGATCATCTATCCCGATTAGAGAACCCACACCAAGATGTTTTCGAGAAAAAGGAAATAAATGAAACATTTCCTCTCGAGACACTCAATGCGGTTACTTTTCGTGGAGATTCTACTACCCCATGGTTTGCTGACTTCGCAAATTACCATGCGGGTAACTTCATAGTGAAAGGGATGTCGACCCAACAGAAGAACAAATTCTTCAAGGATGTTAAACATTACTTCTGGGACGACCCCTACTTGTTTAAAATCTGTGCGGATCAAGTCATCCGACGGTGTGTTTATGGACAGGAAGCTATTGACATTCTCAAAGCTTGCCATGCTGGACCCACTGGGGGCCATCATAGTCCAAACTACACCGCCAAAAAGGTGTTTGATTCCGGGTTTTATTGGCCCACAATCTATAAGGATGCCCATGATCTCATCAAAACCTGTGACGCTTGTCAGCGTCACGGAAATATTTCACAACGAAATGAAATGCCACAAAATGCTATTCAAGTTTGTGAAATCTTTGATGTCTGGGGCATTGACTTTATGGGGCTATTTCCATCATCTCGTGGAAACAAGTACATACTCGTGGCTGTTGACTATTTGTCAAAATGGGTTGAAGCAAAAGCCTTACCCACCAATGATGCCCGAGTTGTTGTAAAATTCTTGAAAGCTCTTTTTGCCCGTTTTGGAACTCCACGTGCTATAATCAGTGATCGTGGTACACATTTCTGCAATGAAAAATTTGATAAAGTCATGCAAAAGTATGGTGTAACTCACCGCCTTTCTACTGCGTATCATCCACAAACAAGTGGACAAGTAGAAGTTTCAAATCGTGGTATTAAAAGAATACTGGAAAGGACTGTAGGAGAAAATCGTGCATCCTGGTCGGATAAATTGGATGATGCACTATGGGCCTTTCGTACAGCTTACAAAACACCCATCGGGTGTACACCTTACAAGCTTGTGTACGGAAAGGCATGTCATCTTCCTATCGAATTAAAGCACAAAGCCTACTGGGCCTTGAAACATGCTAACTTTGACCTCCAAACTGCGGGTGATCACCGTAAAGTTCAAATGAATGAATTAAATGAACTGCGTGATCAGGCATACGAGAACTCTTTGATCTACAAAGAAAAGACAAAGAAGATTCATGACTCAAAAATAAAGAACCGCGTTTTTAACGTTGGTGATCGAGTCCTTCTTTTCAATTCAAGATTAAAGATCTTCTCAGGCAAACTCAAATCCCGTTGGTTTGATCCATTCACTATTACAAAGGTTTATCCATATGGTACCGTTGAGTTATCTCAAAATGACGGTCCAAATTTTATAGTGAATGGCCATCGGTTAAAACACTACTTTGGAGAGGACATACCACCCATGGTTGTCCCGGATCTTCAAACTTTCCCCATGAACCAATAAATGCGGGGTCGAGTGAAGCTAAGTGACTCGGTGAACAAAAACATTAGCAAAACATGGGTTTTCACCCATGTCTCTGACTTCTTTCTCTTTTCTACCACCTAAGTATGGGGGAGTTGCCCCTGTTGTTGTATATATATAATTCAAAAAAAAATGATTATAATAATTGTTTTGTTCCCACGCTTGGCTAGTAGTATTCCCTTTTTACATTCTAAGTGTTGGCATAATAGCCGGTGCTTTGAATATTGAGGGCAATATTCAATTATAAGTGTGGGGGGGGGGGAATTCTGGCGAATTTTGTCACATTGTACCTTCTAGTGCCCTATTCCCCCGTTTTGGCCAAAAATTTTAAAATTTTTTCATTTGGTGGAAGTGCTTTGCACTAACACAACAAATGGTTATCTGTCCACCATGTCTAACCCACATAATGACTGGCTAATCCGAGAGCAAACGGCTCTAGGTAAAGATGTCTCAAATCCGTTTATGGCTTACAATTTGCCAAAAATTGTATGGTATTCAACTCCCCATATCTTTATAAGTGAAGAGTTGGCTAGCCCGCAAGGTTATGGCTTGTGGTAAAGGCATTGGAAAACCATAATTGGTAATCAGCTCACCAAAGATAATAACTGTATTTTATCTAAGAGTTGGCTAGTCCAGAAGCAAACGGCTTTTGGTAAAGACAAATCAAATCCGTTGACAGCTGATGGTTTGCTCAAAATCATTTGGTTATTAATGTACCAAAGTATCATACTAAAACATTGGCTACTCCAGAAGTAATGGCTATCTAGTAAAGAGAAAAATCCATTAAATTTTCAAAAAGTATTGCTAGGGACTAGCAATAGTTTAGTGTGGGGGATTGATGAGTGTCTAAATACTCATCATTTCTGTCACATTTAGACTGCAAAAACATTTAAAAACATGCAGATATGCTTCAAAATACAGGAAATATCATTTGATTGTGTTTTTATGTGTTGCAAGTGCAAAAGAATTGAAAACAGGTAAAAACGAACAAAGTTTGCATAATTGGCAGTTTCAGTCCCTGAACTTTCAAAAGTTGTCAAAATTAGTCCTTGGTTTTCAAAAATGGAAAATTAACTTTTATGGTCCCTAGAATTAATTTTCACTATTGGCAACTATGGTCCTTGGATATTTCAGGAAATTACACAAATGGTCCCTAAGGTTAAATCCGGATCAAACTAAATACCTAAACCCATTTACCCAACTAAACCCAATCCTAATATCTTAACCCAAGTCCAACCATTACCCAGCCCACAAGCCCAATCCACTAAAAATAAACCCAAACCCGACTCCCTTAGTTAATCAGAAGTTTGACTTCGGTCAAACTCATCCCCTTCAATACCACCCCGCCAAAACCAAAACCACCCCTCACCCACAGTATTTCTCTGCAACTCCACCCCCTCCTCCTCAGCACTCCACCTAACATGCCAAAAGGCATTTAATGCTTCTTCCTCAGTACACTCAACCAGAGATAGTGGATTTTTCCACTATCTCATTTTTGGCGCCAAAATCCTATTGAAGGGCTGAGATCATTTGAAGCTAATCCAAGGGTACAAGAATGATTAGAAGAAGATAAGAGAGATATCCCATCTTAGTTTTGTATATATAGGACCTCTTTGTAAGCCTAAAAAGGCAGTAGTTAAGTTTTATTAATCGTTTTTAATTATCAGTCATTTACTTATTGTAATTTTCAATTCCAGTTGTTAATTCAAGTTGTTCTGAAGTTATTCACTTTCTTGTAATTCAGTATTGTACTCAGTTTCAGTGATAATAGAAATGCAAGTTTTTTGTTAATTCGAATTAAGCTTATTCTTGTTAAGAATCAACCACAAACACTACCCAACCTTGCTATAAGCTTATATAAGCTTTTCATAGCTTTTTGTAAGCTTATATAGTGATTCTCAGTTATATTCAAGAATTCCAAGAAAAGTCAATGAAAGTCAACATAAGCTCACAATAAGCTCTTCTGAAGGAAAAAGCTATTCAGGAAGGCTTTTTCTGTTTTTCTAGCTTGTGTGAACAAGCTAGGAATGTTCTGGTTCCTTGTTCTTTTGTTCATCTCTTCATTGTAAGCTTTTCAATTTTAAGCTTAATTCACTTCCTGTAGCAATTTAATATTCACTTCATTGCAATATTATATTAGCTTATTATAGTTTTTTATCTTATTAATAGTTTTATTTTTCATCAGTTTCATAAGTATTTTTATAGCTTGTTCTATACTTTGCTTAAAATCAGTTAAAAAAGCCATAAATAGCTTAATCTAGTAAACTACTTATTAATAAGCTCATTTCAGTTTTTAATTATTAATTATCATATAAATAAGTTAGTTAAACTTAGTTCAGTGAATTTCTTAGCTTAAAGTCAGATTTTCATTTGAAAATCCAAGACAGAACACCATAAAGGGGTGTTTGGTTCATAGCTTAAGTTGGTCCATTCAGCTTGTTACTGTAGAATTACCAATTGTCCAACTTTGATTCAGCTTTTCTTAGTCCATATAAGGTGTTTTTAAGTCTCAGTAAGCAATATAGATAGATATACTAGTTTCTAGTACCCTGTGATCATTTCAGCCTTTAAAATGACCAAATAAGCTAGAATAAGCCATGAGCTTATTCTGACCCTATCCTTGGTTTCTTTGAGTCTCTCACAGTCATATTAGAGTATTCCCAATAGCCTAGGTTTGGTCTCTGTGGTGTTGTGCATATCTGCACAAATCTGCATAAGCAGACTCAGTATACACTGAGCAAAACACCATTTCTCTAGCTGCTAATCTCAACTGTTTATCTGCTTATTTACTTAAGCTCACTTTTTGATTTTTGGTTTATAATTAGTTCACATAGCTAGCTTTAAGATAATCATTTGGTATTTCACTTTAAAGCTTATTAGATTGCTTAAAATAAGTCTGCAATAAAGCCCTTAGGACTGATTCAGGGCTGCAATAACTTTTTGTTCTTTTCAGCATCTGATCTAGCCTCTAATTGAAGTTAAATTGAGTTGTTAAATTTGGGGCTTTTAGTGTTTTTGAGTAGCCAGTAGTACTAGCAAGCTTTTGCCCCCATAATCTTCCACTTTTCTGCTTATTTAAGTGCTTAAAATTGCTCTGCAAGTTGGCTGATTTCCCTGATATTTCTGCATAATTTTTGATTCTGTTCAAGTGCTTATCTGCTTATTCCAATTGCTTATTTGAGCTTTTTAAGTTGAATTGTGCTTATATTAGTGTATTGGGTTAGTCCTGAGTCTTTGGTAATTTTTAGAGCTTTTTAGCTTATTTTTGGGCTTATTCCCAAACTGCTTATCAGCCCATTTGCTTATTAGGGTTTCTAAAAGTTCTAATTTTATTTTTCCTAGATTAAGAATAATATTTTAGATTTTCCTGAAAAGTTTCATATTTTTCCTAAGTCATTTGCTATTTTTAATCCTTTTAATTAGTTTATAATAGTAATTAATTCATAATAAATTAAATAATAATCAGAAAAATATAAATCTTTTTTCTAAAATTTTCTTTTATTATTTAGGATTTAAGAAAAATAATTTTGCAATTTTAGGATTAGTTTTCTAATATTTCAGTTTTTATCCCGTTTTCAGATTTCCTGTTTCGCGTTTTTAATATAATTGTGTTAACCTTAATATTTCAGTGAGAATTTGTTTCGCATTTATTAAAATAGAATTAAACAATCAAAATCCTATTCCCAATCATCAGTCACTCTAATCCAAAACTTAAACAATTTGCCCATTCACTCCTCGTTGGGAAACGATCCGGGTAATCACTTACCTGGTTTCACACTACACACACAAACGTGAGTCTTTGCAAGTATCATTTTTCACAAAAGGGTGATTTGTATTTATTCACGCGTATCCGTCATTGCATAATATTTATATATACGTTTTAGCACGGATCAGACAGCCATTATATCGACTTCACATATGTCATTCGAGTTTTTCTACCTTTCTTCGCCTATAAGGTAGATTGTCCTTTCCTTCACTCCTTCGGGAATGAGGACAAAGTTTTTGACCCCGACATCTCCATTTATCATTCTTTTGAGCCGGGTGTATCTCATCGGAGTGGAACTTTCAAGAACTTCAATGTTTATCCAAACATATTGAATGAAAGTCCGATGGAGATTTTCTCTTCCACATGCTTCCCCAAGAACCAATGAATTCGGGGTCGAGTCAAGCTAGTGACTCGGTTAACAAAAATATTAGCACCACATGGGTGACAACCCATGTTTCTGACTTCTTTCTATTTTCTGACACTAAGTGTGGGGGGGATTCCTCTAATGTGCTTTGTTTTGTGTGTTGTTTGCTCTTGTTTGCAGGTTTCCCTTAGATCGTGATGATTGATGCGCCTGTTTTCAATCCAGCCGCCCAATATCCGATCTTTTAGCTAACGTTTATCTAGGGATATCTTGTTAATCCTTTTTGTGAAAAACGGAGATTTCTGTTCCACACTTGGCTATTAGTATTACCTTTTTACGTTCTAAGTGTCGGCATAATAGCCGGTACTTTGAATATTGAGGGCAATATTCAATTCTAAGTGTGGGAGGGGGGGGGGGAATTCTCGCGAATTTTGTCACATGTGTACCTTCTAGTTCCCTAGTACCCCCGTTTTGACCAAAAATTTTAAAATTTTTGTCGTTTTTGAATAAGAAATTGCAAAAAAAAAAAAAAAAAAAAAAAAAAAAAAAAAAAAAAGTTAGTCTTGATTAGGTTAAAACAAAGGGAATCCCGACTCTGCCAGAGTGTTGATCTGGCTGCTTCCTTTACGGTTAGACTAAGGTTTTACGATATGTGCAAATGAAAATGCTAAGCGTAGAATAGTTGGTTTTCTTTAGAGCTTATATAAGTAATCTATGGTTTTTCCTCCCAGTAGATAACAAATTTGACTTAATAAGTGATTATTTTCAAACATTTGAACACACAAAATTATTTTTTATACGATTTTGAAAAATACTAGTTCAAAGCTTTATTTAAACTTCGGAACAAGCATATGTCATAGTAATGCAAAATAAAAGTGATACGTTGCTTGAAAGTAGCAAAAATTAAGTAATAAATGTATGTGCTAAAAAGCTACGGTTCAAGATCGGCCCTTGGATTCTTATTTTCGGAAGGCATTTAGGTCTTGGCTACCCTCTTACACCGGCCCTTGGACCTCTAATTCAGGAATGTGTGAGGTCTTGGTCTAACACCCTTGGATCCTCATTTCAGGAATGTTTAGAGTCTTGGAACTCTCCGTTGTAACGGCCCTTGGATCCTTTATTCCGGAAGGTGTAAGGTCTTGGTTCCCGTGAAACTCCGTTAGTTTATGTTGCACAAGTAAAAAATAAAAAATAAAATGAAAAATGATGAAAAAAATGAAAAGAAAAAAATAAAATAAAATGGAATAATATTGCAAAATGTAATAAGCTTTGATGTGTTGAATAAAGTTTTGAAACTTGCTTGTTTTAAATTTTAAATCTATCTTTCAACTAGTATTAGTCAAAATCTTATAAAAACGTCGATTTTTGTGATCAAAATTTTGAAAATTCAAGCACAATCACCTAACTTTAATAAATTGTGGGAGTGAAAAGTTAAGTCTCGGCTTACATAGATTATTAGTATAAGTAGTGTTAGCATTTTACAAAAAAAAAAAAAAAAAAAAAAAAAAAAAAAAAAAAAAACATTTGCACATTGAGTTTAAGCTTAGTTGGGAGTATAAAAAAGAGGATGACGATTTCAATTCCCTGGAGACACCCATTTTGTGTGAATCCCGTTCCATGATACCATTTTTGGAAATCAAGCATGTTATCTATTTTTGTTTTTAGTTTAAATTTCTTGCATCAAATAAAAAGTCAAAACGGGGTATGCTTGGTATTCTTTTGATCCTTTCATTACTTTATATGATCGGATTGCTAGCGATTAGCAATTGATAGTGTGGGGGGATGATGAGTGCCTATTTACTCATCATTTTATGCCCATATAAGACACAAAAATGACCAAAAACACCCAAATAGATCAAATATTGTTGCAAATATTCTTTGTTTGTGTTTTTATGTGTTTCAGGTACAAAAGGATAAAAAAACAGGGCAAAAAACAGACAAAACCGAGCACAAGATTGGAAAATCGTCAAAAGGATTGAAAACGGGGCAAAAACGGACATTTTTTGGATCAACTTGACACCAATTGAAGCATTTAATGAAGAAAAGAAAAGTCAAAGTCAATCCCGGGGTAGGGCAGTGGAATGAGTATGGAAAAACAAACCCGACACCAAAAATCACTTTTCACTAATTATCCTAAACCTAAACCTAATTATCCTAAACCTAAACCTAAACCTAAAACTAATTTCCTAAAACTAAAAATAACCAAACCTTACCCTTTTATCCCTAAACCCAGCCCAACTCAAACACAACCCGATCCACCAAATAAACCCAACCCATTTTCCCTTATCAATAAACCTGGGTCAATCCCAGTCAACTCCCCACCATCTCTTTCCCGCTCACCTTTCTCCACTTCCCCAGAAAAACCCAGACACCATGTCCCAAGATACTGCTCCAGCCACCCTTCTTGTACCTTCTCCACCTCCTTTTCCCCCCTAGATAGCCAAGTACATCTTCACGTGTTACCCATCTTCCAGTTGGATATCCACTCAACAAATCTTTCCCGCCAAAATGAGAATTAACGACCAAGATTGATTGGAAGCAATCCAATGGGTGGGATTTGCTCAGGAAGGATGAGAGAAGCTTTTTGGATGGCTATTTAAGGAAATGAAGACACACAGAGATAGGGGTCCTGCTTTTAGACCATTCGTAGTGTAGAAATTGCTTATTGTTGTTTTATGAATGTTATTTCTTGTATTAATTGAATCTTTGTAATCTTTTCAAGTTATTAATAGTTCTGAATCATTTAAATCCTTTGTTCCTTGTTTTTTTTTTAATACCCAGTTGTGTGAAAATAAGCTGAAAAAGCACTTGAATAAGTGCTTTTTCGACATTGTCCAAAACAAGCTCAATACAGCTTGTTTGAGCTTATTTGAGCTAAATCCTAGCTAAACTCATCCCCACAAGTTCCCTGTAAGTTTTTCCCATTGTCAGTTCAATTTGGCCATATCACTGTTCAACTGCTTAATAACTTATTAGAGATCAAGTAGTTTAAGCCCTTACCTGTGGAATTTTTAAGTTCATTATTGTGGTTTTAGTTGATCTTCTATTGTTGGTTAAGTTGCATTTAAAGTGGTAGTGCTTTTGGTCAATGTTCCAGTTCTGTCTGCACAGAACACAGAATAGGTAACTGCAATGGTTTTCTTTGATTAATTTAGGGGTTGATTTGCTATGGAATAGTGTTGAATTTCAATTAATAAGTTGTTTTTCAGTTTCTCATTGCTGTTTTCATTTTTTTAGATTAGTCCTTAGCTTGATAATGGCTTTTAATTTGCCCTCAAAATCTCCCTCAGTGCATCAGTTGACTGATGCAGTCAGTTCACTAATGTCTGGATCAGACATTTTTTCAGTGCTAAATTATAAGCTCTTATCAAGTTTTATTTTCTTCTGATTTCCAATTTTTAAGTTCTTTGATAGTTAATCTTGATCTGTTTTGAGTTTTGGTAATTTTTCTTATTGCTTTTGTAGCTTTTTAATCAGCTTAAAACTGCCTCAGTTGGCTTATTATGCCCTGCACTCAGCCTTTTGCTTATTCCCTTTGAATCAGTGCTTATTGCTTAGTAATTTGGCTTATTCTGAGGTTGTAGATTTAGATAGATCATACCTTGCTTAATTGTCACACCCCGTCAAAGGCGAAAACACGGGCTGTAACTGAGAAAGACACATTGCATAACATCATAGATTCATACCACACAATTATTTTATTAATAGCTTACAAAACATTCTTCGACCAAATTTAAAAGGGAAACATGTCTCTTTTGAAATCTTGACATCTTGAACAAACATAGTAGCGGTTATCAGATAGTATGACTCCGATAAATGTGCCTTCAAATACTTTAGTAATGATCCACCTGAAAATGGTACTAGAAAACGTCAACATAATGTTGGTGAGCTTGTAGGTTTGAAAGTTAAACCACGAAGCTGTGAATAATAGCGTAGGACAATAGTGCACATGAATACCAATTACAAGCACGTTATCCAAACAGTAATAGTGTCGCGCCAACTGAACCTATAATGTCCATCATACTCATAACCAATATCACGTGGGGAGCTACCCCGATAGATCTATCAACACGTAGGCTCTCAACAGAGAGTTAACAGTTACACCAACTGAACCTATAACACGTAGGCTCTCAACAGAGAGTTAACAGTTACACCAACTGAACCTATAACACGTAGGCTCTCAAAAGAGAGTTAACAGTGGCATCACAAAACAAACACGTCACAGCATATAATTGCATCATCACACATAATGTCCAAAAACATGAAAACAGTATAATCACAGCATGAAAACAGTTAAAATATCATTTGAGTACCATTTTCCCCCAAGGAAAAACATAATGAAAAAGGGGCTACGAGAACTCACCTCAGTCCAGCAAGGCAATATCACAACAATGTCAGAGAGTATAACAGCACAACAGCTCAAAGGTAGCTTAACGCAACAGCATCTAAAATCTCACAGCAACTAGGGTCTCACGGCACAACGGACTCGGCACAACCTAATAATATAAAGTCTCGTTTCAAAATATATCTCAAATTAAATGTGCAAGAATTAACCGTTCCTATTCCCATAATTAACCCAATCCATTTTCAAATTAATCCAATTCTATATCCATAATTGATCTCGTTTTAGCCCTTATTTAGGTGTTTGGTATCATCATTCGTGTAACAGTAGGGAAACACAGACTCAAGAGTACACACACCAAAAGAAAACAAGACAACGGAATTTGACGTGAAAAGTGTTGACGAGAACTCGAGTCAAGAAGAGATGACGAGGAGAAACCAAAAAGATAACAAGCAGTAAGCACAACAAATAAGATGAATAAATTGGTAAGCGTCGGTACTTTCTCATAATTCCATTTAGTTATAAAACTATACTTGTTTTACAGTTTAAAAGTCAAATTTCGCCAAGACTCGTTCGTTCATTGAACGTTCCCAAGTCGAAGGACTTTATTAGAATTAATTTCCAACGTAGTTTAGATGACGTGTAATTTATAAATATTATTGTTCGTTAGACATTATTTCCTTTATTTACCCGTTACGAATCGAATACATTAAATTCATTATGAGTCTAATGCATTATATTCGTTTCATGTCAAATAGTCCAAAATGTCCAAAGTACAATAATATCTCAAGTCAAAATATATTTCAAGTCCGGTGTTGAAATTTTTCCCATAATAAATCGACTTACCAATCAATGACCAATTAAATAAACTAACAAATCCAAATATGGTAATCTATGGTTCATGTGTCTCGAAAAGTCTAATAGCCCTCGTGCGTTCCGTTTCGATTTAATAGTCTATCCATTTCATTTTATCAAAATATTGGTTATTAATTAAGTTTTAATAACAATTTAATTCTATATTTATCAATTATCTTTTATTACTTTCCTTATTTTACTTTGTCCATAACAAGTAAAGGTAGAGTCGAAACACACGAGTTACTATTTCTTTCGAGCCACATTTGAACAGTTCATAATTTAAACCCAATCCCACACAAACCAAATATGCCCTCGGTTTTACTAGTCGGGTCAAACTAGTCAATATGTCAAATATTAAACCAAGTAAATCAACATCTCAATAAATTTTCCAAATCCCAAAACCAAATATATCCTCAGCCAACTGAATATCAACATCTCAATAGTTTCTCAAATCCCAAAAGCCAAATATACCCCGGAACCAACCATAACATAAACTTACCATGCCGAGACCTCGGGGTCTCGGCTTGAGTCGTTGTCGCGAAGAAGAAGACCAAGCGGACCAAAGAGCGAGGAAACAAGATAACCAATACCATACCATAACCGAGACCTTATGGTCTCGGCTAAATCAAACGTGACTCTAATAATATACGCGACCCAAGGTAAACCAATAAATCCAAAACCCATCTAGCTAAACGGTTTGAACAACAAAATGAAAAGGAGCAAGCCGGAACGGAATAAGCTCAACAAGCTTATAAAAGAAGCTAAGTCAATACCCTCGGTCGTGAGCTTATTAAGCTCGAACCATAGATCCAGAAAACAAGAGTGACTAGACACGAAAATGATGATACCCCATATATTTTTAGCTCGTATTCCATCTTAAGAATTTGTTTGAACCCGTTTCATAGATTAGCTTTATTTCTTACCAGTTCACAAAAACATGACTCGTTTATACACTTACCAATAAAGAGAGAAGAAAGATGATAGGACGGCGGCTGTGGTGTGCGTGGTTACACGGCGCGTGGTCTTCAAAACAGTGCTCACAAGGACGATTTAAGGGTGAGTGTGATGTAGTTTTGGTTGTGGGAGTGGTGGTGTACACGGTGGTGATGGTGGCAGTTTGGGTGGCGGCTGGATAAGCCAGGGAGAGGGAAGAGAGAGAGAGGGGCTGTGAATATGATGAAACCATGGAACCCTAGTTTCTTATACCAAGTTTTAGAAATGTTAAAATAAAAATGTAAAGTTTAAGATACTAGAGGGAGGGCACGGGTAAATATGACTACAGTGACCAATATCGAAAGTTTTGTAAAACTTCCAATAAAAGTGTTTCTCGGGCTCGTTTAATGTACTAAAAGTTCTCGTAAGCCGTTATATCTTGCGCCAATATTTCTAAATTAGTTTTTCCATTAAAAATGACTATAAATACGCTCATGTTCGTTTAACGCGTCTAAATTCGATATTTCACGTATTATTAGGTTTAGACTCGTGCCGACTCGCATTGTGTTCTACTTTCACGTTTCATGAGAAAAATCTCTCGATTTCAGATCAAATGATGTCCAAAAAGCTCGAAAAATATATAACAGGAAATAATAAATGAAACTTATTATTAAAATAAGTTTGGAAAAATCATCGTCTGCCGCAACTGGTTTCGAGTTTTATAAATAAGTATTGCCCTAAAAATGCCGGTTGCTACATTAATGTAGCTTATTTCAGTTTTGCCTTAGCTTAAATAGCTTATCAGTTTTTGCTTAATAGCCTTTTAGCTTATTTTCCTTAAAAGTTCACTGAACTGAGTCAAACAGCTTATTTCTGGGCTTATTTGAGGTTTCTGAAAATAGTTCTAGTTGCAAAACTTGCTTTAGTTTGTTAAAAGAAAAATAAAATAAAATAAATAGTTTAGCAAAAAGAGCACCATGGGACTCGAACCCTGGTCTCTCAGCTAACCACACACATACTTAACCATTCCGCCTTGGGTCTTTTCTGACCAAGGGTGCATGGTTATTTCTTTTAACCGTTTTTTTTACCCTTTGCTTATTAGACCAATTTAGCTTATTTCCAGCTAATCTGGATAAGCTGGCTTAGTGTTTTTATTTTTCCTAGATTCAGCATATTACTAAGTAGTTTCCTGAATTTTTCCATAATTTTCCATTTATGTTTAATATTTTTAATCTATTTTTCTTTTTAAATTAATTTTTAATTCGTATTAAATTAAATTTTAGTCAAAAAAATATAATTCTTTTTTTCAAAATTTTCTTTTATTAATTAGAATTTAGGAAAAATAGATTTGTACCCGTAGAGTTAGTATTTCATCGTTTTGACGTTTAGGCTCGGGATTTTCCCGGTTTAAACGCGTGTTTTATTTTTCTTTACGTTTCTTTGCTACGTGAGCTTTCGATTATCATTTCCCTTGCTTTATAAGTCGTTTTTAATTTATGTTCATCAATCTTAGCTTAAAAACCCAAATTCCCATTATTTTCCTTATTCACGACACGAATCACGAATCGAGATCACGAATTCCATTCAATCCTTCGTTGGGAAAACGACTCGGGTTTACATATTTCCTTTGTAAATCCTTGGAGAAAAATACGTGTTTATTCCATCGAATCAAACTTCATACTCACTTTAATCGAGACTGCGACCCCATTTAATTGAAGTGGTGACTATGAGCATTATATATCAGATTCTTAGAGGTTAAAGCAGCCACTACGGCTTGGCAGATTGCATCGGCACTAGACAATGTAAACATCCAATGACCGTTATCATAGTGGTGTGCCAGCATAGGGTATTGGCATTCCAAAAGCTGATTTCTACACTATGGCCGTTATTAGGGGTGTCAGTAGGGTCGGGTTGACTCGACCCGAACCCGATAAGGCTATTCGGGTCGGGTCTAATCGGGTCAAAAAATCTAGTCGGGTTGTTTTGACCCGAACCCGATAACCCGATAGTGTTATCGGTTCGGGTTAGGGTTAAATAAATAATGCTATCGGGTTATCGGGTCAACCAGATAAGACCCGACAATCACTTATTGCTTTTTAATTATTACTTTCTAGAGCCCAATGTCTCATAGTCTGTTTAATATCTATTTCCTATGCATGAAACATTTGGTTTACCCATTTTTCATCATTACACCTCTGTAAACCCTTCCCTCCTGACAAATCCATTCTTCTACTCAACCCTCGAAAAATTGTTTATGGTTAGACTTATGTAATTAAAAAGTGAGCTTACATATAGTAGCTGTTATCTTAGAAGGTATGCAAATTTTGTTGGTGGCCTATTATCTCACGTCAATGATTGTTGGTGGCCTTCTAAAAGTGTTGATGAAACAAAATGACACAAGTATACCACGTATTCTAAACGACATACACCATTAGTGTTTTGTTTAGAAGTAACTGAATAGATAACTGTATACCACGTCTTCTAAAAGGCATGACTATTAAATTGAAAGTTGTAACTTACTATATATTTGATAATATGAAGATTCTGTTTTAGAAAATATCAACAATTACGTAGTTATGTAAAGAACTTCTAAAAACAAATATAATGCCTGCTAAATAACGTAACTGATGAGAGAATAACATTAACACTTCCTTACAACTTTCAATTCCAAAAGTTTTATAATCATATCTAACGTCAGTAACACAAAAAAAAGCTTAGTAATGTACTATTTTATATTTGGTTTCATAGAGTTGGTGACAAAAGCTGAGCTTAACATAGTTGTTATTGGCTTGTATGTGATCAAAGTTTATTATTATTAACTATTAAGTTGATCAAGGTCACATTTGTAGTGTCACCCGATAACCCGATCCGAATACCACCCGAACCCGACAAACCCGATTCCTTATCGGGTCGGGTTGCGGGTGAATTTTTAAAATATCAAAACCCGACTCACCCGACCCGATAACCCGGCCCGATAACACCCCTAGCCGTTATCATAGTGGTGCGCCGGCATAGGGTATTGGCATTCCAAAAGCTGATCTCTACACTCTGCGAGATATATATTTTTGTTGGGTAAATAGGTTAGTAGTGATGAAACCGTAATAAAGTAAAAGTGTCGAGGCATTAGTTGTTTAAAAATGAAAACTGATGTGAAAACAATTGTGGACGATTGGTTGCCCAGATCGATCATATCATAGTAACCTTCAATGGTTTTTCACTAGCCGTATCAAGTTGTTGACATTTCGAAAAGGATCATGTCAAGTTATTTTTTTTACAAATTTTTTTAGCTGTGTATACTTTTAACTAAAAAGCATAGTCTTAAAAATGTAATAAAATTTATGTAAGCAAAACAATATTTTGATGCTTGATCGTGTATAGTATCCCCGGATCCTAGCACATTGGGCCGGGCATGACTAACGTCCTATACCACGGCACATTCTAATCCCGCAATCCGGACAAGATCGTCCCCGGCCTCTCAAGTCCGGGGATCTAATCCGATGTCGACAGCTATCCTGCCGCGACTAGCTAAAGCCAGATCTTGTGGGATTGTGTCTTCCACTTGGTCTGACATTTACCTACTAAGGTATGGCGCAGCCATGCGCTGCTCTGACAATTACCTACTCAGTAATTAATGCGCAGAGTTTCGAGGTAGCTACAGTAAGTATATGGGTAGTATAAATACTCCCATCTCATTTATTACCACACCTAACTGCATTTACTACTCCTAGTCCGCACTTAAATTACCTCTCTAAATAAATATACTTACTCTCACACCGGAGGCCAACCGCGGAACCTCCCTTCCGCGGTAAGACTAACGGTGCTACTTTTATCTTAGCAGTGAACAAGAAGTAATCGGTGCAAGATCTACCCTCCAAGAGCTAGTCTAACCTAGGTCTGGGAGTGTGCCAAAGATTTGTACTAACATTTGGCGCCATCCGTGGGACCAGTTACACAAACTGCGTTTCAAAAGGAAGAAAAATCTACCATGAGCAATCAAGGAAACAATCCTTCTCCTTCCCAGGAACCGTCCACCGTGCGTAACACTCGTGAAAAGGGAAAAAACAAGGAGCAGGAACTCCATGCGGAATCCCTCCCGGATGAAGCAATCAGGAAGTTTTGTGATCAGCACTACGACCGATTGCTGCCACTAATGTCCGAAAAGGTTCACGCAGAAAAGCTAAACCAAGTAAGGACCCGCCTTGAGTTCGAGGATGAGTCGCGGGAAGACCCTTCCCCGCAAGGACTATCCAGAAACTCCCAGTCAAGATCCCTATGGGAACGAAAGAATGAGAAGAGGCGGAAATCCAGTCCTAGTTACAAGTCAGGGCCCTCTGAAAGCTCTTACTCCAGAAGCGTTTTTTCTAGGCTCAGCAAGGAACCTAGGGGCGGTGACAAAGAAATGGAATATCCCCGATCTACCGTTTTCACCCGGTTGGGAGAAAGAAGGGGGGATGTTAAGTCACGCCTAGGAGAGAAGAAGGCGGACGTATTCTCTAGACTTAAAACAAAAAGCCGTTCAAGAAGAGAGCGCGGAGCTGAAGCAGAGCGTTACAGACAAGAGGGGCGTCCTCGTGAGGAAAGATACCCAGAAAGCAGCAGGAAAAGGTCACCCAGCCCCACCCTTAGCCGCGTCCCTCGTTCTAGGGAACATAGAACCAGAAGCAGGTCCACGTACTCAAGACACGAACGACCGCGGAAGCAAACACCTGTAGAAAGTGAGGACAGTGCAGGGGAATACTGGGGGGCAAGGTCTGGAAGGAGTAAAGGGGAAGAGGATGATCTTTATCATCCCTACGACGTTGAAGACGCTAATCCGTTCACATTAAGGATTCGGTGTTTCAAATTCCCAAAAAGAACCAGAATGCCTAATAATGTCAAGACTTACGATGGGACCGGAGATCCGGAGGACCACATGAAAAGCTTCTGCACCGCGGCAAAAGTAGAGCGATGGGCCATGCCCACATGGTGTCACATGTTCAACTCCACTCTCATGGGGCATGCTCGAATGTGGTTTGACGACTTGCCGGCGGAAAGCATTGACAACTTTGAGGACCTCAAGAAGTACTTCCTGTCTTATTTTCTCCAACAAAAGAAGTATACTAAAGACCCGGTGGAGCTCCATCATATCAAACAAAAAGAAGGGGAAACAACCACGGCATTCGTTGATCGTTTCAAGACAGAAAGCATGCAAGTGAAGGGTGCCCCGGAATGCATGAGAGTCTCAGGGTTCATGCACGGTATTAACAACCCGGAGTTAATCAAAAGGCTTAATGACAGAATTCCAAAGACCATGGACGAAATGTGGAAGATTACCACTGCCTTCGTCCGTGGGGAAACTGCCGCGGCAAACTTATCTAAGAAAAAACATGACCGTTCCGCATGGAAGTCCGGTGAAGGAGGATCCCGGACAACCAATACCCAGCCTTTTGACAGGAAGACGGAATTCAAACAACGCTCTAGGGCAGATCGAAGGCGGAGCGATAGATTCACACCCCTCACAAAAACACCAAAAGAAATTCTGGCAATGGATTCAGTCAAATTTACGGCCCCACCGCCAATGTCAAGTCCGGCCGAGTTCAGAAACAAAGACAAATACTGTGATTTTCACAGAGAAAAAGGCCACCACACTGACGAGTGTTTTCAATTGAAGAGACAAATTGAGGAAGCAGTCAGATCAGGACAGCTGGCGCATCTGGTAAAAGAGATCAAGAGCGGAACCCAAAAAGGCGGAACCTCCAAGGGAGGAAAGAAGGAAACCGCGGCTAAAGATAAAGCTCCGGCCATATTCATGATACAGGCCTGGCCGCGGAATGTGAAGCAAAAAACAACCTCCAACGCCTACCCCAATATGGAAATATCTTTCCCTCCCATACGGGAGGATGATTGGGACGATCATCCGCTGGTGATAAAGGCAGAAGTAGGCGGACATCATGTACACCGAATGTATGTGGATAATGGAAGCGCCTCAGAGGTTTTGTACGAACATTGCTTCAATCTTTGAGTCCAGAAGTCAAGAAAAGAATGATCCCTGCTGCGACCCCCCTGCTTGGATTCAGTGGAGAGTTGTCGTGGCCTTTAGGGCAAATTCTGCTGGAAGTAACCTTAGCAGATGAAGAGAACTCCTCAAGTGCTTGGATGAACTTCATGGTTGTCAGATCGCCCTCCCAATACAACGGCATAATAGGCCGACCGGGGATAAGACAGCTTAAGCTCATTCCCTCCACGGCCCACGGTATGATTAAATTTCCCACGAAAGGTGGAGTGGTAACAATACATAGTGACAAAATAGTGCCCATAGAATGCCGGACGATAGCAGAATCGTCATCGCAGCAGAATTTCAGAAGAAGTTCCAGTTAAAGACGGCGTAAAAGTTGCTATACATCCCGAGTTCGCGGACCAAACAGTCACACTAGGGGGAAGTTTGACAAATCAAGGGAAGAAAGACCTATGTGATTTGCTGAGGAATAACTTGGATATTTTCGCTTGGCAACCGTCGGATATGACGGGCGTGCCGCGGAACGCAGCGGAGCATAGGCTCAATATTCGGGAGGGATACGCGCCAATAAGGCAAAAGAAGCGCGGACAAGCTCCTGAAAGAAACAGGGCCATCAATGAAGATGTGGCAAAGTTGGTAGAGGCAGACATAATGCGAGAGGTCCATTATCACGACTGGGTGTCAAATCCGGTCTTGGTCAAAAAAAGTGATGGGACTTGGAGAATGTGTGTGGATTTCAAAGATTTAAACAAGGCATGTCCAAAAGACTGCTACCCCCTACCGGAGATTGACCACAAAGTTGAATCCCTCTGCGGTTACACCTTCAAATGCTTCCTAGACGCGTACAAAGGGTATCACCAAATTCAAATGGCCGCGGAAGACGAGGAAAAAACCGCCTTTCACACGAACCAGGGTATATTTTGCTATAAAAAAATGCCTTTCGGATTAAAGAATGCAGGAGCTACCTATCAACGACTGGTGGACAAGGCTTTCAAGAAGCAGATTGGGAGGAACCTAGAAGTATATGTGGACGATTTAGTAATTAAAAGCCATTCGGAGACGGAGATGCTAAGAGATATAGAAGAAACCTTCAAAACGTTGAGAAAAATTAACATGAAGCTAAACCCAAAGAAGTGTACCTTTGGGGCAGAGGAAGGAATGTTTTTAGGACATTTGATCAACAAAAACGGGATTGGGGCATGCCCGGATAAATCCGCGGCGGTTGCCCAGTTGCCCTCTCCCCGCACACTTAAAGAAGTGCAGAGCCTAAATGGTAAATTGGCAAGTCTCAATCGTTTCCTATCGAAGTCAGCGGAAAAGTCCTTGCCGTTCTTCAAGACATTGAAGAAATGCATCAAAAAAAGTGACTTTCATTGGACACCAGCAGCGGAGCAAGCATTCAAGGAAATGAAGAACCACATAGCCAACCTTCCCACCCTAGCGGCCCCACAACCACGGGAAGAACTACTTATGTACCTCTCCGCGGCACAAGAAGCCATTAGTGCAGTCTTGCTAGTGGAGAGAGGGCCGGTCCAGCAACCCATCTACTTCATCAGCCGCACATTGCAACCTCCGGAGGTAAATTACGACCCAATGGAGAAGTTGGTTCTAGCACTGATTCATGCAGTCAGAAGATTGAAGAGATACTTCCAGGCGCATCCAATAGTTGTCATCACGGACCAGCCCATCAAACAAATGCTCGCAAAAACAGAAAAAACTGGGAGATTGGCTAAGTGGGCTTAGACTGGGGGTTTTCGCAATCATAAACAGGTATACTCTTCATGCGGATCCAAGAGAAAAACCCCAACCGTAGAACCGGGAACGAAACCATTAGTTAGTTGGAGTGTTATTACTGCGGATATCTTGCTCCAAGATAGTGTTCGTTAGGTGTGAAAGGCTACTCTAATTAGGTCTAAGGGTTGAGGAAGATTCTTTTTATGTTTTTATAATTTTATGAAAGCAAGTAAAATCTCGGGTTTTGAAGGAGTGGGCGGAATTAGTTGCTAGTCAACTAACCCAAATTACTACAAATGCAAATAAAATAAAATAACAAAAATGAAAAGTGGTGAGAAACTTATGTGTAGAGAAATGTGTTTACTTAGATTTCCTTACTCCCTAACTATCTTTTACCGGTTAATTAGTGTGTATTAGTCGCGTGGATGACGGGTGTATTCCTTAATACCATTCGTGGGGTGGCGTACTTACTTCCCCAAACTCTACAAGCTCCTACTTCACTCCTATGTCGAGCCGGCTAGGAAGCTCCTAACATGGGATCACTAGAATTCGCTTGTGCATTAAATACAACCATAAAAACCTTTAGTACGCGTTTGGTTCATGTTTCTTAAGACGTTCAAGCAAGTTACCGAATAGGAAGTTAGCCAGTTTTCTTAAGCCTAACATAGATAAAAAAATCATCCAATACAACTAACAACACACTAACAACCAATAATCAATAGCTAGGTTTCATTAGATCTAAGCAAACACAAGATAAAATTAGCCTAACATGTTAAACAAAAGACAAGCATAAGATAGAATCAAACAACACATAGACATATTGAATGATTAATGATAACTTATCTTTCAATGAAACATGGAAGATCTCAAGGCAAGAAGCCCTGAAAAAGTAGCTAAAATCGTCTTAGGGTTTTATCCCAAAATTCCACACACTAAGCTCTCCCTTAATGACAAAAAATTAGAAAACTATATATAGACTTTGACATCTGACGGCGTCACCTTATGGATTGTGACGCCGTCACCTCGCCGCTTTTAGGGTTCCCGGATGACCATCTTGACGCCGTCCCTCTTTAGCTCTACCAAAATCCATTCTGGCTTATCAAGGCTTGACGCCGTCGGATCCTGAACGTGACGCCGTCCCCTTATGATTTAAGCCGTGACGCCCTTGATTTAGTTAAAGCGTGACGCCGTCAGAATTCTCATGCAAACTCACTGGCCCGTCATGAGTAAATTTCACATCCAACTTTTCTTGCCAAGGTATGACGCCGTCCCATGTTAATTGTGACGCCGTCAAGAGTAACTTTTAGCCGATTCTTGAGACTTTGCCGTTTTCTTCACTTTTATGCTCCAAAAACGTCCAAAATGCCTCCTTTTCCAGATTTCTCCTCAAAAGTACCTAAAATGACAAAAGGAACGATTTAGGGCAATATTTGATCAAATAAATACGATTTAAGGCTTAAATGACCCCTTAAAAGCGGTACACTTTTCGCCTCATCAAATACCCTTACACTTGAGATTTGCTTGTCCTCAAGCAAATGCGCTTTTATTCTAATCAAAATACAAGTTAGGGGTCATTTAATGCAAACATAAAAGTAATTACAACAAATAATCGTTCCACTTTAATCATAATAAGCACGGAGATTACATACTAGCACCTCACAAGTAGTGTTTAGATACTCACATCTCTCAAGTGTCATCAAAATAAATCTCATAAATGAAAACGGATAATATCTCTCACTACCTGTCATAGCAAATAGATTACCATAGGCTTGGGAAAGGATCGAAAACCTCCTCCACTAGGCGTAAGCTCCAAAGATAAACTATCAAAGAGGGCTTTTAAATGGGTTATAACGTTAGGTGTAGGGAAAAGGAAAACACGGTTTTGTTGGATAAAGGATATTTTACTGGTGGCGAGTTAAAGATCTTGATCAATTACATGTACTATACAATGTTGCTAAGCCAAGACTAGACTCGATCTTAAGCTAATGAAAGAAAATAACAAAACATAAACATAAAATAAACATAAAATGAAACGGGATGGTAGTCCGTATGTTTTTTCTATTTTTCTTTTTCTCATTTTTTTGTATTTTTCTTGATTTTTTCGATTTTTTTTTTTTTTTTTTTTTTTTTTTTTTTTTTTTTTTTTTTTTTTTTTTGCATACACTTTTGCCCTACCATCCAAAATAATACATCAAAGGGGCGATGCATTCCCCTTACACTTGAACTTTTACATAACTTTACAATTAACTAATCTAATGACTCGAATTAAGATAATCAAAACACTTGGAGTACTTTTAAAATATTTAGCACATATGGGGGTAATAAATGATGTTCTTCCCCATTACTCCATTACACTAGTACTTTACCCATGAGTCCCAATCGTCCCAAAACAATATGTACAAGGATATGACTCGACTTAGCAACCATGTAATCAACTAGATAATTAACTTGGGTTTAAACAAATGTTGTAACAATAATGCACTAAAAATGAGTGCATACAAGGTAGGCTAAGGCGATTTGGGTGTACATTTTAGTGGGGTGTAACAAATTCTTCCTTTAAGTAAAATGCTTAAAGGTCGAAACGAAAAGATAGCTCTGAGGGGTGTACTAGGGGTATCGTGTACTAAAAATGAGTACAACGCAAAGGGTGTGGGAGAATTACTTGACCAATGTAGCCAAAGTAATTATAACAAAAACACAGGTGTAAAACAATGGGTTAATCCTAATGCCTCTTATCATGTAGTAAATCTAACTACACGAATGTAGTCTCACTTGTGGCCTCGGAATGGTCCTAACGCAAGTTCTAGAATCTAAGTGCTACCGGTACACACATCATAGCATAAATGCTTTTCCTACCAATTCTAGGGGCGAACCTCACATATTTGGGGGTGGAAAATTTTTAGTTGTACGGTTTTTGTGCTAGTCATATAACTCCTATCCATGAGACGCTCATTAAGATCAAAGTTTCACTCCTATATGTTGTAAAAAATTTTAAATTTGGCACTAAAATTACCTTAACAAGTATTTCTCTCAGTTTTATTACACATCTACCATCAAACAAACAAAAATCAAGCGCAATTGTATTCTCTAAAATCGTACTTTTACCCTCCCCTTACACTTAAGATGAACATTGTCCCCAATGTTCAAATAACAAGATGTAAAAGAATAAAGTAAAAGAATGAAATCAAATACTCCCCTGATTCGCTCGTTGGATAATGAAATTACACGGTTAAATCTTCCTCCAAAGAGAATGTTGAAGCTCCATGACTAATGCATCGCCATAAGCTTGATTCAAAACATTTCCTTGTCCAAAATAACCTGTTGAACCTGAGAAAACAAACACGAAAACCTGCATAACATCGGCGGGATAAAATCTATATATAAGGATATAATGCTTGTGGAATGATAACTTTGCAGATTCCTGGAGATTATAAGTTGGAGATTTTAATAAAAACTTTTTATGAAAAAAAAATTTTCAAAAATTTCTGGAAATTAAATCTGACGCCGTCAGGTTATAACCCCTGACGCCGTCAGAAATGACCTGACAAAAATTTTCGTTTTAAGTTTCCGGAAAATTTCTGGAAAAACCTTTTAACTTACTTCCTGGAAATCCTGCAAAACATCATTATGACTCGATACAAGCATTTGACTCAAACAAATACGAATATGTATGTTAATTTAATATTATTACGATTCATGTTAATTTGTGTTCTAATAAACCGATTTAGATTTCCCTTACACTTATCTTTTGCAAAATACCTTTATATGTAGTTAAGACGAAGTTAAAAACAACATAAAGCATTTTCACAAATTAGTTTTGAACATGAATCAATAAGAATAAAAATTAAACACACATACGGAAACAAATAAAATCAAACAAACAAATAAATAAACACACAAAGCAAATAAAACAAATAAAGCTTGGGTTGCCTCCCAAGAAGCGCCTTTCTTTATTAACGAGTCTTGTAGCTAGACTCAAAGTCACGCTACCCTATGTAAGTAAGCTCGTCATCGAGGACGTCTTTAGGGTTAAGCTTGGATTGAAGTTTCCTATTGGTCCGCTTAGTACGATATGTCTTTTCAAACTTCTCTCCATCCGGGTCATACAATGTCATCTTGATATGCCATGACCCATCTCCATCATTGGGTGGTTTATCCCAATTCCACTTATGATCATCTTCCTCACAAATCCACTTATTCATTCCTAGGTTAATTGGCAAAACTCCTAGGAAATCAATCATCCTTCTAAAAACTAGAGGGTCTTCAAATGGATCCAATTCGGTGTCCCTAGCCAAGAGTTGCTCTACCGAATGCGTTCGGTTAACAAAGTCCTCTTCTAGGTAAAATGGGCGTTGGGGTCCTATGAAGTCTCTATCGATCCAAGGTCCATATCTAGATGGTCTCCTATTTAATTCTAACCAATGGGGTGTCGGTTCCTCACTAGTATCATAGGCATGTTTCTTAACATCATAGACTGACCAAGTATCCCCTTCTCCTACCGCTATCTTGGATTCCTTACAATCAATCATAGCACTAGCGGTCGCTAAAAATCCTCTACCTATCAACAAGGGGCATGTAGGGTCGCTAACCATATCAAGGACGTGGAAATCGGCTAAAATGGTTAGCTTTCCAATGTGTACTAACACGTCCTTAACTACTCCAACCGGGTAAGCAACACTTCCATCCGCTAAGCCTATTATCACCTCGGTTTCTTCAAGTTTTCCAAGTTTTAGAGAGGTGTAGAGAGGTAACGGAAGTAGGTTAAGGCTTGAACCAAGATCGGCTAATGTATCATAAGCCTCCGAATTACCGATCTTGCAAGGTAGAACAAATAAGCCCGGATCATCTAACTTCTTAGGTAGCTTGTTTTGAACAAAGGCGGTCCCTTTTTCGCCTAACTTGAGCTTCTTCTCATCAACAACCGGACTTTCAAGGTGGAGCTCCTTGAATTCATCGTCGAGGTTTTGAGTGGGAGGTGTTTCAACTATGTTGTTGACCAATTTGGATGTCATAACTTCTTGGTCACTTGGAATGATTTGGGTTTGTTTGAAACACGTGCTCATGGAATTGACCGAATAATATTGTGGACAAGAACTAGGGGACGAAACCGATGAAATAGCGTTGACGTTTAGTTTCGGGTTCTTGACCGTGTTGCTAGGGAGTGCTCCCATTTCTCGGTCATTGAGGGCTTTCAACAAGGTGTCAATCTTATCGGTCATCTCGCTTTGTTTTTGTTTGAAATCGGCTTCAAACTTGGCTAAACGAGCTTCTTGAGATGCCATAAATTGAGACATCAATCCTTCAAAGTTATTGGTACTACCATTGCCGGAAGGATTGTTGTTGAAAGTACGGTTCGAGTTGGAACCGCTTGATTGGAAACGATTAGGTGGGTTGGAAGAATTGGTTTGTTGTGTGTTTTGGTTTTGTTTCCACCTAAGGTTCGGGTGATTTTTCCATGAGGGGTTGTATGAATCACCATAATGGTTTGGCTCGGGCTTGAAAGTGTACCACTTATCTCCCGCTCCGTCGGTACGCGATGATGCGTAGTCCACAAAAGCTTGTTCGGGGAGTTCCATGCAATCACGAGTGTCGTGGGGACCACTACATAACTCACATGAAGAAGTGATTTTGTTCACTTGGCTTGAAGGTTTAGGAGCCTCGTAGGATTTCATGAGAAACTTGACTTGGTCTTCAAGTTCTATGATCCTACGGTCGGAAGTGCTTGAATTGTTCAAGGGCAAAGATATTGCCTTGACCGTTTTATTCAAATCACGGGGATCACTCCAACTTTCGTTGTCATAAAGAGCAAGATCCTCTAGGAGAGCCCATGATTGTTCCGCACTTAGATCACGTAGCTTGCCACCGGCCGATTGGTCAATGGTTTGCCTCGTGGAGAGATTGATATGGTCATAGAAGATTTGGACTTGGAGCCAAAGTTCTATGCCATGGTGAGGGACTTTTTGGAGTAAGTCCTTGAATCGAGTCCATGCCTCATAGAGAGTTTCGCCTTGACGTTGTTGGAACATCAAGATATCATTCCTTAGCTTGGTAGTTCTTCCCGGTGGGAAAAACTGAGCAAGGAAACGAGTGGTGAGATCATCCCAAGAGGTAATGGATCCTGCGGGTTGACGTTCTAGCCACTGACTAGCTTGGTCCCGCAAAGAGAATTGGAAGAGACGCAATCGGGTCGTCTCTCGAGTGGCAACATCAAGGTCTATAGAATCAACGATTTTAAGAAAGTCCTTGAGATGTTGATTAGGATCTTCAGAACGAAGTCCATGGAATGCGCATCCGCTTTGCACCAACCGGATGGTGTCGGATCGCAAGGGTGTGATATTGGCTCCTTGTGTGAGCTCAATGGTGTTTCGATAGCCGTGGTGGCTAGGACGGGAATACTCTCCTAAAGTACGGGCTCTAGGAGGTGGTGGTGGTTGTTGTGGTGGTGGGTTGTGTGGGTTAAGGATATTACCATCTTCCCTGATGTTGGATGGTAATGGTTACGAACAAAGACACGAAGAAAATAGATAGACTAAAGAAAACCTAGAAAAATAAAATAAAAATCTCACTAGAAAGGAATCTAGTAAGTAGACCTAATAGAAATAAAAATTCAACCTAAACAATAACTATTCCCCGGCAACGGCGCCAAAAACTTGATGCGTGGGTTTTGCAACCTTACAACAGGTTTTACCTCTCGAGGGATCTCAAGAGGCTTACAACCCCACCAGGCAGTGTACCTGACCGATGTAGTATAGTGTAGTGGTAAGTACGGGGGATTGATCGTTCTCCACAGGGAATAGTGTTCGTTAGGTGTGAAAGGCTACTCTAATTAGGTCTAAGGTTGAGGAAGATTCTTTTTATGTTTTTATAATTTTATGAAAGCAAGTAAAATCTCGGGTTTTGAAGGAGTGGGCGGAATTAGTTGCTAGTCAACTAACCCAAATTACTACAAATGCAAATAAAATAAAATAACAAAAATGAAAAGTGGTGAGAAACTTATGTGTAGAGAAATGTGTTTACTTAGATTTCCTTACTCCCTAACTATCTTTTACCGGTTAATTAGTGTGTATTAGTCGCGTGGATGACGGGTGTATTCCTTAATACCATTCGTGGGGTGGCGTACTTACTTCCCCAAACTCTACAAGCTCCTACTTCACTCCTATGTCGAGCCGGCTAGGAAGCTCCTAACATGGGATCACTAGAATTCGCTTGTGCATTAAATACAACCATAAAAACCTTTAGTACGCGTTTGGTTCATGTTTCTTAAGACGTTCAAGCAAGTTACCGAATAGGAAGTTAGCCAGTTTTCTTAAGCCTAACATAGATAAACAATCATCCAATACAACTAACAACACACTAACAACCAATAATCAATAGCTAGGTTTCATTAGATCTAAGCAAACACAAGATAAAATTAGCCTAACATGTTAAACAAAAGACAAGCATAAGATAGAATCAAACAACACATAGACATATTGAATGATTAATTGATAACTTATCTTTCAATGAAACATGGAAGATCTCAAGGCAAGAAGCCCTGAAAAGTAGCTAAAATCGTCTTAGGGTTTTATCCCAAAATTCCACACACTAAGCTCTCCCTTAATGACAAAAAATTAGAAAACTATATATAGACTTTGACATCTGACGGCGTCACCTTATGGATTGTGACGCCGTCACCTCGCCGCTTTTAGGGTTCCCGGATGACCATCTTGACGCCGTCCCTCTTTAGCTCTACCAAAATCCATTCTGGCTTATCAAGGCTTGACGCCGTCGGATCCTGAACGTGACGCCGTCCCCTTATGATTTAAGCCGTGACGCCCTTGATTTAGTTAAAGCGTGACGCCGTCAGAATTCTCATGCAAACTCACTGGCCCGTCATGAGTAAATTTCACATCCAACTTTTCTTGCCAAGGTATGACGCCGTCCCATGTTAATTGTGACGCCGTCAAGAGTAACTTTTAGCCGATTCTTGAGACTTTGCCGTTTTCTTCACTTTTATGCTCCAAAAACGTCCAAAATGCCTCCTTTTCCAGATTTCTCCTCAAAAGTACCTAAAATGACAAAAGGAACGATTTAGGGCAATATTTGATCAAATAAATACGATTTAAGGCTTAAATGACCCCTTAAAAGCGGTACACTTTTCGCCTCATCATGGGCTATAGAACTGGGAGAACATGACATCAACTTCAGGCCACGGAAATCAATAAGGGAACAGGTACTAGCTGACTTTATTGCGGAAATCCCAGAAGAAAAGACTCCGGCAACCGTAGAATCCGCGGAAGAACATCCATATGTTGAGCCTTGGAGTTTATATACTGACGGATCATCTTGCCAAGAAGGGTCCGGAGCAGGCCTGATCCTCACAAACCCTGAAGGTGTGGAATTTACTTATGCATTAAGATTTGAGTTTGACACCTCTAACAATGAAGCGGAGTATGAAGCACTAATAGCAGGTTTAAGGATAGCTGAGCAAATGGGAGTCCAACACTTATCCGCGAATGTTGATTCCCGGCGTGGTCGCAAACCAGATTAATGGGGCTTACGAAGCCAAGGAAGAGAGTATGGCCTCGTATCTAGCAAAAGCTAAGGCCTTGATACAAAGCTTCCGCACGTTCTCCATCAGACAGGTGCCGCGCAGCCAGAACAAACAGGCGGATGCTCTAAGCAAATAGCCTCCACCAGTTTCGCTCATTTGTCAAAACAAGTCCTTGTCGAAACATTGAAAGTAAAATCAATAGAAGAAAAGGAAGTAATGGCCGTAGTAGAAGAAGAAGAGGAGACGTGGATGACCCCCCTTATAGCCTACATAAAGGACGAAGTACTCCCGGCAAATCAAAAAGAAGCTAGGAAATTGAAAATTAAGGCACGACAATACTCTGTTATCGATGGGGTATTATTCCGCAAGTCCTTTCTAGAACCGTGGTTGCGATGCGTAGGTCCGGCGCAGGCGGACTAACGTAATCAGAGAAATCCATGAGGGCTCATGCAGCATGCACTCAGGACCGCGGTCTATTGTGGCCAAAGCAATCAGATCCGGCTACTACTGGCCTACAATGCACAAGGACGCAAGGGAAATCATAGATAAATGTCAAGACTGCCAGGTACACCGACCGGTTCCCACGAACCCCCAACAAAAGTTTAAATCCCATCACCTCCCCCTGGCCATTTTACAAATGGGGAATAGACATCTGCGGCCCATTCCCAGAAGCCCCAGGAAGGATCAAATACCTGATAGTCGCAATAGATTATTTTACCAAGTGGATAGAAGCGAAAGCCCTCGCCACAATCACCGGCAATCAGGTCAAGAAGTTTGTGTGGGATAACATTGTATGCAGGTTCGGACTTCCGGGAGAAATAGTCGCGGACAACGCAAAGCAATTTCGGGACAACCCCTTCAAGGATTGGTGTGACAAGCTCAACATCAAACAAAGATTTGCATCGGTCAAGCACCCCCAGGCAAATGGACTTGTAGAAAGAGCAAACCGGAGCTTAGGCGAAGGGATCAAAGCACGGATTGATCAAGGAAGCCGGGACTGGCTGGAAGAAGTTCCGCATGTGCTATGGGCACATAGAACTATGATCAAATCAAGCAATGGGGATACCCCGTTCTCTCTGACCTATGGGACGGAGGCTGTCATCCCAGTCGAGATCGGAATGCCATCTTTAAGATGCGCCTTGTTTGACCCAATAACAAATGATGAAGACCTACAGCTAAATCTAGATTTAGTTGAAGAAAGAAGAGAGGTCGCGGCAATCCAGGAAGCAAAAAGTAAAACCCAAATGGAGAAGTATTACAATGCTAAAGTCCGCGGCACGAGCTTTAAGCCAGGAGATTTCGTCTACCGCAGCAATGATGCAAGCCTTGTGGAAAACACCGGCAAGCTGGGCCCCAAATGGGAAGGCCCATATGAAGTCGTGGAAGCCTTGGGGAAAGGAGCTTATACGCTCAGAGGGCAAGATGGTAGGGATATACCCCGCACTTGGAACATCCGGCACCTTAAGAAATGCTATTTGTAATTAAGTATAAGCACTCCTATCTTTTGTACCCGGTCACGGTTCAATCCGGCCGCGGGAGCTCATACCAAGTTCTATATCTTTTGTAAGTACTTCTAACTTTTGTAACCTTTGTATCCGGTCACAATTCCATTTGACCACGGAAGTTCATTACATCTTTAAATGATATGCGGGGTCTGATCAACTCCGCAACACTTTCTAAAAATTTACGTGTCATCTTTTACATTATTTCTATTGCATGCATAACCCGGACCTCAAATCCGGACGCGTAAGTGGCCTCATAAGCCCGCATGAGGACATTGTACCTCAAATTATTAAAGGCATATAAGTGGTATTGCAAACCCATTGACCAGTTAAACCCATCCCCGGAAATCCTAAGTACGGGTGCACAAAGATGGTAAAATAAAGTCCGGACATACAAGTCCCGGCAACAACAAGAAAATAAAACCCAAGTGTTATTACACGTCCAAAAAGTCTAAGTTATATTCACCAACGATAACAAGATACGCGGATACATTCATCCGGGAAAGAAAAAAAAAACTACTACAAAATACACGGATGCATTCATTCGGGGTACACTTACCAAAAAAGTTGATGTTTAAAAGCTTCACAAGATTGCGGCAAGGCAGATATAGTCAAAATATCCCCTAAAGAACAGCCGCAGAAAACTAATTCTCAGGATTCTGAGAGTCAAGAATGGAAGAATCAAACATGTCATCATGTTTAACCCCATCATCCCCGGGCACAATGGTCTCTGGTCCGGAAGTCGCAACAACATTCGAAGGCCCAACTGGCCCAGCACCGGAGGAAGGCTGAGAAGAAACGGGGGTAGGAAGTACAATGGCAAGACCTTTGTCGGTGTAATCAAACTCTACCCCATACTTCTTGTTCTTGAATTCCTTATAAGCCGCAATAGCCCGCGGACGACGTGTAACAAACAGAAGCACAGACTCCGGCAGAACTGTCTCCTCCACGACCGGGGGTTTAAAGGTCAGCTCCCCCGAACCAGGGTGACGATGCTCCTCCAACACTAATTTCGCCATCAAATACTCAAGCGGAGCATCCCGACACTCCTCCAAAGAATCCAACAAAGGGAAGGGAACTTTAGACAGCCTGACCACGGACTCCTCATAGCGTTGCTTGGCTTCCGGGTCGTAGGCCTCTATCTGATCAAGCTTTATGCCCTGCGACCCATGCACAACCCCGGCCTCCAATCCCTGACGTACCCCGTCCTTGATGGCCGCGGAAATGCAACCACCTAGCCTCAACTTCAGATCCTCGGACTCTTTAAATTTTTCAATAACATACCTAAATCCGTGGCCAATGACCCACCGGCGGCCCTCAACAGCCCTCAGAGTCTGGGGAAAGAGATCTGTGTCAAATTCTTCGTTGATCGCGACCAACCTTTTATCCATCTCCGCAAGATGATTCTCAAAAGTGGCATGGGCCGCCCTCATACTATCCTCGACAATCTTCTCCGTCTCGGTTTTAAACTGCTGCTGGAGAGTGTCACAAAGAACTTCTAGGCCGGACACTTTTTCCGCCAGCCCCTGCTTTTCACCACGAAGTTCTACAACTTCCGCAGCCAGCCCTGCATTTTTCCCAATCAAAGTTTCAACTTCCGGAGATAACCTTTTAACCTCAGCCCGGAGCTCTGCCAACTCCTTATCCTTATCATCCACCACTGATTGCAAAGAAGACACTTGGTCACGGATAGCCATGACCCCGGCATTCTCACTCTCCAGCTCGGACAACTTAGCCTTCAACTCAACCACCATCTTCTTCTTCCCTTCCAGCTGCTTCCTAAACCTGCCATTTTGGTACAAGGTGTTTTCCAACCGCAGTCGCACCTCAGAATTAACACAGATCTGGTGAGCAGATAACTTATTGAAGTCATTCATCAAGTCTTCGTTAGACATATCCCTCATAGCAGACGCAAACACCAGAGTTGCAACATTGTCAACAATACTGCGGCAGACCCAGGGATCATCCATCTTGAAGCCATTAGTAGACAACCATTTGGGGACATAAGTAGAAGAAGTATCCGCGGTCTCAACAGATACAGACTTATCAAAATCATCAGACCCACCCGCATCCTCTTCTTCATTGACCGCATGACTAGACGAAGCGATCACACCCTCAACATGTCCGGAAGGTTTGTCCTGCTCAGATACCTCAAGATTTGGCATTTTGGACTCCACATTCTCAGACTCATTAATATCCGCATGAGGAGTCTCCGAATTCCCCTCTGATCGCTCTTGAGTAGGTGTGTGGGACGAAGAAGAAATGAAAGTTGTGTTCTTCGTAATTCCCTCATCCGTCTGAGGACCGGAGCGGTCCAAGCCTGACCCCGATTCATCTTCCAGATCAACAATAATATGACCTTCCGCGGAAGGATCAGCTGAAAAACGCAAACGTGTAAGTACGGATACAAAACAACAAGAGAAGAAAACAGCACACAAGGGCATTATAAGCAACTCATACCAGATCCAGCCGCAGCATCCTTGTGGACCAGCCTTTTCTTCTTTCTGGGTGGCTCAGGCACATCAATAACCACCCTCTTCTTCCCGGCTTTCTTCCCCTCCTTAGCCGCAGCAATCTCATCAACGACCGTATGTTGTACCACCTTTACTGTACCCTCCTGCGGTCGAAGAACACGTGTAGCGGTCTCAGCCCGCAAGGACTTCTCGTCCTTTTCCAAAGTGCGTTCCCCGACCTTCACCTTAAAGACGTCAGGCTGATTAATATAAGAAAACAAGTCCATCTCTGCAAAGCAAAGTAAAATGAAATTAGACGCGGAAGAACACAAATAGAAGACAAAAATACATGCAAGTCTATTCAACCCACCCGTTTCATCCGGCCGTAGAAACGTGGGGCGGGCACTATCATCATCCCAAGTTTGGCTCAAACCTATGACATTCAGAAACTCCTCCGGATATTTCTTAAACGGAGCCCTATTAGCATCCAGGCGCTGCAACAACTCTAGATCCACACCCACATCGGAAGGCGGAGGGTCACGGTCCACAGACGTTCCCTCAAACCACGGAATATCCAAAGGGAAGATAGTCTTTTTTAATAAAAAAGAAATGGTCCTTCCAGTTCTTAACTGAATCTAGGGCACTAGTATAACAGACGGGGACAACCAAAGACTTTGGGCCTTTCCTCTTCTCTAACGACATCCAACCAGAATTAACACCCGCATAATAGAAATGCCTAAACAAGTCTACAGTCGGTACACCACCATGTACGCGGCAAAGTATCTCAAAATGGCTAACCCTACAAGCCGCTAAAACGGACAGCTGTGACAGATGAATCTGAAAATACTCCAATACGCGGAGCAAAAACAATGAAAGGGGAATCCTAAAGTTACCAAACTCAAAAAACCTAGTATATACACCTATCATTCCGTCCGGAGCATCTCTAATAGTATCCCTAGGTCCGGGCGCTGTCGGTAAAAGATACCCAGGAATCTTATACTTATCACAAAATGCGTTTACATCTTCCTGACTAAGTTTGGAGGTTACCGTACTTATATGAGCCATTTTAAATGGTAAATGAAGAACAAATATAACAGAAATCTAACCTGAAGATACTAAAGTCCGGAAATAAAAAGGGCAAGAGAAACAAAGGCGGAAGGAATTCTTGTTTCTAGGGGAGAGGAAAATTTTTAACTGTGTGTAAAAAGTTTAAAAGTGGTGTAAATCTCAGTATTTATAGCTACACACGCACGTGTTATCAGATCCAATCGCAAGGCCACAAAATTGCCACGTCTCCGGACGTTTATTGAACGGTCACAGATCTGGACAGATGGAGAAAATCAACGGCCAGCCGCAGAAACGTCACATCAGTCAGTAATTGCGTGGGTGAAAACACTTCGCTGTTCCCCATGACAGCCTGTCACCATCAACCACATGGAAAGTGGAATGTCCAGTCAGCAACATTGGACACACTCCAAACCAACCGCGGATACCTCCACGGCCCGCATAATGCCGCAACCTCTAAATGGCCGCGGAAAATAAATATAAAGTCTAGCACACTTGCTCTTCAAATTAAACAAGTATACTAGACTGGGGGGACTTGATCGTGTATAGTATCCCCGGATCCTAGCACATTGGGCCGGGCATGACTAACGTCCTATACCACGGCACATTCTAATCCCGCAATCCGGACAAGATCGTCCCCGGCCTCTCAAGTCCGGGGATCTAATCCGATGTCGACAGCTATCCTGCCGCGACTAGCTAAAGCCAGATCTTGTGGGATTGTGTCTTCCACTTGGTCTGACATTTACCTACTAAGGTATGGCGCAGCCATGCGCTGCTCTGACAATTACCTACTCAGTAATTAATGCGCAGAGTTTCGAGGTAGCTACAGTAAGTATATGGGTAGTATAAATACTCCCATCTCATTTATTACCACACCTAACTGCATTTACTACTCCTAGTCCGCACTTAAATTACCTCTCTAAATAAATATACTTACTCTCACACCGGAGGCCAACCGCGGAACCCCCCTTCCGCGGTAAGACTAACGGTGCTACTTTTATCTTAGCAGTGAACAAGAAGTAATCGGTGCAAGATCTACCCTCCAAGAGCTAGTCTAACCTAGGTCTGGGAGTGTGCCAAAGATTTGTACTAACAATATTTTGATGCGTAAAATAAACGCGATTACTAGGTTGAAAGCATCTGTAGTGTGCTATTTTAGCCTCTCCGAATCTTGTTAGAGCTAAGTTTTTTTTCATTGAGCTTAATTGATTTACCTGATATAAATAAATTACCATACCAAATTGGCTTAATTTCATATGGATTAGCTAAAAGTACCAAACTTATTCTTTACATCCCGCTTATTTATCCTTGCTATAACTATCAACAGACGAATAAGCAAATGAGATTTATACTTCTTTTCAATATACCCCTAACATGTTCTCCAAGTTCTTCTTTATGCTTGGTCTTCAAGTTGATACGACTCTTTTTAAGCCACCTACCACCAATTTAAAAACTACAATTCTAGGGTCACGTGACATTCTATAAAAGAAAAATATAGATCTAGCGATCTATATGACTATGTGGTTACTCTTCATCGATATATACAAATTTGAGTCCTAGACATAGACTCTTCGATCGTGTTAGCTGAAGCAAATTATGAGCAAACCTTCTGCCAGAGGTTTTATATGAACCTTCATCGGAAATAAATATTTTGTTGGTAGAAACAGACGGAAACGTATATTTTATATTAACTATGGCTTTATGTCTAGAATTATTATACATTCATTCAGGGACGAAATTATAACCAAATATGATTGAGTGCATTTTATGATTATTTTTTATTTGTAAGTATACTAATTAAATAATATTAGAAACACATTTCGATAGACCGAGTGCATTTAAGATGCATTTAAAAAAATCGATGTTTTTTTCAAAAATTAACACTAAGTCCCTAATAACATTAACATTCATGATCAATGAGGCCGAAAATACAAATATGTGACCGTCAATTAAACGTATGTTAACTAGATATGATATGTCTAGTTGCAATTTATGTTAAAAATCAAACGTCATACATTGTTGTCCAACGTTGAATTGTTATGTTTTACGTAAGTCAAGTTTGTTTTTATTTCTTATTGAACAACAAAGCTTAGAAAAAGGGATTAAAGTAATACGAGGAGTATCAAGCAAGTAAGTAACCGAAACCTTAAATTAAAATCGTTGCGGGATAGTTGTAGTTTTTGGAACATAGAAAAAAGTCCAAAAGTTGTAAAAGTGATATTTATGGAAAATCTAAGGGTATAATTGGAATCTCACTTTCTCACCAACTCTACCAAAAACGACACACACCGCTGCTTTTACTAATTCGAGGGCCACCACCGGCACCAACCATGTAAGTCATTCCCTCCGTCTCAATTTAATTGTCCATATTTTTTTTTTATAGATGTTTCAAATTAATTATCCACTTTTCTTATTAAGTAAAAACTAGAAAATCTAGTGGAGAAATATTCCACTTTAGTGGTTGAAAATTAAAGTGGCCCCACTTTTATTAAAATTTGTAATTTCTCTCTCATAACAATTAAATTAAAATGGAGGGAGTATTAATTAATGGGTTTTGCTCATAATTTGTGTGAAAATTGCATTTAATAAACTCATTATTTTCATATTTATACATATTTAATGATTATAATTATGAAAAGTGTTTTTATATATAAAATGTTTGAAGTTAATTAAATGTTGAATTTTCATTTATGATAAGATTAATCAGCAAAACCATTAATAATTAATTAATTAATAATTAATTAATTTATTTAAGTGCTCATTAGCTATTCTTTTTGAAATAGTAATTCCTTAAAAATTAAACTAAATGCAATCTTTTGACTAATTACAGATTCCAAAGAGTATTATGCACACAAAACTAGCTAAACTGTTATAAAAAACGCGAAGATGATGCAAAGTGTCATTGTAACCGAAGACGGTTGACAATAATAAATTTTTTATAACTATCATGACGAAATCTAAGAGTCATCGTGTTCAATTTTGCTGAGTGAAAATAAATGTGAAGTGTTCATGTGATCATGTCACATTTTCAAAAAAAAAAAAAAAAGTATTCATATAACATTGTAAATTAGATAGACGAAACTAGATATAATGCCCGCGCACGCGCGAGGTTTTTTCTAATCATTTAAATGAATTATTAATTTTAATTTCGGGTTTTAATTATTATAACATGACCTTCAAAACCATTGTACTTTGATTGAGGTATTAAATTAGGGTTATTTACGAATGTAGTGGGTTTTAATATTAATTAGATTTGGAGGAGATGTTCTTGTATCAATGATTGTGCGTGAATGAATGATAAGAGATCGAGTTTGATTGATGGAGGAGGAATTTGGGAATGTTGGGACTTCAAATATTTAGTGGGAATGATACTGAATTTTAAGTTTCAGCCCAAATCTTTGAAAAATTTGCTCCACCGTTTTCAAGTTTTAATTTTTTATATTTTGACACATATATTTTTGTAAGTTTTTATTGAATGATTACAAATCACATTCTTTTTTTTGTAGAATATGGATAAATTTAGAAGTATTTAAGCTTTTCTTATTTAATATTTAAGAAAATAATAATAATAATAATTTGATTATTACTTAATAAGGTATGATTTGATTTTTTTGAAATGTAAAAGTCCCCACTAGAGGTTTTGTTTTATTATATAAAAGATATCAAAAATTGGCAAAAAAAAAAAAAAAAAAAAAAAAAAAAGGAGAGAGAAAGAGAAAAAAAAAAAGAAAAAAAAAGGGTGCGCTAAACCTACTTATTAGTTTTATCACTTTCACATCATATCTTTTATTAATATATAAATATCAACACTTATTTTAGTAGAACTCTTCAATGGTAAACCAATTATTTATTTATGTATTTATTTTTAACAAAAAGCAGTTACTTATTAAGATGGAGAATTAAAAGATGGCTAGTTTGAAATAAACTTAGAAAGAAATTCTTAAAAATAATAATAATAATACCTCACTATTACAATGCACAAATCTTTCAAAGACACCATAAAATAATACAAAGCGTTGAAAAAACTTTGCAAAGATAATAAGAAGGACCAACATTAAGTGATATTTTATAGTTTTAACATCCATGGTCTATTCCTTCAACTTTGAGTGAAACAAATGTTAAGACATGAAGAGTCTGATTCATGAAATAATAACCAAGTTTAAATAGTATTTTAGTAGAGTTACACAAGCTTTATTTTGCTTATAAAAAGCACACAAGTTTTATTATTATCTCACTAAAGCCACTAAAACTAAATTATTTAAGTTTAAATGTTGTTGTTATAATATTGTAAAAGCATTTATTTAATCAAACGGACAAGGACAAATACTGTTAAATTTGTATATTATTTTGTGATATAAATTTAGTTGAGAGAAGAAATTCAGGTGGATACGATTACCCTACTATTTAAGGTGCATGTAATTGATGCATGTTTTAACATTTTAAAATATACTTTTATCAAGTTTCTTGTAATATTCAAAAAATAATAGAACATTAGAATTTGAGTGGTTTTACAGTTGAATTTTTGTAAGTGATATTAGAGAAACAATTTATAATTCGAGCAGTTTTTATAGTTGAAAAAAAAAATATATATATAAATGTATATATATATATATATATTATATATATATATATATTTTATATATATATATATATATATATATATATTATATGTGAGACTTTCTTGCGAGAACCATTTTATCTGCGAGAACTGAGAGAACCACCAAAAAACATACATGCACGCCTTCAATAATTGTATTTTTGCACATATGTTCTAAAAACAACATATATGTTTTTAAAAAAACATAGTTGTTCTAAAGAATTTGATAAGAAATTGGAAATACAACATTTTTCTTTGAAGGTGTGCATGTATGTTCTTATAAGGCGTTGCAACGACAATATTGCGGCCTTGTGTAAGGTTTTTGTGAAAAAAGATGATGAGTTCATGATGATATTGAAGAACATAGGTGGATATTTACGATTATTGATGATTTGCATGTATTTTTATTTTATTTTAAAAGGCTGTGCATGTATGTTTTTTGTGATTCTCTCAGTTCTCGCAGATAAAATGGTTCTCGTAAGAAAGTCCCCCATATATATATATATATATATATATATATATATATGAATGACTTTAACAAAATAATGACAAAATGATTACTGTTAGATGATATTTTTCCTCATCTGGAATGGTTTAAACTTTAAAGATTAAAGAGTATGAATTAACCCGTAAAATTGTATATTATTTATATAGAAATAATAGTTAGTATTAAAAAATGAAAAATGATATATCCTCTTACTATTTGTTCTCAGAATTGATATTTTAGATGTAGAGAAATAATGAGCGAAGAAAAAAGATATAATTTTTGCGCGGGTAGAAGAATAAATATGGAGTAATATAATTTAGGAGGATGTAACAAAAGTTTTGAAAAAATAACAATATTTAAGTTTTTACAGTCTAAGTAAAAATAATTAAAGCAATTAAAAATATGAGCTAGAGTATTTTGTCCCATTTCCAGCTCCACTTGACCTATATATAGACACCCAAACCTCCCTTGACAATCTGTATCAACCCACCCTTCCAAAACCCCAAAATCACATTCACAGCCATGGCAACCTCAGCAGCCACCACCCCAAACACCTTCCTCTTAAAAAACCCCAACACCACCTTCGCACCCTCACGCGCCACCACACCCAACACCCTCCCTATCTCACGCGCCACCAAACCCCTCTCCATCACATGCGCCCACGCCACCGCCGTCACCCCACCACCCTCATCAACCCCCCAAGATCGCGTCTTCAACTTCGCCGCCGGTCCAGCCACCTTGCCGGAAAACATCCTCCGTAAAGCTGAATCTGAGCTTTACAACTGGCGTGGGGCCGGCATGAGTGTCATGGAAATGAGCCACCGAGGTAAGGAGTTTATGTCCATTATTCAAAAAGCAGAATCAGATATGAGAAAACTGTTGGAAATATCCAAGGATTACGCCGTCTTGTTTTTACAAGGCGGCGCAACTACCCAGTTTGCGGCTATTCCGCTAAATATTTGTAGTAAGCCTCAGGATCAGGTTGATTTTATTGTTTCGGGTTCTTGGGGTGATAAAGCCTATAAAGAGGCTTTGAAATATTGCAAACCTAATGTCATCTGGTCTGGTAAAACTAACAAATATACCGATTTATCGACTTTTGAAAATTTGGACCAGAATGGAAATGCTAGGTATTTGCATATTTGCGCGAATGAGACTATTCATGGTGTTGAGTTTAAGGATTATCCCGAGGCGAAAAATAAGGATAGGTTGTTGATTGCTGATATGTCTTCCAATTTCTGTTCAAAGCCTGTTGATGTTTCCAAATTTGGGATTATTTATGCTGGTGCTCAGAAGAATGTGGGACCTTCGGGTGTTACGATTGTGATTATTAGGAAGGATTTGATTGGGAATGCTCAGGAGATTACCCCTGTGATGTTGGATTATAAGATTCACGCTGATAATAACTCCTTGTATAATACGCCTCCTTGTTATGGGATTTATATGTGTGGATTGGTTTTCGAGGATTTGTTGGCTCAAGGTGGGTTGGTTGAGGTTGAGAAAAAGAATGTCAACAAGGCCAAGGTTTTGTATGATGCGATTGATGCCAGTGGAGGGTTTTATAGGTGTCATGTTCAGAAGTCGGTTAGGTCGTTGATGAATGTGTCGTTTACTCTTGAGAAGAGTGAGTTGGAAGGTGAATTTATTAAGCAAGCGGCCAAGGAAGGGATGGTTCCGTTGAAGGGTCATAGGTCGGTTGGTGGTATGAGGGCTTCGATTTATAATGCCATGCCTTTGGCTGGTGTTGAAAAGTTGGTTGCTTTTATGAAAGAGTTTCAACAAAAACATGGTTAGATTTGGGGTTTAGTGTTTGTTTTGTTGTTGGTTGTTCTGTTTTTGATCTTTCCGTTATGTTTAAGTATTATGTATCTTGTTTTTTTACAATTTACTCAAGTCTTTTGGGGGAAAACTGATACATGAATCGTGTTTGACAAGAATCTTTAGGTAGTTTTGTTGAACCATTCTGGAAATGTAGTGGCATAGTCTGTGTACTGTTATTGGTTCAAGCTCGAGAAAGTTTGGATCTTTACCATCAATAATTAGTTTTGGTTTAGTGATTATGGTTCTTGTATTTGTCTTGTTCCAAATTCCAATAGTCAAACTTGACACAAGCAATGCATCCGGTTTGACTAATAATGTAGTAAACGGAAGTTACTTGGCATGAAAATGGCACCATTTATGTACACAAGTAACTAAAGAATCTACGAAGACTAGCAAGAAACCATGTTCAAGGAGTCAAGTTTTTGTTATGTGCTAGTTATTTGTATGTTTGATAATCTATTATATTATATGAGATTATGAGGTAATGCGAAAGTGTGGGTCACGTTCTCCTAGTCAAACTTCTGTTCTTGCTCATTGGTTTATGTTTGTTATAATCATTAGGTGATGTAGAAGTGAACATTATCCAAGTAAATCTTAGTTGTTTTGAACACAAGTGAACTAGTCCACTTTGCGTCTCTAGTCCACCTTTTATCCTTCTTGATAGTCATTTCTAAAATATGTGTATGTAACTTTAGAAATGGAAAGATTGGAAATGTTAAAAGTTGTTTTATTTGGTTTGATAAATGGCACTCTAATGGCCCTTTAAGTAGACTGATTAGTCATGAATTTCTTAGAGAGCACGATATTGATGAGAATGCTAAGGTGGCGGATTATATTTATAGCAATAAGTGGAATTGGCCTTTAAGTTGGAATGATAGATTTGATGTTGTGATTAATGTTCCTGTCCCTAATCTGATCCATGACTGTGAGGATAAAGTTTTATGGTTAAATAAGAAAAATAAGGAAGTTCAATTTAGTACGAAAGAGGCGTGGAAAGCTTTAAGAATTGACAGTCCCAAAGTTATTTGACAGACATGTTTGGTTTTCGCAATGTATCCCAAGACATGCGTTTATTCTTTGGATGGCAATTAGAGGGAGGCTTAAAACTCAAGATAGAATCTCTCGATGGTACCATAATGATAATATGTTATGTCTTTTTTGCAAAAGCTGTAAGGATTCCCATAGTCACCTATTTTTCAGTTGTGATTTTTCTAAGGGTGTTTGGGATAAGCTTAAAGTGATGTGTAGGCTTGATGATATTTCATGTGTTTGGGCTGAAGTGGTTTCTGGAATTTCTATTAGGACTGCTAACAATACTTTGTGAAGTATTATCCAAAGATTAGTCTTTGGTGCTGCTGTGTATTACATTTGGCAGGAACGGAATGGAAGGCTGTACCAAAGGGATGAAAGATCATTAGACACTCTGTTTAATATCATAGTAAAACAGTAAGATTGCGATTGATGAGCTTGAAGATAAAGTATTCTAATGAAGTGGTGAAAGCAGCTGCCATTTGGAAATTGCCTCTGAAAAGCATTTTGAAAGAGTATGGGAAGGGATTGGATAGTATCTATAATGAAGGAATCACATAAGTTCTAGTTCAGATTGGCGTTGTGCAGATTTGTTATTTGTTGGTGGCAGATTTGGAATATTGCTTTCATTTTCAGTATGTGGCAGCCTCACAGATTTTTTTTGAACTTGTGGCAATATTGGGATGATATTTGGATTGATGGCATTATGATTTGGATTGCTTCTTGGACTAGAGACCTCTTGGCCCATCTAGAGCGTGCTGAAAGATGTGCCGTCTTGCATGGGCAAAGGCCTTTCTTTAGTTCTAAAGTCAGTCCTTATCCTCTTATGTATCCAATCTGTGGTGTCCTGGTTTCTTCTGATTTGGGTCTTGCAGGATATGTTGATTTTCATGATGAATTTCCTCAAGATGTCCTATTATGGGTTGACTGTTTCTGTATTGGTACCGGTTTTTGGAAATGCAATGTAGTTTTTGATTGTGATGATGATGCCATAACTCTCAATTTGTTCATATGGTTTGATTTGGTGATCAATTGGATGGCTAATATGCATATGGAAACCTGCCTGCTATGGATCTTGACTTATGCTAACTATAATGGGTGCCTGAAAGAGTGGTTAATTATCTGTTGGTATGAGTCTCAGGTCCATCGTTTGTGCAGCTTTTTCATTTTACCTATATGGTTTCCCTTTTACCGGTGCAGTGAACAAATTATGGCACTCTTCAAGAGATCTTTGATGCATGCCATGATTATGGAGATCTCTTTGTACCTTTGCACCGGGGTTAATATTCTTAAGGTTTGTTTGGATTATGGTTATGTTTTGGGTAATATGACTTGGTTCTATGCTGTGTTGGTGGCCTGCATTGGTCTGCATTATGTTGCTTTTATCTGTGGGACATCATTGCTGCGTGTCATGAAGATCGTGATGCTCCTGTTTTCTTAGTGGTCTTGTTGTGGTTTCCTGGAATCAGCCTAAGAAGTATATGGTGTATTTTGTTATTGGGTTAGTTTGGAAGACTGGGTCTGCTATGGATTTTTCTACTTGGACTTATGCTGCTGAGAGATCTATGTGAGAGTTGGACTGGTTTTGAATATTCTTTTGTCTTCAGGCTACTGGGTGGGTTGATGATCTTCATGTTGATGATACCTTTAGATTGCCCTATTACATCCATTTATCCTTGCTTTATCTGTACTCTTTTTCCTTACTTTGGTTTTATCCCACTGGGTTTTACAAAGGAAGGTTTTTTAATGAGAGTGTAGTTTGGATAAATGGATTTATTGTTTCCCTGCTATGGTCTATGGGAGTTTGGGCATTGTTCTGAGCTGCTGTCATTGGTTTTTGTTCATGGAAGATGTTGCTGATATTTGGTGCATCTGCAAAGTATCATGGAGTTGGTTATTTGGTTTTGGTCATTAAATCCTATCTTGTTATTTACTTCTCTCAGTTATAGGCAGCAGTCTGGGTTATTGTTTGATTGTATTAAGGCTTGGAGTTTTGTCCATTGGCTGTATTTGGTTTCTAAGACAAGTAATGTTTTTTGTAGGGGTTTGTCCTACTTAGACATTATTTGGGCTTTTGTTTGTACATAACTTTTCATTTTATTTTATCTATAAGAAAAAACTTTAGAAATGGAAAGGAATTATCTTTTAAGATAAAAGTTGATTAAAGCTTTTTTTTTTTCCAAATATTAACATAATGATATTAATTTGATATGCATTCATAGTAGAAAATTGGAGAAACCTTCCAGTAAAAAGGGTCAGCACGGCCTCAAGGGCTCTAGGCGTCAATGATCGCTCTCATAACATGCAAAAAAGGCAATATCAAGCCAGCGCGATGACACAAATCTTCTACTACCTCACATGTAAATGCAAAATGTCAAGGACATTGGTTCAAAATAATTACATGTACTTCTTGAACAGAAATCTTATACTGAGTGACAAAATTCACCATGAAGGCTTCCCTAAGATATTGCAGTGCTATTTAAACTTAGTAATCTCTAGAAATATTCTTGATGCTTGTTGGCTTGTACCAAAATGGTCTGTAGATCTAAAATAATCTTTTATTTTCTCTCTTAAGACCACCCAATGTTGGAATCTAGAAAGTATAAGCTTATACAAGGTTTTCTCCCCTCTCAAATTGTGTTCTTTATGACACTATATCTAGTGTTTTCTCAAGTCTTAACTGAGTTATGGATGGGGCTAACATCAAGACAGCAGAGTCTAAAAATACAAGTCCGTTTGTATATACTAGGCTCGAAGAAAATCTTATGTATTTTGCAAAACAAAAGGTTCTTTTAGCCAAGGTGTGTGATTTATCATATTCATACACATAACTACATCGGTAAGATCTTTATTCTTGAAAAGGGTATTCAATTGTATTCATCATCACACAAGTAATTAGCAGAGAACTCACAAATTATACAGGCCCGTCAACTCTCATAGCCTAATTTGAGAACTGAGCATCACCATCTAGTCTTCAAGCTCAATAATCTTCACGACAGAATCATCCCCAACCTTTTGGCAAACGAAAACACGGTCATGTGACTTGACAATACCACTAGCTTTTCCATGATCCAATGCAATCTTTAAAATTGAATCATTTGTTGCACTTGTTGACTCGGACTGCCACACAATAACAAGATATGCAAAATAAGTAACAACATCATGATTAAGCTCTTTATCAAACTAGGGAGAACATTTAGAATACTATGTTGGGCATGGTACTATGAGTTAGCCAAATTATCCCTACAATATATGAAGGGTTATGCACTTTAGCACATCAAACACACATGATGGAACAAAAAATAGTATTCACTGTTTTGCTTGTATGCAAGTGTTTGGCACATCAAGTGAATTGTGTATGGCACATGAATGATGGTTTCAAATTAAAAAGTGGAAGAATCTCACAGGATGGCGAGGATCCGCAAGCATGGGAAATAGGCTCCTTACGATAAGAGATTGTCTTGCCTGCATAATAACATCATTCAAGAGCACAAATTAGAGTGTGGTAAGAGAGAATGCTAGAAATATCTATTGACCAAAAAATGTGAATGGTAATTTAGTTAGGTGCAAAAGGTTAATAACTGGTGACCCGAACCGGCCCACAATCGGCTGCCAGTGGAGCATACATGACTCGCTCAACGGTTGTGGCTATGAGGTGCCAAGGATTGAACCCTTGACCTTGTGGTTGTTAGGTGCAAAAATGCACCACCCATACCAACTAAGCTATGCGCCATTGGACCAATCATATTTTTATTTTCCATATAGATCAATATAGATCTCATATTTGCCATAGAACCAATGGACCAATCATAGCCACCCATTTTTATTTTCCATTTTTTTTTAAAACAACATATCTTGCAAACGGTAAATCTTCAAGCTACAAAAAAAAAAAAATACCATCGCGACGAGAATTAAATGATATTTCTATAGATATGCATTGTTATATACTTTCGACGACTTTTTTTTTTTCGACGAATTTTTTTTTTTAATTTCCGCCCAGAAAGAATCATATATGATTCGTAAGAATCATATATGATTCCGTACGAATCATATATGATTCCGTACGAATCATATATGATTCGATTTTTACGAATCATATATGATTCGTACGGAATCATATATGATTTTTACGAATCATATATGATTTTTCTGGACGGAAATTTTGGAAAAAAAAAAAGTTCATCGAAAAAAAAGTTCGTCGAAAATATATAACAATGCATGTCTATAGAAAGATAATTTAATTCTCGTCGCGATGGTATTTTTTTTGTAGCTTGACGATTTACGGTTTGCGAGATATTTAAGTTTTAAAAAAGGGTGGAAATTAATTTTTTTATTTTGATAAGAAAAATGAGTGGCTAAGATTGCTTGATGGGTTCTATGATAAAAGTTGGATCTGTAAAGAACTTTTGCCTTGGCGTGGATGTGGATGGTAATTTAGTAATCTACCAATATCCATTAAATGAGTATGCTGAACTACAACCTTTATACTAGAAAATAGAAATGCAAAAAATGATACGTCTAAAAGTGGCTGGGAACTTTATGTGCTGTTATTTAGAAACAGAAAATAGAGTGCACTAAAATAAATGTTCAAGCTAGAATCAAGTAATAGTTGTTGTTGTAAGCCCAACACGACTAGGACGTGCGAGTAGTTATTGTTTGAAAAAATAATAGTAGTTCTTTATAAGGCTTGAGATGAATGTATACCTCAAAAACACCGGTAAATGTCCATCTTAATTGATTTGTTTTGAGCCGAGGAATGACAACAGATATCACAGGCATTGTTGGCCTATATTTTGCAATCAATCTGCATAATCATGTAGTCTCTTGGAATTAATTATTGTATTATGGCTGAAACAATTGAAAAGTTAGATCATCCTTCTATTTTTCATTCATCATCTTTCTTCGGCAACTTAATCACAAATGGGGTGGTGGCGCAGTTGGCTAGCGCGTAGGTCTCATAGCTAAAGAGAAATCCTGAGGTCGAGAGTTCGAGCCTCTCTCACCCCATCATTTTCCCCTCTTTTTTCACTTAAAAGTGATTTTGAAAGGTGATTTTGTGTGCAAGTTGGGTTGACCCAAAACATCTATTGTCCAAAAGTTCTATTATTTTTTACTATAAATTGTTAAGTGTCTCAAGTGTGATCCAAAAATTATATAATTTCAAAAATACAGTTAAGAGTGTTTTTTGACAAGGTTGTGACCCATTTGACCGTTTTCTTTTAAGCTATTGTTCATTCCCTATTAACACGTTAAGAGTAAGGTTTTTTTCCAAACCAACTTATCTTATATACGAGTGAAAATTTCAACCATTCTAGGTTCTCTAGTATATGCAACTCGTGGTTTGCTAAATCACTCTTCTTGCAGTACCTAACATGCCACAGGTCGGATACGACTTGCTCTATCTCAATATCTATTATTTCACACACACAGACAGACCTTGCAGCTCTCCCTGATGTTGTAAAGCAAATGATAACAGAAGCCTTGACTTTGATGGCAGCACGAACCTGGGTCAAGAAAATAATGACGCAATACAAACATGAGTAACCACTTTAAAAGACAATGTTAACAACAAACATAAACAAGATAAAACACCCAAATTAAGCCGAGAAAGTTCAATACCGCAGATGAAGCTATAGATTCCATATGTGACATGGGTTCTCCAACATATTTGACAGTGTTCTTGAAGAATGAATCTTGATTGAATACCTTCTCTGACTGCAAATATTACCCAACAGGTTAAACGTATCCATATATTGTAGTAACTTTCTATGTAATAAGCAACTTCAGCCTACCTCCGCACAAATTCTACCAACAATCGAGATAGTTTCAACAGGGTATAATCCTCGCAGGGTCTCAGCACCAAGAAGAATTGCATCACAACCTGAATTATAACAAGAATAGTGAATTGATGAGATAACATACTTAAACACAAGTTTAATGACAAGTTTACCCCCCTCATTAAACACACTCGCTGCAAATGTACTACTCCTTGAGTTGAGATAATAAAATTACCATCCAATACGGCATTAGCAACATCGGTAGCCTCAGCGCAAGTGGGCCTTAAGTTGTCGGTCATGCTGTCTACGACACGGGTAATTACTACAGGCTTTCCAGCCATGTTGCACTTGTAAACAGCTGCCTTTTGAAACAAAAACACCTAAGACCACCGAACAGAACCAATAGATGTTAGAATGTAGGATCGTGTTAATTTGCACATTATAGTGCATGATGTCGTCATTGGAATTGAACAACTTCTTCGGGTAGAGCACTCAATTAAGTTATCACGTCTAGTCATAAAACGAACCTTTTCTGGGGCAGGTCTATCCCCAGATTTCCACGAGAAAGGATTATACCATCTGCTTCTTGTAGGATCTCATCAAAATGGGTTAAGCCCTACAACAAAAAATGAGTGTCAGTCATTACAGAAGAGACACTTAGATCACTTCACTTGTAGCTTGAAAATTTGGCATCTGACCTCAAAATTGTCAATCTTCGCAAAATATTCGAGTTTGATTGAGATCACCCAATTTGGAGAGGTGTTCACGAGCCTGCATGACAACATACATGGACAAAATTAGTTTTGCATTCCAACAAGTAGGTCTATGAAAGAAGCGAAGTTTTAAATAGACCACCTTACAAAAGAATAGAAGAGGGAAAGAATCCTTACATGTCGAATGTCTTCTGCATGACGGGTGTATGACAAAGAAAGGAAGTCTATACTGTTACGCACTCCCAATGTGCTAATCACCTAAGTTATGCCATAAGTAGATAAACAAGTTATATGTCAAAAAACTCATAAAGATGTATGTTTTAACAATCCTACTGCCATCAGCATATTTCCAAAAGATACATTTGATTTTACATAAAGTAATAGTCATCCAATACTCGTATTACTTATTGCTGTAATTATAATGTTGAGAGAATATGCAGTTTTTTCAACACAGGTCTGTAAATGACAATGATTTTATAACTGTAAAAAGCATGTAACAGAATCATAAAACAAAGTTCACCTCCTTATCTTTATCAGTGAGAGTTGGCAGCTCAATACGGATTTGAGATACATGTAATGTGAATAGTGACCCGGATAGAGTGGCAGAATTCTTTACAAGACAAACAACATCTTCTCCTTTCACCTCATTTACCTGTGTGTATCAGGAAAGCAGAATTTGACTATTGGCGAAACATCAAAGGTTATAAATTGTAGAGTTTCAGCACTGTTTGAAGTCCTAAAACCTCCAAGAAATGTAACATATTGATGTTAGAATGATGGAACCCCGTAGGTGTTATAATTTATTAATCGACAATTTATAATGAGAATTACATGTAAACCTTAGAAATCTAGTGGACCTTAAAACCCACAAACCAGCTTGGGCCTATTTGTCTATCAGCTAATAGTTTGGAGGTCAACAAGAACTTCATGAATAGTCTCCAATTAGCAAGGTACTTGACATAAGGACATAAAAACGCCAGATTCACACAAATTGTTACCACTTGAAGTATTTGTCATATGAGAGACTGAGTTGAGCAGAAGGAAATGAAATACAATAGAATCAGTGACTTAATATGTTCAAAAACATGTACCTGGTCTGTAAATCTATTTTTTCCGTTAAATTACCGCATACAGTTTAGTATGTTAAACGTTCTTCGGTGCTGCCTTACCTCCAACCAGACGGAAGTTGTTTCACTTCCTGTGAACAGATATTGCCCAATGAAAATAGTGTCACCAGTCTTCACTGCCTGTAAAGCAATCAAAGTGTAAGAGGTAATGATCCCCTTTATCAACAAGCATTTCTTGAAATGTCATTATCAATTTCGAGATATTTATTTACCTTTGAAAGCCCACTAAAATTTATCGGTAACAGATTTGAAGTGGCTTCTTTTTCCTGATTTGGTGTGAGAGTGACTAAGGTTTCCGCATCCAGAGAAATAGGACGCTCGGTTTTGTTGAGAACTTGCAACTCTGGACCAATAGTATCCAACATGACCTGATAAAAAGGTAGTCTATGAACTGATATATTTTACCATCATATATGCGTTCGTTAAAGGAGTACTATATTGGAAACGTACATTTCACAAGCAAATGACATGCAGTGAAAAAACTTACAGCACAAAGCTTTTTGGTCCTCTTGATAGCCACCTAAAGGTTTTTTAATGTCTCTTGATGAAATGCAGCATCACCCCATGAAAAATCAAACCGTGCCACTACACAGACAAAAGGAAAGAGTGATAAGAAGTTTATATAGACAGTAAATTAAGCTAGAACTCGTCTGATGACAAAATTTGTTACAAATTTCAAGCTATTAACTGCATTTTTAGTGGCCTGAGAAAAAAAACAAGTCACCAACATCTAATAACTATCCGATATAGATTTTGACTTATATATAATCATTTATGAAAAACAGCTAATTGAAGTATTATAATGTCAAAGTAATCGAAAATAGAAGGTGAATATCACCTGACATGCCAGCTGGAAATGATCTCAACCGAGCGCGATTTCGGCCCTAGAGTCCCTACAATCTTGGTCATCGCAGGAAAAAAGCTCTACACAACAAACAGTAACCAAACACAAAAAATTCACTAACTTTTTCACTCACCAGTAACAATCTGAATAGCTAAAAGTTCACACAACTGCTAATAAGTAACGATTATATGTAACAAAATTTTTTTTTTACAGGTTTAGAAGGTTCGAGAATTGAAGCCATTCGGATGGGTTCTTCCAAAAGCAAGTGATGTGAATGCATTTTCGTAGATTACTACTCGTATAAACAAACAAACAAACAACCAATCGGTTTGGTTTGATAATGCAGAGTTTAGTTTAGTGTGTTTTTATGGAGGGAGAGAACCGTAGCCGATTGATCATCATCACAGATAAATGGTACATTGTGTCTGTGAAAAAAAAAAAAAAAAAAAAAAAAAAGCAGATGCTAAGCACTTGTTTATTTGGATTTTAAACTATAATTAGAAAGTCAATGAAAGGTACAGCCACATGGATGCCACGTGTTAATGGGCGGGTACAAAGCTTATCGCTGAGCTGCCCACAATTTCAAGATAATTTTTCAAAGTCAGGGAGGCCATCTAACGTCATTTGACCCATAGTTATATGGCTCAACTTTTCCCCAACAATACAACACCTCGCAAAATAGGTTAAGAGCACACGCTTGGCTGGTAGCCCTCGCACCAACGCATAATGCGAGCCGCACACCGGACCACTCGTCATCGACTCTGGCACCGTATTAGTCAGCTCACGCGATCCGTATTTTCTTTTTCTCAATTGTGAACGTTACTAAATAGCTAAAAATATGGGAATGTTGGGTAGTCAAACTATCGGATTGGATTTGAGAGATTACCAATGGTAAACGTGAAACATGGCGAGTTTGAGGGAGCTTCTATTAGCATATGGGCGGGTTTTGTTTGTTTAGTTTTGGAATGAGAATATGGGATGGTTGCCCCGCTTCAAACTTTCTCGATTACTAACGTGCCATTTTAAAAGGACTCAAATGAGGCTTCCTAAAAACAAAGCAAAGTGGACTTGGTCTTTTTCACAAAATCGATTGGATGTGATAGTTTTATTGCTAATTAAAGATAAAATTCAAACTTTTTGGAAAATAATTTATTTATTAAAGACTCAAACTTGTTGGAAAACAAGGTGTTGGCCCCGCCGAGTTGTGGCGGGTGTTTTTCGCATCTGTTTTAGCACAGTGTTTGTGTTGTGGGAATACTGCGTTAATTTGTTCCTCTAATGTTTTGGGTATATGTTTTGGCCTAGTTTTATTGGCTTGTGTGTTTTAATAATACAGACATGTAGTCAGAAACAATTTAGATACTTACAACAATGGAAGTTACAAATTATGGAATCCAATTATAGATTGTGTTATGTCAGATAAAACATAATCCGATATACAAAGTAAGTAATTAACTGAAACTAAAGAGAGCGATGGCACACCTAATGACCTATCAGGCACACCAACGGCGATTAACATTCCCCTGGGGTTTTTGCACACGAACCGACTGTTCCAACGCATGATTTTCGTACATTGTGTCTCTGATAAATGGTAATTTCCATCTTAATAATTATAATTAATTATCAGACAACACCTATTATTTATTTTCTGACATTTATTAATGAAAAATATTTAACTGTTTATTTCATTATAAAAATTCAAAACACGTTAAAACATGATTCATCAAATATCGGAACGAGCTCACACGCGGACCACGAAAACCAAACTATACACAAAAACTGCCAAATGGGTCTTAAGTATTTCAGCCCAACCTTAATTTCCGGTTACTGTTCATTTCAGCCCAACATGAGCCCATTTTCATTAATGTTTCATTTCCTCATTCGACCAAACCCCTCCAACTTCACCTCGTTTTCTCCCAAATTCGAAACACAACATATTCGAGTTTTTGTACCATCTAATTCTCCTCCACCAAAGATTTAGGGTGTCGAATTCTAGCCCTTAACACTAACCCTTGATACGTGAAATTTGATCAAAGTAAATCGCCTTCAAACACACCCATTCGAATTCATTATATTTCACCATTTCTCCAATTCGACCCAAACTCAATTATACCTAGTTCTAACATTTTTCTTAGATCATTATTTAGTTACTAAGTATATTTCTCACCTTTGGAACCAATATCACACGTTAAAATATTAGTTTGAACCTTTAACTAGTGTGTCGACATACACACATGCGTACCAAATCAAACCAAATCAAACCTTGCTCACATAAACCTTTCCTTGATCTTTATTTGTCAGTAAATCCTTCGTATAGTCCACATTCTCCTGCCATTCCACTGTTCACGCAAGTTGTACACATGAAATATATATATATATATATATATATATATATATATATATATATATATATATATATATGATATATATATATATACACACATTATACGTGTGTATATATACATGTATAACTCCCTCCTCATTCACTCCCTTTCACACCTAGCCATTTTATCCATTCTCTAGTTCATTTCAATCCTTATACGAGCCACAAAGACCAGGGGAAACTCTCTTTTGCCATTCAAGTTTCATTCGAAGTATAAAGAAGCCATATCGAAACGTATTTATTGTTCTAGCAAGGTTGTGGAATTTTTCTCTTGTTCTAATCATCCTTATATGTTAAATCTCCACCCTTGAGGTGTTGTAAGTCTCTCCAACTCAGTTTCAATCCATTTCCTTGATTAAAAACGCACCATGCATCTCGTTATTATTATTTTGAACGTATATTAGTTTTACTTTATTATACGCATCGTATCTTATTTCTAGGCATAAAAACTTGGTTGCCTCCTCCTATGGAAGGCTAGGAACCAAGGTGCACATTCACACCATACTAATTTGCTCATTTTCATGCATTTCGAACGCTATTTTAAGCCCTAGTCACACGTATAAAACCTAGACTAAAAATATTCTAAGTCTTTTTATATAGAAAATGTTCCAGTCGACCTAAGAAATGATCTTGTAAAAGCCAATCCGAATTAAGAACTGTTGGGTCATGAAAAACCCAAGAATGCTTCAAACATGATTTGGACACAAATTAACTAAGTGTTAAACTTAAATCGAGAACAATTCAAGTCACTGAGAGAATAGCCTCTCAGTGAGTCATCTTCAGGATGCTTAAGGCGAATTCAAGAAAAAAAGGATTCACTACTCAGGAAGGCGGTACTCCCTGAGTAGGACTTAAGCCAAAGAAGAAGATGATAGTTCAGTGAGTGTTGGACAAGAACTCACTGAACCCCAGTCTCCTCAACCAACAAAGTGATTGAAAGACTGAGGAACCAACGCCTGAAGAAAAGGCGGGAACAATAGGGAAAAGATCTGAGAAGATAAAAGTGTCAGCCCAACACTCTTCTCTTGTCAGATCCAACCTTCCCTATTGCGGCTAAAAGTCATGGAGTGTCAGCCAACAACTCCCAAAGTCTTATTAGCCCTTTCCTATTGGTTCTTGGAAATGACAATTACTATTTGTAATTGTCAGACATGCAACCTCAACAACTTGTATTATTTTTTAATCACTTATACTTAGATTACTTGTGTATAAATAGATCAGATGGGAGAGAAGTTAAAGTGTGCTTTGTATATTGAAAGCTTAGAACTTTTGCAAAGTAACTTCTCTCCTACAAAGAGTATACAACTCACTGAGATAGCTCAGTGGGTATATTGTTACCACTCAAGCAAAACTTGAGTTTCGATAGGAGACACCCCATACCCTTGTCTATTCAATCCCAAGTGTTTGTTCCGCAAAACACTTGGGTAATATATTCTTGGAATTATTTCTAATAAGAATTTAAACGTTGAAAAATATTGTTGTTTTTATATTCACGTTTTATAACTGTTAGAATTAACCTTAAACATTGTATTAGTCATTAACACAAATAGATTAACTTTCTAGTTAACTCTAATCGTGTAAAGGGACCAACAAGTGGTATTAGAGCCTCTGGTTTATAAAATCTTTTAAACTAACCAAGAGTGCTCTAGGTTTTTAAAAACCAAGATCCTACTATGGCTGATATCAATGTACCCCAGTTAGTCGACAAAAAGGGTGGCAGCTACTCTGCTGTTGCACCCAGACTTGAAGCTGGGAAATTTAGCAAATGGAAGAAGCGTATGATTTGCTATCTTACTGGTATGGAACCCTACTACATCACCTGTATCAGGGATGGCCCATTTGTCCCTAAGACAGCCGCAGGGCTAAATAAGCCTGAGGCCCAATGGACCATTGATGAGAGGAGGGTGGTCAATCAAGACCAACGCCTGAAAAGCATCCTTATATCATGTCTTCCTGACGATATAATGGAATCAGTCATCAACTGTCTAATAGCCAAGCAAACTTGGGATGACTTGGTAAACAGCTTTGAGGGTCCCTCAGATACCAAGGAAAATAGGGTCATGGACCTTAAACTTGAGTATAATACTTTCAGGGCAAAAGACTCTGAAAGTCTCTCACAGACCTACACCAGATACAAGACTTTGATAAATGGATTATCAAATGATGGTGTTGTAGTGTCTAAGCATGAGACAAATGTTGGCTTTGTCAACAGTCTCCATGAGAAGTGGCTCAACTTCTCACAAGGCCTGAGGAATGCTAACCACATTCAGAACCTTGAGCTCCCTGAAATTTATGGGAAAAGTTTGTCTATGAGGACAACTTGATCTCAAGGAGATACCCTGACTCAAAAGCTCTTGAGTCCAAAAAGGCCTTAACCTCAACACCTATATCAACTGCTTTCTATTCTAATGGTGTTGTGCAGGATATTCAAGAGGATTCTGAAGAAGAAATTGATGAAAGGACTGGTGAGGAGTACCTGAACGACTTGAACTTGGAATTCCAAAAAGGGCACTCCTTGCTAGTTCAAGACGTTTCATCAAAAGAAATCAGTCCAACTTTACAAAACCAAAAGCAAATGAGACCACTGAATGCTTTAAATGTGGTAAAAAGGGTCATTTTGCTAGGGACTGTTATTCTAAAACTATCTCAGAACCCTCTTACAAGTTCTTAGGAAACAGTTCCTCAGGAACTAGCAAGTTTCAACCTAAAATGTTTCAGTCCACCCAACAATTTCAAAACAAGGGTCAAAAGAATTTTGAAACAAAATATAGGAAAATCAAAGCTAAACTTGCACTTCTTGAAATTAACCCCATATTGTCTCAGGATGCTCAAACATCTAAACCTATTCAGAAAAAGAACAAGGTATTAATTGCAGAAGCATATGACTGGGATGAAGAAGAGGTTTCCTCAGATGAGGAAATAAGAGTTAGTGCACTGATGGCACTTTCTGAAGAGGATCAGGTGGCTGTGGGAAAAGGCCATGCTAGGAATGGAGAGTGGGTCAACATCACCATGAAATAGAGGCATGCCAGGGACCCTGTTTGGCATCTAGATAGTGGATGTTCAAGGAGCATGACTGGTGTTAAGGAATGCCTGCACAAATATGTGGAAGAATCAGGACCCAAAGTGATATTTGCTGATAATTCATCATGTCTCACTGAAGGCTATGGTTCAGTAAACTGCAATGGTATTGTCTTTACTAGGATAGCATATGTAAATGGTCTTAAGTATAATCTGATCAGTGTCAGTCAACTATGTGATGCAAAATACATAGTTCAGTTTGATGATAAGCAAGGAACCATCTTCAATGCAAATAAGGAAATTGTCCTCATTGCACCAAGAAGACAAGATGTTTATGTATTAGACATGTCCAGTCTGACTCAGAATGGAACTTGTCTCTTTGCTAAGGCCACTGATACACTCAACTGGCTTTGGCATAAGAGACTTACCCACCTGAACTTTAAAAACATAAACAATCTTGTAAAACAAAACAAGGTCCTTGGCTTACCATCACTTGTTGTTTTCAAAGGATAAACATGCTCAGCTTGTGAAAAAAGTAAACATCATAGAGCATCCTTTAAAACCAAAACCAACTTTTCCATCAGGAACTGCCTACATCTTCTCCATATGGATCTATTTGGACCTATCAGTCCAAGGTCTACTAACCATGAGAAGTATACTCTGGTCATAGTGGATGAATACTCTAGATACACCTGGGTATTCTTCCTGATCAAAAAGAGTCAGGCAGCTGAAACAATCATGTCCTTTGTCAGGAACATTGAAAATCAAAATGACATTAAGGTCAAACAGATTAGAACTGACAATGGGACTGAGTTCAAAAATTATGAACTTGAATGTTTCTGTGATGAGAAAGGTATTTCCCAAAACTTTTCCTCTCCATACACACCTGAACAAAATGGTGTTGCTGAAAGGAAAAATAAAACACTCATTGAAGCTGCTAGGACAATGCTATGTGGATCAGTCCTTTCCAACCATTTTTGGACTGATGCAGTCAAAACTGCCTGTTATACACAAAATAGATCCATCATTGTCAAGAGACATGGGAAAACCCCATATGAGTTATTCAAAGGAAGAGTCCCTGACATCAGCTACTTTCATGTCTTTGGGTGTCCTGTGTTTATTCATAATCACAAGGATCACTTAGGAAAATTTGATGCAAAAGCTGATGATGGATACTTCCTGGGATACTCACTTGTCTCAAAAGCCTTCAGAGTGTTCAACACAAGGAGACAGCAGACTGAGGAAACATTTCATGTTACCTTTGATGAGAGCACTGATGCAATCAGGTTCTCAACTGCCTCAGTAGAAGAGATAGGAATTGATAATTCTTCAAGATATCCTCCTGATGAATATCTGTCTGAAAACAATCCTTCTACTCAGTATCAAGATGATGCTAATCTCTCCTATTACATAATCCCTCACAACCTACCCAACCCAACCATCACTGAGTTTGTTGAGGCACATGCACATACTGATGATATCAATCAGTCAGTTCAAAACACTCAAGAACCAAACAATCTCAGTGAGCTGGTAGACACTCAAGATCCAATCAATGATCATGTGTCTACTCCAGAACCAACCCCTCTACCCAATCAGGCCTCCACAAGTTCAAATCAGTATCCAGGACCTCAAGAAAGTTGGACTAGGTCTCAGGACATTGAACTTGTCAATATTATTGGAGAGCCTACTGAAGGCATGCTCACCAGGAGCATGGCTGCTAGTCTAAGAGCAGCCTCATCCAATGAATGCCTATTTGTGGACTTCATTTGTTAGACCCGTTTCCCAGGTGTTGGACCCCACCCTAGATGAAATATGCTAAGGTTGGATGTGATTGGTTGGTCAACGAAGTTACGTGGAAGTCAAACCCGATGGTCAAATTAATAGCCAAAGTATGACTAATGTAGTAATATGGAATGTGATGTATAAGCTAGAAGGACCTAAGTTGCCAAGTGATTCATTATGTGTTATAAGTTAGTTGTGGTTAAAATATAAGGAATGAGACTTGAGGGACTAATTATATCAAAGGGGCAAAGTGCCACCTAACTAAGCTTATCTAGCTTTATCTAGATACTTCATCAATTATTTAGATAAGGGTGTGTAAGGCCGGTTTTATGGAGGAGAGAAAGAGAGGGAAAAAGTGAGATGATGATCCAAGAAGATGAAGATGATCAAGTCTTAGTAATTATGGCCACCCTTTGCTATGATCATTATCAAGTAAGTAAACTTAATCTAGTGTTTTTAATGATTATGAGATGGATTCATAAGGGTCATGGTGGGTTTGGTAAACCCTTGTTAGAAAGTGTTAGTTTGATGAGAAAGTAAGTATTTGGTATGTAATTTTAGTAGGAATAATGATGATATGGTGATGGTGATGAAGTGATGTTGGTGGCTAGTGAAGATGAAGATGATGATGGTTAGAAGATGTTGATGGTGGGATTCATGTTATTAGCTTAGCTTGGATTCAAGGTAAGTAAATCGGTTATGATTTGATGTTATAATGATTTCTTACATTATGTGTTATATGAATGCTTTGATGATGTTACTTGAATGTGTTTAATTAAAGTGTGGGGTGAAGAAGTAGATGTAAGGCTAGTTTGGCATAACTAGCAAATGGAAATGAGAGTTGAGTTGGATTAGTGTAGGTATATAGGAAGGGTTGTGATGAGTTGAGAGGGCTTGAAATGGCTAAGGTATGAGTTATGTTTAGTGTTGTGATGAAATAGTTGGATTATGATGCTTAATGTGTGAATAAGTTATGATGTTATGTTATAATCGTTTTACTTACTAAGCGTAAGCTTATTCTTTTAGTTGACAACGTTTTGTAGGTTAATGGCGATGAGGATAACTTGGCTTGGATTATAGCATAGAGATTTGGAAGCGGATTTGGAAGAAAATATGCGATAGGAGCTAGGTAGAATACCGAGCTCGAGTCAAGGTTGTACCCCCGAGAGTCTCTTTTATGAGTCGTGTGTTGTGTGTCAAAGTCGTGTAATGATTTGGTGGTCTAACGATGTGTCAAGTGTGTTTTAAGTGTTTTTAGTAAACGTTGAGGGGGCGTTTGGACTAAGTGTGTTCATACCCATTTTGGGTTGTAAACGGGTCAAGTATGTATTGGAACATGTTATATATGTTAAAGTAATGAATATGGTCAAGTTTGAGGTGTTGTGGAGGTCGTATGTGGTATTTGTCATGAATGGGTCAAAACGGGTTTTTGGTGTAAAACCCGTGATTGTGGAAGTACGTCTTTCGAGAGTCAAATGGCAAATGTTTTTGGATGAAAATGAGCCCATATATATAGTAATGAAATCTGGAAAGTTTGGTTAGGTTTCGAGTCCGGGAGGTTGGAGTATCGGTCGGGGATTTTGAAAGTCCAAAAACTGGACAGAACCATCCATCCGATCGGATGGCTGGCGATCCGATCGGATGGAGGTCGCTGGCAGTTTTTCGGTAAATTTTGAAAAATCGTATCTTTTAATCCGTAAGTCGTCACGGGTCGTGCCACCTATCGTTTCGAAGGTAATTGAGTCTAGTTTCATTTAAAATTAGTCTCAAAGTCTGAAAGTTTATAGATTTTTGTCAGTGGTCAAAAGAGTAACCAGATGTCCATAAAAGTGAGTCGTTTTCGTGTAAAAAGTTTTAAATTTTGGTCTAAACGGGTACGGGGTGTAACAACTTGGTATCAGAGCTTCGGTTTAAGTGAATTAGGTTTCCTTTAGGTTGCCTAGACTTAAACCACTCGTAGACGCGTTAAGTTAAGTTTGAGATAGGTGGGCTAATAGTTTGTGAGTTATAGGATGTGGATGTAGAATTTCAAACGAATGATGTGATCGTTATATGGGTAGTATGATGGGGACTTAGGGATGTGCCTTATGTGATATATGGCATGGGAAACTTGACGTGTGAGTGATAGGATTATCGTGCACCTCGGGCGGTCTCGGTACTTATTTTATGATTATGTGATTGTGTGCTATGGTAGTTAGCGAGGGTGAATAGGTGTAATAAGATTGTGTGGTGGGTTATAAGAAATGTGACTAAAAATGAAAGTGCGTAACTTGTGTGATAGGGATGATCAAGGCATGACCTTGTGAGCATTTATATTTAGCATGGTGATCATTAAAGAGGTATTAGAGGCGGGTTAGTGGAGAGTTAAAGTATTAGGAGTATAAGTATGAACATGTGGTGGCGTTGAATGTGTGTGGTGAAGAAATGAAATAAAAATATAGGCATAATAAGTTTGTGATGAACTTAGTTTCAAGATGAGGAAAGGCATAGGGGTTGAGAAAATGATGAAATAGAGCGAAACTTCTTAAGTAATAATAGCTAAAATGAGATGAATATGTGTGAAGCTAAGGTGTTGTTATGAAATAATTATATTACGGCTAGGGCGATTAGCTGTAATCATTAATAAATAATGAGTGTGTTGTAATGGATGATTTATTTAAGGTCTACATGTAAAGGAAGCGAGTGAGACTAAAAGAAGAGAGATAAGATATGGAAATAAAAATGTGATGGATTAAAAACGTAAGAAAGAATGAGAGGAGTATGTGTGAGAATAAAGAAGTTGTCTTGAGATTATCATATTACGGCGCTGTAATCACTATAATGAATGCATGAGTTACAGTTGGTAAAATGTGAGAAGTCTAGATGTAAATCAGTCGAGTGGACTAAAATGTAAAATAAGAATGTGAAAATGATTAACGAAGGCTAAGAATGCAAGAGGTAAAGTAAAGATGTGAAAATAACTAAAGCGGATTAAGAATGTAAGGAGTGTGTATGAGATAAAGGCGTTGTTCTAAAATTATCATGTTACTGCTAAGGCGATTAGCGGTAATTACTATAATAAACGAATGTAATAATGAGTGTGTGGTGCTTATGACTTGGATCCGGTGTTAAAATGTGAAAGTGGTAAAGTGATGAATGTAATGATCCTTCGGGATGAATGTTAAATGTGGTATCCATCGGGATGACCAAGTAAAGGAATGTTAAGGAATCCTTCGGGATGAATGTTAAAGATCCTTCGGGATAAAAATGCATTGCCTTCACAGGCAAAGATTGCCTACATCCTTGGCATGTGTGAAAGTCCTTTCGGGGAAAATGTTAAAGTAAAGCGGATCCAAGCTAGAAAATAGAAGAATTTAAATATCAAATGAAATATAAAATGAAAATGAAATAATAAAAGTTAAATTGGGAATTAGGAGTAGTGGTGTTATGTCGGGAGTACATAACCACTAGTTTATATTTCTTGATTTACATCGATTGGGACGCCTCTCCATGTAAATGAGGAATTATAAACGAGTGGGCTATGTGTTGCCGACACGGCACGAGTAGGGTTAGAGAAGTAGAAAGCGAGAGTTTAGAATTCGTAGAAATTTGAAGGACTAAGATAGGAGGATTAGAATTTGACATGGCTTAGTTGAGACTTAGAAGGACCTTGATGGGATGAAGAAATTGTAATGATGATAGGATGGGCCTTGCGGTGTGGTGCAAAAGATGATGAATGAAGATAAAAGAATGTGAACAAATTAGTCGAGTGTAATGATGTAAAGTCAAATAGTGCGAGTTCTTAAGTAGCAAGAGTCAAAGAATGGGGGTAGAGGGTAAAGCGAGTGAGATGATGATGTGCGGTAATAGGGCGGATTAGAATGATGATTGGCGATAATAAGTAAGTCTTGTATTATGTGAAATCTAAGCAAGAGTTGTGTGGTATAGAAGTAAGCGGGGTAATGTGGATTAGGGCATGTGATATGTTATAGTATGCGTAAAATTGCAAGATCACTTAGATCGTTGAACTAAGTAAACTAGGGGTTAAGGTGTTAGGAATGAGATGAGTTATGTGACTAGATGTTGGTTAGCAAAGAACGACAGATTTCGAGGACGAAATCTAAATAAGGGGGATAGAATTGTAACACCCGTTTCCCAGGTGTTGGACCCCACCCTAGATGAAATATGCTAAGGTTGGATGTGATTGGTTGGTCAACGAAGTTACGTGGAAGTCAAACCCGATGGTCAAATTAATAGCCAAAGTATGACTAATGTAGTAATATGGAATGTGATGTATAAGCTAGAAGGACCTAAGTTGCCAAGTGATTCATTATGTGTTATAAGTTAGTTGTGGTTAAAATATAAGGAATGAGACTTGAGGGACTAATTATATCAAAGGGGCAAAGTGCCACCTAACTAAGCTTATCTAGCTTTATCTAGATACTTCATCAATTATTTAGATAAGGGTGTGTAAGGCCGGTTTTATGGAGGAGAGAAAGAGAGGGAAAAAGTGAGATGATGATCCAAGAAGATGAAGATGATCAAGTCTTAGTAATTATGGCCACCCTTTGCTATGATCATTATCAAGTAAGTAAACTTAATCTAGTGTTTTTAATGATTATGAGATGGATTCATAAGGGTCATGGTGGGTTTGGTAAACCCTTGTTAGAAAGTGTTAGTTTGATGAGAAAGTAAGTATTTGGTATGTAATTTTAGTAGGAATAATGATGATATGGTGATGGTGATGAAGTGATGTTGGTGGCTAGTGAAGATGAAGATGATGATGGTTAGAAGATGTTGATGGTGGGATTCATGTTATTAGCTTAGCTTGGATTCAAGGTAAGTAAATCGGTTATGATTTGATGTTATAATGATTTCTTACATTATGTGTTATATGAATGCTTTGATGATGTTACTTGAATGTGTTTAATTAAAGTGTGGGGTGAAGAAGTAGATGTAAGGCTAGTTTGGCATAACTAGCAAATGGAAATGAGAGTTGAGTTGGATTAGTGTAGGTATATAGGAAGGGTTGTGATGAGTTGAGAGGGCTTGAAATGGCTAAGGTATGAGTTATGTTTAGTGTTGTGATGAAATAGTTGGATTATGATGCTTAATGTGTGAATAAGTTATGATGTTATGTTATAATCGTTTTACTTACTAAGCGTAAGCTTATTCTTTTAGTTGACAACGTTTTGTAGGTTAATGGCGATGAGGATAACTTGGCTTGGATTATAGCATAGAGATTTGGAAGCGGATTTGGAAGAAAATATGCGATAGGAGCTAGGTAGAATACCGAGCTTGAGTCAAGGTTGTACCCCGAGAGTCTCTTTTATGAGTCGTGTGTTGTGTGTCAAAGTCGTGTAATGATTTGGTGGTCTAACGATGTGTCAAGTGTGTTTTAAGTGTTTTTAGTAAACGTTGAGGGGGCGTTTGGACTAAGTGTGTTCATACCCATTTTGGGTTGTAAACGGGTCAAGTATGTATTGGAACATGTTATATATGTTAAAGTAATGAATATGGTCAAGTTTGAGGTGTTGTGGAGGTCGTATGTGGTATTTGTCATGAATGGGTCAAAACGGGTTTTTGGTGTAAAACCCGTGATTGTGGAAGTACGTCTTTCGAGAGTCAAATGGCAAATGTTTTTGGATGAAAATGAGCCCATAGATATAGTAATGAAATCTGGAAAGTTTGGTTAGGTTTCGAGTCCGGGAGGTTGGAGTATCGGTCGGGGATTTTGAAAGTCCAAAAACTGGACAGAACCATCCATCCGATCGGATGGCTGGCGATCCGATCGGATGGAGGTCGCTGGCAGTTTTTCGGTAAATTTTGAAAAATCGTATCTTTTAATCCGTAAGTCGTCACGGGTCGTGCCACCTATCGTTTCGAAGGTAATTGAGTCTAGTTTCATTTAAAATTAGTCTCAAAGTCTGAAAGTTTATAGATTTTTGTCAGTGGTCAAAAGAGTAACCAGATGTCCATAAAAGTGAGTCGTTTTCGTGTAAAAAGTTTTAAATTTTTGTCTAAACGGGTACGGGGTGTAACATCATTTCCACAATTGAACCCAAAAGTGTTAAGGAAGCACTAAAACATCCAAGTTGGGTTCAAGCCATGAATGATGAACTGGAACAATTTGACAGAAACAAGGTAATGACCTTGGTCAAATGTCCTGAGAATGTCTCAGTCATTGGCATGAAATGGGTTTTCAAAAACAAAACTGATGAAAATGGCATAGTCATTAAAAACAAAGCCAGACTTGTAGCCAAAGGCTATAATCAACAAGAAGGCATTGACTATGAGGAAACATTTGCACCAGTAGCAAGGATGGAAGCCATCAGGATCTTCCTTGCTTTTGCTACATACATGAACTTCAAGGTATACCAAATGGATGTTAAAAGTGCATTCTTAAATGGTTCACTGAAAGAAGAAGTTTATGTTGAGCAACCTCCTGGATTTGAAAGCCATGAGTCTCCTGATCATGTCTGTAAGCTTAACAAATCCCTTTATGGACTGAAGCAAGCTCCTAGGGCATGGTATGAGACTCTCTCATCCTTCTTAATCCAAAACAAATTTGTCAGAGGCAAGATAGACAACACATTGTTTATCTATAAGACAAATAATGATGTCATACTAGTACAAGTGTATGTTGATGACATCATCTTTGGCTCAACAAGTTTCAAACTTTGCAAACAATTTGAAAAACTAATGGCAAAGAAGTTTGAAATGAGCATGATGGGAGAACTGACATACTTCCTTGGTCTTCAGATCAAGCAGACTGATAGAGGAACCACTATCAGTCAAGAGAAGTATGTAAAGAATCTACTGAAGAAGTATGATCTCAGTGACTGTGCCTCATTCAAAACTCCCATGGTCCCCCAAACAACCTTGGTCCTGATCTAACTGGTAAACCAGTAAATCAAACTCTCTTTAGAGGAATGATAGGATCACTGATGTATCTACTTGCATCAAGGCCTGATATCCAATTCTCAGTATGTCTATGTGCCAGATATCAATCTGACCCAAGAGAATCACACATCACAGCTGTGAAAAGGATATTCAGGTACCTGAAGGGCACTCCAAACCTTGGATTATATTATCCAAAGTGCTCAGGACTTGATCTCAAAGGATACTCAGACTCTGACTATGCTGGATGCAACATGGACAGAAAAAGCACCTCAGGCTCTTGCCAAATTCTTGGTGGGAAACTAGTCTGCTGGAGTGCTAAGAAGCAACAATCAGTTGCCTTGTCCTCAGCTGAAGCTGAATATGTTGCAGCAGCTAGTTGTTGTGCAAATGTACTCTGGATGAAAAGTCAACTCAGTGACTATGGAATTCAGTACAAGATGGTACCCATCTTTTGTGATAACACAAGTGCAATTGCAATCTCAAACAACCCTGTTCTTCATCAGAGAACAAAACACATTGATATCAGATATCATTTCATCAGGGACCATGTCATGAATGGTGACATTGAATTACACTTCATCCCTACTGAATATCAGTTGGCTGATATCTTCACCAAACCTTTGGATGAACCAACTTTCACAAGGTTGAAAGCTGAATTAGGAATGTTGGATATAGAAAATCAGTCCACTGATTGAAATCCTTCAAACTGAAGTGTAAATTCTTAAAACCTCAGGTCCCTGACTCAATGTGTACATCAGTGAATTAATATCACTGAATCCTCGACCTCATGAACTAAACCCAAGTTCCTGAAACCTTGTTGCTCAGGAATCATTCCTTATTCCTGAATCATCAGTGACTAATCCCAAGTCCCTGAAAACCATCACTGAATGAAAAAATCATTCAGGGCCCTGAAAAGGACATTAAATACTGACTTAAATGCTCTAAGTATCTAGTTAGTAAATGTCCGAGGTTGGTAACTGAACTAATATTTAATTTAAGAATATTTGTTCTTTTTGCCTTTCTGGCTTCCACCTTTGGGCCACCACATGTCCACTTGGCATTAAATGCCTCTCCAATCACATTACAGAAATGTGATGACTCATCTCTGCAAAGTGCACTTTTGCAGAACTGCTCAACTGTTCACTTCGACTGTTGCGCCAAACCAAGAAAGTGGAGTGTTGGCATTAAATGCGGATCCCAAAACATATTATTCAAAACAATTTCCAATAATTCTTTTTGAATAAATTAAGATCGCTCAAATGTCCAAAACACCCCCATCTCCACTTTCTTATAAATACCCCAACCAAAAGAAACACACACATGTTTTTATAGAATCTTAAGCAAAACTCTGCCATTTTTAATTCTCAAAAACAAATTGTGTGTGTATTCTTAAGCTTTAGAAACCCATAAACCTTAGTCAAACCCAGACCTACCCACAAATGGCTTCTTCTAAAGCTGTGAAATACGCCCCTAATGTGGATTTCACAATGGAGGGTGTAGACCTAACCAAAAAAATGTGGTGGGAAATTTCTCGTATCCACAAATCTACCCAGCCTACAAGAACGTTATGAAATTTCTTCGTAATTGTTTTCTTGCAAAGGCTTTCACTCACACCCCCTCAGTCATCTACCATGACTATTTGAGGGAATTCTGGTGTACGGCTGTGGCTACCAGCCCCAAAGACACCAAAGAGTCAATCATCACCTTCACGGTGATGAATGGGAGTAAAACCCACTCCTTTGACTACACAACCTTCATCAAAGCCACAGGCCTTGACTTTGCTGAAGAGTTTGCACCCAACCCTACTGATCAGGACATAAAGAATGAACTAATCTTTCTTGCACCTCATGACCCCAGACGTCCTACAACGTCTGCGGGAGGCTTATTGGAGAAGGCTCCAGTAGTCAAAACATGGTTCCACCCTATTTGGAGGATACTGATGACATTTGTCATTCAGGTCCTGGGTGGAAATAAATCCTCTACGGAACAATTGAACTCATCACAACAATTGATGTTGTTCAGTCTCCTTGAGGGTACAAAAATTGACATCGGAGGAATAATCTTCCGAGACCTTGTTGCTAAGCTCTCAAGAAAACATAGGCAAAGGCATATGTCCTACCCTAGATTTGTTTCCTGTGTGCTTCAGGACCTACTTGGTTCTGACTATGTGAGAACTGATGCAGAAGGTACGAAGCCTGACGTCCTGCACAAGTCAAACTTCACTAGTAGCATCAGTGAGGTTACACATATTGCCCTGACTGAATACATGCAATCAGTCATTCAGGGTAATGACGCTATCTCTCCAGTTCCTTCACCGACCAAAAAGGTGAAGAAGACAAAGAAGGGTCAGTCCAGCCAGGTGGTTAGACCCAAGCCACTCGCCACTGAAACTGATCCTCAAAACCAACTCAACCTTAAAAAGAGGTTGAAAAAGGCCGAGACCTCTGAGACACCCATTTCTGAGACCCTCTTGACCTTAAAACAAAGGCCAACGGAGGTCACTGAGCAATCATCCTCAGTAACCTCGGGCACACCCCTTCCACATGGTTCAACTGACATAAACAAGTTAGAGGGATCAGGAAACATTCCCCCCTCACATCCCGATGAAGGAACTGTCAAAAAACAATCAGTTCCCAGGGGAGGAAAGGGTTCTAAATCCTCGGTAAGGCAGCACTACCTTACTGAGAAGGGGACCCACAAACACTCACATCCCGCTAACGTTCCTGAGCAATCACCCTCAGGATCTCAGGGAGAAAAGGATCCTAAATCCCCTGAAGGACAGCACAATCCTGATGGGAAGGGGGTCCACAAACTTTCACAATTAGTACCTAGTGATACTACTGGAAAGCACCCATCAGTAGTTGAAGGTGCTAAGGGGGACAAAGACTCAGAGGGAAAGAAACAACCCGCTGATACGGAACCCATAAACCCCTCAGGCGGTCCAATTCTCTCAGGAACTGCCCCCAAAAGCCAGGCTGGTGTTACCCCAGTTATTATGGCTAGTCAGGCTGAGCAAACCCACTCAGTTATTATGACAACGGGGTCAGGACCTGACCAAACCGAAGGCAAGTCTTTTTATAAAGAGGAGCTGGTTGATTTTTTGGGTATTGAGTCCATGGGGGACTTTCAGGCTTTTATTGAGTCTGATGAAGAGCTCAGGGAAGAGAGTGAAGAGGAAATTTTTGAGGCAGGTGAGGATATGGAAACTGATGTACAACCTGAACAATCACATCAGTCATCTCCAAGCCAAAGTGAAGAGTCAGGTTCTCAATCTTCTGATTCTTCTGATACTGGGGACATCCTCCAAAAGTATGATAACTCTCTTCCCCTCACTGAAAGAACATTGGTCAAATTCCTACTGAAGACCAACAGAGCTCTTTTCACTGGTCTCACTGATGAGATGTTTGATCATCACACTGAAGCTGCTGTTCACTATGCCAACCTGAAGGCAGATGTTGAAAGTTTTCATGATGATGTGATCGAAATCCAATCTGACACCAAACACTCCCTGACAGCTATTGATCTTCATTTCCAGAAGTTCAATCTTACCCTTGAAGGCATCACCAAAAGCCTTGGAACTATTCAAACAGCTGTCAAGGATGACCCCGTACTCAACAAGAAGGTCCTTCAGGCTGCTGAGACTTACCAGAAGCAATCAGCTGAATTCAGTGATCTTCTCAGCTTACTGAAGGATTCTAAGATTCAGGGTCTTACCTCTTCATTGGACTCAATCAGGACTTCCTTGGGTCATCAGGAAAAACATTTGGGTACTTGGGCACAATCTTCAACATCCTTGGCATGGTCTCTTGGGTCAAGGATGTCAGGCATCGAAGCTTCTCAGGCATCTCTGGCGGATCAGATCTCAAGTCTTCAGAAAGACACCTCCGACATCAAATCAATGATGACTGAGATCTATCAGGCCTTCAAGGGTCCTGCTGCTCCAGTGACTCCAACTCTTGCTATCACCATGGCTCAAGCAACAGTTGAGGGGGAGAAAGACACTGGAATCCCAAGCCAACAACCTCCTTCTCCTCCTTCTCACACTGAGGGGGAGATTCCTGAAGCCTCTTCCACCCATCAAGATAAAGGCAAAGGCATCCTCACTGAACCTGAGCCTCAACCAGCACCCATCTCGGTTGCAAAGGATCCTGAATCACCAATCAGGATCCCATATGAAATTGATGGAGTCCTTCACCACTTCACAGCTGACCAACTCAGTGCTTATCTTCAGGAAGAGGAAGCAAAGAAGAAGTTAAAGGAGGAAGAGAAGGTGAGCAAGCCTGCTATAATTAAGGTTGTTCATGAAGAGGCTGAGAAAATTGGTCTTGAGGCTAAGGATCTCTCAGGAAGAGAAGGTGGTATGACCTTTGTGAAAGCTCAGTCTGAGGAGATGACCACTCTCAGGAAGAAAAGGGAGGAAAGGAATAAAAGGGCTGAAGAGATCAGGCAGAACATGATTAAGAAATATCAGTGGTATATGACTAACAGGTTGAAGCCAGAACCGATCACTGATGTTCATATTCAACGAAACACCAATCCTGCCGTTGTTACTGTCTACAGAGGTGCTGACATGAGAAACTTTGATGTTCATAAACCTTTCAGATTCGCTGACTTCGGGATCACAGAATTGGATGAGTTGGGTCCATTAATAGCAAAGAAATCAAATGTTGTGGTCCCTAATCTGATGAAGTCTTTGAGTCTGAGGTACGAAAGATTGGCAGCAGCACCTCAGGAACTTGGCATTCCATCTCTTCTTCCTGAATCTGCACAACCAGCTCCCTCTCAGTCTTCTTCAAGGAAAAGAAAGAAGATAGAAGCTGAGCCTGAGATCAAGATTCCTAGTCTTGACTGCAATAGGGCTCTCCCTGAAGGTGTTCCTTTCAGGAACAATATGGTCATTGAACAACCTGAAAGAGGTTTGTTCTTCATTGATGAGTTCGGTGACAAAGCCTTCCAAAGGTGGAGTGATATCGATTTATCAGGGATCAAAGCAATGCTTGGCTTTCTAATGATGGCCTCTCCACTCAAGAGTCCTGAAAATGTGAAGTTTTGTCAAGATCTGAAAAGAAAAATCAATGAACATCCTGACCAACAAGAGCTGCAGTCAAAGAAGCCCAAGCTTGAAGCCCTTGGTATTAAGTTGAACTGATTGATCTGCCTGAATACCCACCACTATCCCTTTTGTACTTAGTTTTGTTAGGACTTGTAATGATATCAATAAGATGATGTTTTTATTATTTCAGTGTCCTTATTTACATTCTAGTACATTCAGTATGAGTAGAAGTCTTTAGCTCACTCATATCTGATCAAAACACTTAGGAATAATTTATATCCAAATAGGGGGAGATTGTTGGGTCATGAAAAACCCAAGAATGCTTCAAACATGCAAATTTGGACAACAAAATTCAACTAAGAAGCTCTCAGGACTCTTCAGGATGCTTAAGGCGAATTCAAGAAAAAAGATTCACTACTCAGGAAGGCGGTACTCCCTGAGTAGGACTTAAGCCAAAGAAGAAGATGATGGTTCAGTGAGTGTTGGACAAGAACTCACTGAACCCCAGTCTCCTCAACCAACAAAGTGATTGAAAGACTGAGGAACCAACGCCTGAAGAAAAGGCGGGAACAATAGGGAAAAGATCTGAGAAGATAAAAGTGTCAGCCCAACACTCTTCTCTTGTCAGATCCAACCTTCCCTATTGCGGCTAAAAGTCATGGAGTGTCAGCCAACAACTCCCAAAGTCTTATTAGCCCTTTCCTATTGGTTCTTGGAAATGACAATTACTATTTGTAATTGTCAGACACGCAACCTCAACAACTTGTATTATTTTTTAATCACTTATACTTAGATTACTTGTGTATAAATAGATCAGATGGGAGAGAAGTTAAAGTGTGCTTTGTATATTGAAAGCTTAGAACTTTTGCAAAGTAACTTCTCTCCTACAAAGAGTATACAACTCACTGAGATAGCTTAGTGGGTATATTGTTACCACTCAAGCAAAACTTGAGTTTCGATAGGAGACACCCCATACCCTTGTCTATTCAATCCCAAGTGTTGGTTCCGCAAAACACTTGGGTAATAGATTCTTGGAATTATTTCTAATAAGAATTTAAACGTTGAAAAATATTGTTGTTTTTATATTCATGTTTTATAATTGTTAGAATTAACCTTAAACATTGTATTAGTCATTAACACAAATAGATTAACTTTCTAGTTAACTCTAATCGTGTAAAGGGACCAACAAGAACATGTTAATTTTATTACATGACTCGTTTCTACTTACACCAAGCTATTAATCTCATGTTTGGAGTTTTCTACTTTAAGCTCATATAAGCTCGTAAAAATGGCCAAAGTAAACGCTATCAAAACTGTTAAAAACCTTATATATATAATCCGAATGGACTGAAAAGCCCATTAAGCCAAAAATAAGCAATCCTTATAAGCTGGACATTTAAGCACTTTGGATATGATTTTAGAACATTAAAAATGAGCCCAAGAACAGGCCCAACTTGTCTTAAAGCCCACGGATCTTAGAACGTTAATAGGCCTTAAAATCTATTCGTTAAAGCCCAATAATAGAGAAATAAGACATTTTAGCTAATAAGCAGTTGATTTTAACTTGAATAAGCTTTTATAAGCTACTGAGACTTTCGGATTAATTTTCCCCATCTTTTTGTGATTTTTGGACTAACTTAGCAAATAGTTTCAACTAGAGGGACTAAAACTGCCAACTGTGAAAAAACTGTGATTAAAACTGTAAAAACAGTAACTTTAGGGTAGAAACTGTAAATATATGAAACTATAAGCTCAGAATGTCATTTTGGATGATTATGGACTAAAAATGTAATTATATATAACCAATGACTAACGGTGTAACGCTAACTCCGTTAAGGTATAAAATGTAAAAACAGTATAAGATCAAGGACTGGCATGTGCTTATTCACATACCTTTTCTTGACCAAATTAAGACCAAAACAACCAAAAACTAACCATAAATGCCAAAGATATTGTGTTTTTGTGTTTGTTTATATGCAGGTACGGATATTTAGAAATATGGACAAAATCAAGCAAAAACAAAGAAAACGAGCACGAGATTTGGAAAAGGTCAAAAGCCGAAGCCGGGAAAATAAATGATCAAGGTTTATGCTCATATGTCAGATTTGATACTCAAAATAATCAAAGAATTACAAGAATGGCGCTTGGATAATTTTATAAAGTTTGGCAGGAAAGGTCCCTTGAATTTCAGAAATTACACTTATGGTCCTTATCCAATTCACTTTACTTAAATTCCATCCTATCCTTAACTAAAACCGGATCCAAGAAATAAATAGCCCACCTCATTTTGTCCAACCCAAATCCATTTCCATTAACCCAACACCTTAAAAAATAAACCCACGGCCCAATCCTTTAAAACCTTTACCCGGTCCCAACCCACAAACCCGGTCAACCCACCATAACTTCCAGTTAAACAAATATAAAAAAAACTTTACCCGCCCCCCAATTTACCCAGCCTTAAGAACCCTAATTACCCCGTCCCCGAAATTCACCACAATTAAGGGTATTTTTGTACTTGTCACACGTTTCTAGAAGGATTCTGACATGTCAGCAATCCCAAGAGAATTCGAAGCTTGTGATTGGTTGGTTATGCGTGGCATTCTGATCCAAGGGCTAAGATTGATTGAGTGGTGTCCAAGTTTGATCAAAGGGCTGAAATCGACTTGAAGAAGTACAAATGAAGGTGTGGATCGATGACATGGACATGCTAGAAGCTTCATGGTTCGGCTATAAATAGAGCTCCCCTCTCCTCAGATTTTAAGTAGTTTTCTAGTATTGTTATGCTGTCAAATTAGTTTCTGAATTGTAGTTTTAAATCTCCTTTTGTAATTCTCAAGTTTGATTAATGAAAGTTAGTTTGATTCTCATTTAATTCGTATTACTTTAACTTAAAATATCATTTTAGCTTATTTGCTTATTCAGTAGCTTATAGTAAAGCTATTTAGCTTATCTCAACTGTTTCATCTCATCATTTCTTCAAATTATTTCAAAATCTCAAAAAAATAGAAAAATCATTCAAAAATATAAAAAAATATTAAAATTCAGCTTCCAAAAGCTATTTCTAAGTTAGAACAAGCTCATATAAGCTCATTAGCTTATTGTGAGTAATAGATAAGTTTCAAATCTGATTCAATCTCAAAAGCTCAAAAAGTCAATGAAAGTCAAAGCTCATGGTCAAATAAGCTGCTGTGAAGAATAAGCTGTTTGGAAGAGCTTATTGGGTGTTTTATTGGCTTATGTGATAAGCCTGGGTATATAGTTTGGTTGGTTCAGATCTGTGCACACATAAGCCTTACTTGTAAGCTTCACTTGATTCTCATTTTTAGTGTATAACTGTGCATTTGCTTATAGCTTATTAGGTGCTTATTTCATTGTTGAAAGTTGATTATTAGATGATAAGTAAGTTAGATAATAAGTAGACAATAAGTTTCAGAGCTTAAATTTGAGGGTTGTAGTTCAAAATTGCAAGATCAGTTTCAATAAGGAGTGTTTGGTAGAAGCTAATGCTATGTGATTATCAGCCAGGTACTGTTCATTGACCATTGGATGAACTTTGGTTGAGCTTAATTTAGGCTAGATAGGCTGTTGTGGTTAGGATTTAAGCTGTTTAGAAGCTTTTTGAGGTTTTGTGATTGTAGGTGCAATTCTAGGACCCTAACTGCTCTTATAAGCTCAGTATAAGCTGAGGCCTGTTTGATCACAATTTCTGGTAACTTAAGGTGTATTTTAGTTGTCTAAGTGAGAATCCAAAAGTTGGTATTGCCTCATGTGGTATTGAAAGAGTTGAGGTCCAAAACCTTCAACTGCTGCATTAGAAAGATAGTGCAGACCTGCACTATCAAAATTCCCCATCTCAGTTTTTGCTTGCCTTATATCTTCTGATTTAGTTGATCTTATTGCATAATTTCTGGTTTTCTGAGTAGCTTATAGTGCTGTCTTTAGGTTTTTAGCTTGGATTTCACTTGGTAGCTTATTAAACAGCTTAAAATTGGTCTGCAAATTCCCCTATTAGGTCTATTGCAGCCCTGCATCAGTTTTTGTCTTTATGAGCATCTGTTCTTGGGCAAAATTGAATGAGCAATTGATAATATAATTTGGGCATTTTCAGTTTATAAGTAGCCTCTAGTGTAAACTTTCAGATTTAGCGGTTTCTCCTAAGTAGCTTTTATCTAGCTTTTAGATCAGCTTAAAGTAGGGTATTTAGTAATTGCTTCTGTCCTTAATTGTTGACTGCTCAACTGCTTATTGGCTTAACCTGAGTGCTTCTTTGGTCTCAATAAGTTGTTTTAAGCTTTAATTGGTGTGTTCATCTGTTTTTGAGCATTTGGTGATTTTTGTTACTGTTTAGCTTATTTCTAGAGCTTATTTGAGACAGCTTTTTACCCAAACTACTTATTAGGGTTCAGAAAAGTTCTAATTTCATTTTTCATAGCTTCTTAATGTCATTTTAGATTTTTCTGCAAAGTTTCATAATTTTCCATATCAGTTTGCTATTTTTAATCATTTAATTACTTTCTAATAGTTTTTAATCCATAAAAAATAAAATAAAAATCAAAAAAATATAATTCTTTTTCCTAAAATTTTCTTTTAATATTTAGAATTTAGGAAAATTATTTTCATAATTTTAGGACTTATAATTTAGAATTCCATTATTTAGGTGCGTTTTTAGATTTCGTAACGTTCATTTTTAAGTTTAAATTACGTTTTAGGATTCGTGTGCTTAGATTGCTTGTACTCTTAGCTTGAGTACTTGTTTTTAGTTGTTATTTCATATTCGTAGTGTAAAAACACCAAAATATCACTCTTATATCACTATTCACTTCACTTTTCGACACCGTAACCAACAACTCGACTTCAACCTTCGTTGGGACTACGACCCGGGGAAATACATTCGTTGTATTTTCTTTGGAAAATAAATATACTTAAAACGATAAATCAAAAATGGCGCCGCTGCCGGGGAAGGCTTGAGAAGAGTTTGTTAATTTCGTTCGTTGATTCGTGTTTTGAAGACCCTTCCCTCGGAAGTTACTTGTTTTTGTTATAAAAAGAAAATACAAAAAGAAAATAAATAAAACACTTTGTCTAAAGTGTTTTCAAAAGGGTTAATACACAAATATGTTACTAAACTTTCCATAAAAGTTCGCCTAAGTTACTGAACTTTCATTTTGTTCACTTAGGTTACTGAACTTATAAACCATGACATTTGGGGTCACTGAACTTATAAAAAATATTCATAAACAACACTGAACTTGTAAAAACATGACATTTGTGTTACTTAACATATCAAAAAATATACGATTAAGTCACTCCTACCAACACTAATAAATGCTTTCTAATTTTCTATAAGTTCAGTAACCTAAGTGAACAAAATGAAAGTTTAGTAAATTAGGCGAACTTTTTTGGAAAGTTTAGTAACATATTTGTGTATTAACTAGTTTTCAAAAATACAAAAATAATTCATCCTCACTTTATTGAAAGTGTTGTAAACTATTCCAAAAAAAACAACAAAACAATCGAGAAATCAATTGTGTTCGGATTATTTTTCGACTACAACCTATAAAAGGGGTTTAAGGAGGTCTTGACGTTAAATTGCAGACCAAAAAGAGATCCATTCTTCTCTTCCGCCACTCTGCGAGTAGTCTTAAGAGAAACGATATCGATTGAGGGATCGGTACCAAAAATATTGTGATTAATTTTTCCTTATATATAAAAATCCAAAAATATTTTCTTTTTCAAAATTTTTGTTTTTGTTTTCGTTTTTGAAATTTGGTTTCTTCTTGGTGTATGCGCACCCGTTCTTTTTCTTCTCCCAATCTTCTTTCACCTCTCTCAAATCCCGAGAGAATTATCCGTCACAATCACCGAGTTAATTTCCCAAACGTTGAGGAAATGAACAACAACGATCAACCCCCGCCGATGGGTGGTGAAGATCATATGCCAGCTCCCGATCTCCGAACGATGGAGGAGTTGTGCCAACCTACAATGCTTGGACGTGGTGGCCCGATTGCCCCCCTCAATATCCAAGCCGCAGATTTTGGAATTAAACATCACATGATACAACAAGTCCAAAATTCTTGCCAATTTCACGGTTTGCCGGGTGACGATGCAAACAAGCATCTTGACAAATTCATAACCGTCACCCAAAGTATGAAACACAATGGGGTCACCGATGACGCCCTTCGTCTATATCTCTTCCCTTATTCCTTGACGCATCATGCCACCGCATGGTTTGATCGCCTTCCCAAGAACTTCATTCACACTTTTGATGAGATGGTTTCAAAGTTCTTGGCGAAATATTTCCCACCGTCGATGGTGACGAAATTAAGGAATGAGATTAGCAATTTTCGTCAGCTTCCCGACGAATCTTTATTCGAAGCATGGGAACGCTATAAGCTTTCGATTGATCGGTGTCCTAACCATAATATGTTATTGGTCACCATTATAGACACATTCTATAATGGTTTGACATTACGACACCGTGATACGATAAATGCTACAGCCGGAGGTACTTTCATGAAAAGACGTCCAGAAGAGTGCTATGATCTCATTGAAAACATGACTACCCATCATAACTATTGGGATTCTTCTTCCGAGAGGAATGAGTCAACTAAGTCTGACACTTCTTCTTCTACCTCCGAGATAGCTGCTCTTTCTAAGCAAATGAATGATATGTCCACTGCTATCTTAAGAATACATCAAAGTATGAATCAGAATAACAATAATCAGCATGTTAATGTGGTCAATCAGAGTTGTGAAACATGTGGTGGTCCACATTCGTATTTCGAGTGCCCAGCCTCCGGTGGCTACACTCAAGAGAATGTTTATGCTGCAACGGGAACCTTTAACACGGGTGGTAACGGTTACCAACCACAAGGAGACCGTAATCTTCTCAGCTACCGTTCTAACAATTTTCTCGGACCACCCGGTTTCACCCAAAATCAAAATCAGAATGTGCAAAACCATGTTCAATATAACCAAATCAAAATTCGATCAGGTTATCAAAACCAGGGGAATTATAACCGAGCCCCGAATCAAGGGAATTTTCAAAATCAGAATCAAGGAAATTTTCAAAACCAAGGAAATTTAATCAGGAAATTTCAAAATATCAATCAGGGTTTTAATCAAAACAACCGAGGGCCAAATCTTAACAATAATCAAAATCAAGGATTTGTGCAAAATCAATCGCCCTCGGATGAGTTGTTAAAACAACTAATTCTTCAAAATCAGAATCAGCAAAATTTCAATAAATCCCAAGAAGAGACAACTAGGTTTTTGATTAAGGAAATGACAGAAATCAAGAAGTCTTTAAATGATTGACCCTCGGGCTCTGGAACTCTTCCAAGCAATACGATCGCTAACCCGAGGGGCGATGTGAAAGCGATCACTATAAGGAGTGGTGTATCATATGATGGACCCACGGCTCCGACTACCTCTTCTTCTCTACCTCCCAAGGTAGTCGTCCGTGAGACCGAGGCGACAAAGGACACGGAACTTCCTACTAACAACGGAAGGACCGAAGACGTCCAACCTCCGGTTGTCCAGCCGTCTGAACCAAAGATTGTTTTTGAGCCAAAAGAAGCTCCCTTAAAAGCCAAACTTCCTTATCCTTCGAGGTTGAATGATCAAAAGCTCCGCGAAAAAGCTTCAAATCAAATAGAGAAATTCTTTCAAATCTTTCAAGATTTGCATTTTGATATAAGCTTCGCGGATGCTTTACTTCTGATGCCTAAGTTTGCTTTTACCATCAAAGGTTTATTGAGTAATAAGGAAAAATTATTTGAACTAGCAAAAACTCCGCTAAATAAGAATTGCTCAGCGGTTCTCCTTAAAAAGCTCCCCGAAAAGCTTGGAGATCCCGGAAAATTCCTCATTCCATGTGAATTTCCGGGGATGGTTGAATGCTACGCCTTGGCCGATCTCGGTGCAAGCATCAACCTAATGCCGCTTTCCGTCTGGAACAAGCTTTCTCTACCGGAACTCACTCCTACTTGCATGACCCTCGAGCTTGCGGACCGTTCCATAACCCATCCTAAGGGTGTAGCCGAGGATGTCTTTGTCAAAGTGGGGAAGTTTCATTTCCCCGCCGATTTTGTGGTTGTAGATTTTGATGCTGATCCCCGGGTTCCTCTAATTCTTGGAAGATCATTCCTGAGGATCGGGCGTGCTTTGATTGACGTATATGGTGAAGAAATAACGCTGCGGGTTGATAATGAGGCCGTGAATTTCAACCTAGACCGAACGTTCAAATACTCCTCCAATCACGATTCCGTCTCGATTAATCGAATTGATGTGATTGATGTTGCCTCGGAGGAGTATTCTCAAGAAGTTCTTGGATTTTCCGATAAATCCTCGAGTGGCAATCCCACTCCTTCTTTTCAACCAATTCTTTCCGACTCTTCCCCTTCCCTCACTCCGTTTGAGGGAAGTGATTTCATCTTGGAAGAGATCGAGGCTTGTCTTAAGAATGAATCAGTTTCACCAGAAATTGATGATTCAGACTTTGACCCGGAGGGAGACATTCTCCTCCTTGAGAAGTTACTTAATAGTGAACCGTCATCTTCTCTCCCTCCGAAAGAAATTCAAAAAGAAGAAATCAAAGAAGTAAAGCCATCTACTGAGAATCCTCCGGAGCTCGAGCTCAAGGATTTACCTCCTCATCTTGAATATGCTTTCTTAGAAGAAACCGAAAAATATCCCGTCATCATTTCTAAAGACCTTAAAGATGAGGAGAAGACCCAACTCTTAGACGTGCTTAAAAAGCATAAGAGTGCCATCGCTTGACAGATCTCCGATATAAAGGGCATAGACCCTCGGTTCTGTACTCACAAGATCTTGCTAGAAGAAAATTTCAAACCCGCCGTCCAGCAACAGAGACGGGTTAACCCAAAAATCCACGATGTCATCAAAAAGGAAGTTATTAAACTCCTTGACGCTGGGATGATTTATCCAATTTCTGATAGCTCATGGGTTAGCCCGGTCCACTGTGTACCCAAAAAGGGTGGAATGACCGTTGTAACAAATGAAGAAAATGAGTTAATCCCCACACGTCTCGTCACCGGATGGAGAGTGTGTATCGATTACCAAAAACTCAATGATGCTACCCGTAAAGACCATTTCCCTCTACCGTTTATGGACCAAATGCTTGAGCGTTTGGCGGGAAATGAGTTCTATTGTTTTCTCGATGGCTTTTCCGGGTATTTTCAGATACCAATTGATCCCCAAGATCAGGAAAAGACCACCTTCACTTGCCCTTATGGTATGTTTGCCTACCGACGCATGCCTTTTGGCTTGTGCAATGCTCCGGGCACGTTTCAGAGGTGCATGATGGCCATATTTCACGATATGATCGAGAAGACGATGGAGGTCTTTATGGATGATTTCTCGGTCTATGGAAATTCTTTCTCATCTTGCCTCTCCCATTTAGACAAAATGCTGCAAAGGTGCGAAGACACCAATCTTGTGCTAAATTGGGAGAAGTGCCATTTCATGGTTAAAGATGGCATTGTCCTCGCCCATAAGATTTCCAAATCCGGGATTGAGGTAGATAAAGCCAAAGTCAATGTAATCGCAAAACTACCTCATCCCACTACCGTTAAAGGAATCCGAAGTTTCCTTGGTCATGCCGGTTTCTACAGACGATTTATTCAAGACTTCTCTAAAATCGCCCGGCCTCTGACCCATCTTCTTAAAAAAGATGCTCCGTTCTTCTTCTCTCCCGAATGCATCGAAGCATTCGAGGTTCTTAAAAAGAAACTGACTGAAGCACCAATATTGGTTGCCCCCGATTGGGACTTGCCCTTTGAGCTAATGTGTGATGCTAGCGATTATGCTATTGGTGTAGTCCTGGGGCAACGCAAATCAAAATACTTTCAGCCGATACACTATGCTAGCAAGACAATGACCGACGCTCAATCTCACTATACTACTACCGAGAAAGAGTTGTTGGCCGTTGTCTACGTTTTTGAGAAATTTAGACCATATCTTGTCTTATCCAAAAGCATAGTGTATACGGACCATTATACTCTCAAGTATCTCTTAGCTAAGCAAGATGCTAAGCCAAGATTACTTCGGTGGATTCTTCTGCTCCAGGAATTTGACATTATCATTCGTGATAAAAAAGGAGCAGAGAATCTGGCCGCTGATCACTTATCCAGACTTGAAAATCCCCATCAAAGTGATCTCGAGAAAAAGGAAATCACCGAAACATTTCCTCTCGAGACACTTGGGATGATATCTTTGAAAGATGATCCAAGTACCCCATGGTTTGCCGACTACGCAAATTACCATGCGGGGAATTTTGTGGTAAAAGGGATGTCGTCCCAGCAGAAAAAGGAATTTTTCAAAGATGTTAAACATTATTTCTGGGACGGCCTCTATTTGTTCAGAATATGTGCAGATCAAGTGATAAGACGGTGTGTGCATGGCCAAGAAGCCGTTGACATACTCACGGCTTGCCATAATGGACCCACGGGGGGACATCATGGTGCCAGCTACACCGCTAAAAAAGTATTTGATTCTGGATTTTATTGGCCGACAATCTATCGCGATGCCCACGACTTGGTAAAGTCATGTGACTCTTGCCAACGTCAAGGAAAAATCTCGCAAAAAGACGAAATGCCTCAAAATGCAATTCAAGTCTGCGAGATCTTTGACGTGTGGGGCATAGATTTCATGGGGCCATTCCCGTCTTCACGAGGGAATAAGTATATACTCGTGGCCGTCGACTACTTGTCCAAATGGGTTGAAGCGAAAGCACTCCCCACTAATGACGCCCGAGTGGTTGTTAAGTTCTTGAAAAATCTCTTCTCCCGATTCGGAACTCCTCGAGCTATAATCAGTGATCGCGGTACCCACTTTTGCAATGATCAATTTGCAAAAGTTATGCTCAAGTATGGTGTCACCCACCGACTTTCTACCGTGTATCACCCGTAAACGAGCGGTCAAGTCGAGGTTTCGAATCGTGGATTGAAACGTATCCTTGAAAGAACCGTTGGTGAAAACCGAGCCTCGTGGGCAGACAAATTGGATGATGCATTATGGGCTTTCCGAACAGCTTACAAGACACCCATCGGGTGTACTCCATACAAGCTGGTTTATGGAAAAGCCTGCCATCTGCCCATCGAGCTCGAGCATAAGGCATACTGGGCCTTAAAACATGCCAACTTTGATCTCAAGACCGCGGGTGATCACCGTAAGCTCCAAATTAATGAATTAAATGAGCTTCGGGATCAGGCCTACGTGAATTCTCTGATCTATAAGGAGAAAACAAAGAGGATTCATGACTCTAAGATTAAAAACCGCATCTTTAATGTTGGTGATCGAGTCCTCCTCTTCAATTCTCGGCTAAATATTTTCTCAGGAAAACTCAAAACCCACTGGTCTAGGCCGTTCACCATCACTCAAGTTTTTCCATATGGAACCGTCGAGTTAGCTCAAAACGACGGTCCAAACTTCAAGGTGAACGATCATAGGTTAAAGCACTATTTTGGAGGGGACATACCATCCATGGTTGTCCCGGATCTCCAAACTTTACCCATGGACAACTAAATTCGGGGACGAGTCAAGCTACGTGACTCGTTAATAAACAAAGCGCTTCGTGGGAGGCACCCCATGCTTATCCTTCTATCTTCTTTCTATTTTCTTAATAACAGTGAGGAGGGCTACCTCTTCCATATCTTGTGTTTCGTGATTTTCTGTGATTTGTCCAGGATTTGCCCGAATAATGAAGACTCTCGTGCTCGTGGTTTGCTTCTCTCCACTCGAGTTTCATCATTCGTTGCTTATCCCATATCCTTAATCTTATCGTCTAACGTTTATCTTTGGCATAATTAATAAACGGCCTTAGATTTATGTAGGAAAACCCCTACCTTTAAGACATTGGGGACAATGTCTCGTTTTAGTCTGGGGGGGGGGGGGCGGGTAATCTTTCGATTTGATTTATGCCTTGCATTTTTTGCCGTTTACTCATGCAACCCCGTTTTTCCTATAAAATTGAAAAAATCCAAAAAATGAGAAAAATTTAAAAATTTTGTGCAAATATATAATAAATTTTTGACATTTTGTTGACTTTCCGCTGGTGAGAGTAGGAATAAAATTCTGACTTGATCGGGCGTGTTGAGCCCTAGCTTGTCTCCTTAACCATTCGGCTAAGCATTCGCGGATCTTATTATTTAAGATTTTAAATTTGCGAAGAACGAGAAATGATAGAATTTATTTAGAAGTTAGATGCTAAGCGTGGAGTAGTTGGTTCTCTTTAGAGCTCATCGAAGTTACTTGTGGCCTTTTGCTCCCACAAAATTGTTTCACTATATATAACTGTAAGAATAATTAAAGATGTTAGGTTTTGCCGATAATTAGTTCTTGGTCTTCTTAAAAGAATCATTGCTTTAAAAATTTGGTACACATCAAGGTTACTTAATAAATACTTTTAATAATAATAAGATAAGTGCTCTAAGCTACGGATTCGAGATCGGGCCTTGATCCTATTCCGGAAGCGTTTAGTCAGGCTACCCTCTTGCACCGGCTCTTGGACCTCTAGTTCAGGAATGTGTGAGGTCTTGGTCTAACCACATTGGATCCTCATTTCAGGAATGTCTAGAGTCTTGGAACACTCCGTTGTAACGGCCCTTGGATCCTTTATGCCGGAAGGTGTAAGGTCTTGGAACTAAACCGTGAAGCTCCGTCGTTTAGGGTACACAAGTGAAAAGTTAGTGATATAAAAAAAAATGGTGATGAATGAAAAAGAGAAAAAAAAATGCAAAAGTCAAAAATCTAAATAAAAACCTTGATGTGGACCTCATTTTCAAAGAAACGGTTTTCGAGAGAAGATTGAAAACTACTTAGCATCTTAATTTAGTATCTTTATCAGACCAAAAAACCTATCGAAACGAGAAAATATGAAGCAATTCATTTCTCACCAAAAATAAAATAAATAGAGGCAAATTAGGAAAATGGGAGCAAGAGGTAATTACACAAGTAACTTCCATGGGTAGTGTTGGCATCTAACTTGTAAATAGACAATGATTTCGTTTTTAAGCTTAGTTTGGGGACTCGTGAAAAATCAGGGACGACGAATTTTATCCGTATGGTCACTTCTTTATGAGTCGTGTTTCCTGCTCGTTGACCCTAAAAGTTATTTATAGATAATGATTGTCAACAAAATTGTCACGTGGAAAATAAGAAAATACAAAAATATAATAAAATGAGAAATGGGGAGTTTTTAGAACCTAAAGATTTCTTAATCTCTTTTGAAAATTTTGCTACTTCTCAAAGTTAGTAAAAAGAGATTGGAAATTTTTGTTTTTGAAAACGTGTTTTTATAACATTGCGTGAGGACACTGCAATATCTTAGTCTGGGGGATTTTGGTATGTGCTTATTCACATACCTTTTCTTGACCAAATTAAGACCAAAACGACAAAAAACTAACCATAAATGCCAAAGATATTGTGTTTTTGTGTTTGTTTATATGCAGGTACGGATATTTAGAAATATGGACAAAATCAAGCAAAAACCAAGAAAACGAGCACGAGATTTGGAAAAGGTCAAAAGCCAAAGCCGGGAAAATAAATGATCAAGGTTTATGCTCATATGTCAGATTTGATCCTCAAAATAATCAAAGAATTACAAGAATGGCCCTTGGATAATTTTATAAAGTTTGGCAGGAAAGGTCCCTTGAATTTCAGAAATTACACTTATGGTCCTTATCCAATTCACTTTACTTAAATTCCATCATATCCTTAATTAAAACCGGATCCAAGAAATAAATAGCCCACCTCATTTTGTCCAACCCAAATCCATTTCCATTAACCCAACACCTTAAAAAATAAACCCACGGCCCAATCCTTTAAAACCTTTACCCAGTCCCAACCCACAAACCCGGTCAACCCACCATAACTTCCAGTTAAACAAATATAAAAAAAACTTTACCCGCCCCCCAATTTACCCAGCCTCAAGAACCCTAATTACCCCGTCCCCGAAATTCACCACAATTAAGGGTATTTCTGTACTTCCCACACGTTTCTAGAAGGATTCTGACATGTCAGGACTGACATGTCAGCAATCCCAAGAGAATTCGAAGCTTGTGATCGGTTGGTTATGCGTGGCATTCTGATCCAAGGGCTAAGATTGATTGAGTGGTGTCCAAGTTTGATCAAAGGGCTGAAATCAACTTGAAGAAGCACAAATGAAGGTGTGGATCGATGACATGGACATGCTAGAAGCTTCATGGTTCGGCTATAAATAGAGCTCCCCTCTCCTCAGATTTTAAGTAGTTTTCTAGTATTGTTATGCTGTCAAATTAGTTTCTGAATTGTAGTTTTAAATCTCCTTTTGTAATTCTCAAGTTTGATTAATGAAAGTTAGTTTGATTCTCATTTAATTCGTATTACTTTAACTTAAAATATCATTTTAGCTTATTTGCTTATTCAGTAGCTTATAGTAAAGCTATTTAGCTTATCTCAACTGTTTCATCTCATCATTTCTTCAAATTATTTCAAAATCTCAAAAAAATAGAAAAATCATTCAAAAATATAAAAAATATTAAAATTAGCTTCCAAAAGCTATTTCTAAGTTAGAACAAGCTCATATAAGCTCATTAGCTTATTGTGAGTAATAAATAAGTTTCAAATCTGATTCAATCTCAAAAACTCAAAAAGTCAATGAAAGTCAAAGCTCATGGTCAAATAAGCTGCTGTGAAGAATAAACTGTTTGGAAGAGCTTATTGGGTGTTTTATTGGCTTATGTGATAAGCCTGGGTATATAGTTTGGTTGGTTCAAATCTGTGCACACATAAGCCTTACTTGTAAGCTTCACTTGATTCTCATTTTTAGTGTATAACTGTGCATTTGCTTATAGCTTATTAGGTGCTTATTTCATTGTTGAAAGTTGATTATTAGATGATAAGTAAGTTAGATAATAAGTAGACAATAAGTTTCAGAGCTTAAATTTGAGGGTTGTAGTTCAAAATTGCAAGATCAGTTTCAATAAGGAGTGTTTGGTAGAAGCTAATGCTATGTGATTATCAGCCAGGTACTGTTCATTGACCATTGGATGAACTTTGGTTGAGCTTAACTTAGGCTAGATAGGCTGTTGTGGTTAGGATTTAAGCTGTTTAGAAGCTTTTTGAGGTTTTGTAATTGTAGGTGCAATTCTAGGACCCTAACTGCTCTTATAAGCTCAGTATAAGCTGAGGCCTGTTTGATCACAATTTCTGATAACTTAAGGTGTATTTTAGCTGTCTAAGTGAGAATCCAAAAGTTGGTATTGCCTCATGTGGTATTGAAAGAGTTGAGGTCCAAAACCTTCAACTGCTGCATTAGAAAGATAGTACAGACCTGCACTATCAGAATTCCCCATCTCAGTTTTTGCTTGCCTTATATCTTCTGATTTAGTTGATCTCATTGCATAATTTCTGGTTTTCTGAGTAGCTTATAGTATTGTCTTTAGTTTTTTAGCTTGGATTTCACTTGGTAGCTTATTAAACAGCTTAAAATTGGTCTGCAAATTCCCTTATTAGGTCTATTGCAGCCCTGCATCAGTTTTTGTCTTTATGAGCATCTGTTCTTGGGCAAAATTGAATGAGCAATTGATAATATAATTTGGGCATTTTCAGTTTATAAGTAGCCTCTAGTGTAAACTTTCAAATTTAGCTTTTAGTTTCTCCTAAGTAGCTTTTATCTAGCTTTTAGATCAGCTTAAAGTAGGGTATTTAGTAATTGCTTATGTCCTTAATTGTTGACTGCTCAACTGCTTATTGGCTTAACCTGAGTGCTTCTTTGGTCTCAATAAGTTGTTTTATGCTTTAATTGGTGTGTTCATCTGTTTTTGAGCATTTGGTGATTTTTGTTACTGTTTAGCTTATTTCTAGAGCTTATTTGAGACAGCTTTTTACCCAAACTGCTTATTAGGGTTCAGAAAAGTTCTAATTTCATTTTTCATAGCTTCTTAATGTCATTTTAGATTTTTCTGCAAAGTTTCATAATTTTCCATATCAGTTTGCTATTTTTAATCATTTAATTACTTTCTAATAGTTTTTAATCCATAAAAAATAAAATAAAAATCAAAAAAATATAATTCTTTTTCCTAAAATTTTCTTTTAATATTTAGAATTTAGGAAAATTATTTTCATAATTTTAGGACTTATAATTTAGAATTCCATTATTTAGGTGCGTTTTTAGATTTCGTAACGTTCATTTTTAAGTTTAAATTACGTTTTAGGATTCGTGTGCTTAGATTGCTTGTACTCTTAGCTTGAGTACTTGTTTTTAGTTGTTATTTCATATTCGTAGTGTAAAAACACCAAAATATCACTCTTATATCACTATTCACTTCACTTTTCGACACCGTAACCAACAACTCGACTTCAACCTTCGTTGGGACTACGACCCGGGGAAATACATTCGTTGTATTTTCTTTGGAAAATAAATATACTTAAAACGATAAATCAAGGACCAACAGAAACTTTATTACATTTTCATTTCTATTTTGTATCTTACACTTTTTCGTATTCGTATCATCACATGCATTTTTACGTTTCAGTCACGTATTTAATAACGTTACGTTATATTTATATATAACGAGTTTTAACGATTTAACTTAACGTTTTATTTCACCACTTTCGAGGAAACGATACTATTGGATTTAAAGACATAAAAATAAGATAATATTATATATAATATTATTTCTGAACTTTAAGCATTTTAAGCATATCACACTCACATCACCAATCAATCATTATCCATTTTTCACTTTCACAATCACTATTCATATTAAGTCAAATTCTCAGACTTTACCATATTCCAGGTCGTGTGTTGGAGCCGTTCCCATAACTTACTTGAATTTACATTTCAACTTGCCAGTTATGCTCAAGGTGAGTCATAGCCCCACTTTTACTATTATTACTTGCTTTACATTTTGGGGTGAGAAACATGCAAAACACTTTTTAAGGAATGGCACTATACTCATGTTTTATCAAACTATTACGCAACGATTAGCCTAAGCATTGTATCCCCTTCATGCCCAAACTCATGAACCGTCAATTCCACTTGGGAAGCGCGAGTGTTATAAATAGATCTATTGGGGTTGACACCCCCGTTCGATTTGGTCAGGTTGACTAAATGGGATCGTATAACATGTCGAAACACGAGTGTCTCGGGATAGACACTTACAAGGGCCTTTATTAAATGTGCTTCTAGCGCATGCATATTGTCAAGCTTCGGTTGCATAAACTTAGTGCTAGCGTAATATACGTTTATATTGATGTGTCATCATATTTGTTGTGATGGTCACATGCTTCAACTATGGTTTAACTTTACTGCTTTATATAAACCTATGAACTCACCAACCTTTGTGTTGACACTTTTTAGCATGTTTTTCTCAGGTGTTTAGTTGTTTGATATATGATGAAGCAAGGCAGCGTTTGGCAGGGGCATATGCACACTTTCGGAGTGTACACATAACACTCATAACCAAAGTTTTTGTACTATGGGACAACTTAAAACTAATATGGGCCTTGTTTTCCGCATTTCAATTATGTAAAACTTATGTTTTAATTAATGAAGCTTTTAAAACGGATTTGATAAATTCGTTCTCTATTACTTGTGTTATGATCCAACTAAGTAGCACCCCAGATGTTATTACCGTTGCGATCTGATTTGGGGGTGTTACAGTGTCTATCACGCCATCCATAGCTCTCATAGCAGCCTAATAACATAATCTCATTTCAAAGGTCATCTCAAATAAAACCACCAACACATTGTCAAATTCAAAATGGTCATCAACTTACCATCAACTGTTCTTAAATCGGTACTCTTCATGAAATGGTCAGCTTTAAGTCCTTCGATAGCTTTTCTTACGCGGTTGGTCTAGTACAAAGTACTTGAGAACAATATAACTCGTGATTTTTGCACTATAACATACACTGAAATGGCAGCTGTGTTCGTTGTTTACTTCCATGTAGAACAGAATGCGCTCTTTCTAAAGTTCCTGTAGCACGCACTGTAACAGCAACTCGTCAATGAGTTCAATTTAGATAACCATTTACAGGTTGCAGTTGACCATTAAATCACATAAGGAAAATTTAGTTGTCATACCATGACTGAGAGGATCGTTCGTGCCAAGATCAGCAACAACGGTTTTTGAGCTGCTTGTTACTTCTTTCTGGATACTTGTGATGTTGACGGGGGTTACAGGAAATCAACGCATCTTAAAATGATTCGTAAGCAACCAATCTGCCAAATTGTGTGGCATCACTAACATGACTAAAACATATTGAATTTAAATAGCCGTTTACATTAAATAATTCACCAATAGATAGACATAAAAAAAAATCTAACCTTGTTGGGCGTCAGCATCATCTTTTTCTCCAGCTTCCAAATCGACATCAGCCTCATCCTTTACGTGCTCATCTACTTTTCTTTTCAATGTAAAAGAGTAAGTAGAAAGCATTCCGAAACATTCGCTAAAACTACTCGTCTCCCTACCTGCTGTCAGCATTCAGCTCGTATCTCTCCATTATATATTGGATTGCTTGTTCACTGAATAAAGATCAAATAAAAAAAGTTTAAGCAATAGGAAAAAGCGGCCAAAGCTAAAATAAAAGCTGGTAAAGAAACAAAATCACCATTTGCCGCTACGCCCTCGACTGATGCTCAAGTTTAAATCTTCAACATTCAGCGACCATTGGTTGCTTCAAATCCAGGACATAAATTCAACTCTACATCCATAACAAAAAGCGTAAACCACCAATTATTCAAAACATCTATTTTCCTTTTTCTGCACCAAAAAAAGTAAGATCGTGTGATTACATTTAGCCTTTAGTACATAGTCATATATATTTACTAAAGTATACTCACTGATTCGGGTCATTGTGAAAATCTTGTTACTGGTCGTCTACCCATATCAGATTGCTACTATTATTTAAATATGGGCTTTTAATAAATTATAATCTTCAAGACCAAATATACAAAGGTGTTAATGGGACCAATGGACAAAAATACTTTTGAACCTATTAAAAAAAAGCGTCCCATAGCATTCTAGCTTTATTCATACATTACCCAATTGTGTATTTACCCACATTTACTATACATCAACTAATAAATATAAAGTTCAATTTAAAAGTAACCATTGTAATGGTTACCCGAATGAGCACATCCCCTTAAAAACGCTGCAGACAATGTTTTTTTGTCACACAACCTGAAAAACCTTTTTTTGTGCCACAACCTGAAAAATGCAAACAACTTTTTTTTAGAGAAAGAAGATAATGACATAACAAATTGAATGATATATGTTAATAAGAAAGTAAAACTCAAATATCCCTTAACGAACAACATAAACAAATACAGTACCTCACTCCGATCAAGAAGACAACCCACAACAGTAATCTCTTTTTTTCGTTCGTGTGGACTTGTGGACTACACCAAATAAGCAAACGTATGCAGTATTTCCTAGGCAGTTTAATGAATAAGAATAAGCAATCCCAAACACGCCTTAAATTAAGTTCAAAATTGAAATTAAATGCAATAAACACAATACCTCAAGGCTCAAATGAAACCCAAACCTTAAAGAAGAACATAAAAACATACCATTCCCAAGCTTTCATTTAGCCAATAATCACAGCAGCCCAAAAAAAAATCATATTACTGCGCTGGCTGGAAGAAAACTGATAATTTATTAACTCCCTCCGTCCCAATTTTATTGTCCCTTATTCCTTTTTCGGACGTCCCAAAATTATTGTCCCATACCAAAAATAGAAAGTGAATAGGTAGTGAAGTTTGGTAAAGTTTACTATATTACCCTTGGTTGAAATTAATATTGCAAACTTTAAAGAAGTGTTAATTAATTGATTAAGGGTAAACTTGTCATTTGGCAAAAAAGTAAGAGAGAGAAAGTAGTGATAGTGACATTTTTCTAAAAGAATGTGTTTTTTGTCGGGGGACAATAATTTTGGGACGGAGGTAGTAATTTATTAATTCGTGTATACAAAGAAAGCAAACTACCGCCTATATTAACTCAAGAATTACCTATAATGGGAAAACCGTCATTAACAAAACATCGTCAACTAAGGTCTTGGAAAGCTCATACCAAACCTGAAAAACATAAAACGCTTAAATAAATAGAACAAAGTAAGGTTATAAACGCTACAATAAGCAAAATCATGACCAAAAGAAACACCACCACCATCACAACTTTCATCAATACTCTCCACCTTTGATATCCAGCAGCTTGTTTAATTCGAGACCTCAGCATCGGAAACCACGACTCTAACTTATCACTGAACAAACCTTTTAGATCCAAAAACGTTTTCACAAAATCTGTTATACCAAAAGCGATTGTACGTGATTTATGTTAGGCGGTTACATGAGAGAGAGAGAAGGAAGCGGTGAGTGATTTCTAGAAATTGTGGTTAGCAAACGGACGCAGAAAACACGGGCCACAGTCACGCTATTTTTTTTGACTAAAAGGAGCCCAAAAATGGGCTAATATCTTTTTGAGTATATAGAATAGCTCTTACATGAAGATTCAAACCTCCGGTCCATATGCTCTGCACATTTCGGTTTTTTTTTTAAAACCGAACCGGTTTAAAAACCGGTTTCGGTTTTAGTCAAATAGTCAAAAACCGGTTTACGTACAACCGGTTTGGTTTGAAACCGGTTTGGTTTGAAACCGGTTTTGAGAGAGAAAATGTCCGGTTTAAATCAAGAACCGGTTTGGTTTAAACCGGTTTTACCCAGAATCGGTTCGGTTTAAACCGGTTCTCAAACCAGTTGAGAACAAATATTGCAAATCGGTTTCTGAACGGGCGGTTCGGTTTTCCCTAAACCGGTTTTCCAAAAACCGGTTATGTTTTGGAAAAACCGGTTTCGGTTCGGTTCATGAACCGGTTTTTTTGTGCATCTCTAGCCCAATATGCCCTTCAAAGTTTAGACACCAGTCAGAGTACCAAGATGGGTTGAATATGAGCCCAATATTGAAAAATAGCCCAACAATATCATTATATATATAATTATAGACCATTCAAAACGCTGTCGTTCAATGAACAGTACACAGTGCCCAAATGGGCTGCTACAGTAACCGGCCCACTTTTTTTTTTTTTTTCGTACCAAACGGCTTCGAAAAATTATGAAACTTGTGTATTATTAACGAAATATTTTTCCCAACAAACTCACCCCTTCCTCCCGCAACGCGGGGGGGTTACAGTACTGGGCTGATGAACAATACTGTAGCTACAGTAAATTTTTTTTTTTTTTTTTTTAACTTTAATCAAAAAAATCCCGCCGCAACGCGAGGTTATATTAAAAGGCAACCAAAAACGAAAAATTCTCAAAAAAAAAGCAAAAAAATTCCGTTAAAAACTCGCGAGGCCGCAACGCGGCCGACCGGAGCTAGACAAATAGCCCAACAATATCATTATTATCTAGTTACGAGTAACATAAGGACCACATCACTCTGTCGTATTACACACGCGTCCCATAATAATCTCCGTATTCACACATACAAAAACACGTTACGTAACATTTTTCTTGAAACAAGAATGGCTGAGAATCCCGAGAACTCATCACCCAATCCTTTCTCATCCATCATCTCCAAGTTCACCGACGTTTTCAACAACTTCAGGTTCCCACCACCACCGGTAGTGGTGAAGAGTGATGCTGTCAAGGTCACTGCTGACGTGGCGGATGACAAACCAGTCAGTGTTAGGTATCCTCCGGATGCTAGTGGGGTTGACGTTGCCCCGGTGAAAGTTGAAAGTGGTGAGGTTGACCATGTTACTACTACTAATCCTGCTCTTATGTGGCAGGTATTCAACTATTTTTTATACTCATGTCCCAACTTATTTATCTTTTAGCCTTTCCTTTTCGTGTTATCTCGAATTAATTTGCTAGAGACCAATTGCTTGTTTTGTCCTAATGGTACCCCTATTTGTGTGAGAAGCTCCCCGACCAAAATGGTTATGGGTTCAAGTACTGGTTAGGAAATGAGAGATATATTTGTGGTGTTAATATTGTGAGACAGTTAAAAATTGCCGTTCTAAAGAAAAAAAATCTCGTACGAGTAGTAGTTGATCGCCAAATTTTGGATTTGCTTAAAAGTGCTGTATGACTTTAAAGTTTATTGTAAACATTGATTTGTAATTTAGAGGAAATATTTGAGAACATGCTGTTATGATCACATTTAACGAGCCTAGAAGAGAGAATAGAGAAACCGTGCATAGAAATGTTTATATTCACATAGGTTAATTAAATACATTATTTTTACTTCAAAATTTTTCGTAGTTTAGATGCTCTCCAATTTCATATCTAGTGAGTAACTGTGAATAGAAAAATTCCATCACTAAAGATGTGACGTATTTAATAACTAGAAGCCTGAAGTTAGTTGACCCCATTGTTTGTGAAATACTCGTACTAGTGTATCAAATGTGAAAAATAGAGAACTATAGAGTCAATTAGCTCAAATCAAATTTGCATTCATATACACAAGGTGTGGATAACTTTTGTGTGCTTGAAACATGTACAACTTCCAACATGTTTAGAAAGATAGGTAGGGATGCAATGTTCCATAAATGTGCCAGCTACATTTGTTGTCTTTATTTGGATGAATAAGGCTTCTTCAAATTTCATATTTTTATCATGTTTCCTATATATTTAGTTGATATAGAATTATAGCATTATTACTATTATATGATATTTCTTGTTACAAGGTTTCTTGAAGTTGCAAATTGTGTTATTAGCTAGGTGATTTTAGAAGCATGACTAATAAATGAAGCTGATGTATTCAATCATGAATGAGTTGCTAGACTGGTTACAGATGCTTAGTCATTTTGAATCATGCAACTCATATATTTTGTGTACTAGATGAACATAATTTTCTTTTTTATTTTATATCATTTTTGATACTTCTACTACTAGATGTGGAAAAATAACACTATTAACGGGATGAGCTGAAAAAAACAGAACTTGATAGGACGTTGCAAAGGTGACAATCTCATCCGCAAAAATCTCAATGAGTCGATGTGAGTTATGTTGTATATGAAAGTGGTCAAATCAAACAGTTGCTCCGTAAGAAGGTAATTGGTCAAACTAGTAAAACCTCGCCTAGATGATTTGTATCCAATTATTCAGACTACTATAGTAAACACTGTGTTAGTTACTAAAACATGATAATTAGCGTGTTATATCTAGGACATTAGTAGTAAGTTAATAATTAAATATTATCTTTCTTTTTCACGCCATCTTAGCTTACGACTACTTGTACACTAGCCTATAAAAACCTGTAAGTTGTAACTAACATATGGATTCAGGTTTATGCAATTGGAGGATTCTTCTTATTGAAGTGGGCGGTGGCAAGATGGAAAGAACAAAGGGCAAAGAAGAAGTCGTCTGATGAAGACTCACCAACGCCACCAGCTGCTGAAGCCAATGAATAGTGATATAAGACACGGTCAATATTCAGTTAACTTCAATATGGCACATAAACTACTCTCTGTCTTTAGCCTGTATAAACCTTGGGAGTTTGTTGAATACAGAAAATCCAAATTCAATGTAAGATCCTATGTTTGACGTTGCACTTGCAAGAACTTGTCAACAAAATTGTAACAGGTGTTTTAAGTAAAGAATTTATATAACATTGAGTCAGTTGTTGACATCAAAATGCAGAGATTACTTAACTAGAAATGGAACTGCTTTACACTTACACTAATACCAGAATAAAGACTCGCTTAAATACCTCAATCACATGTTGGCCTTAGGCTACCCCCAACCCTCACACTACTTCACTTTCCACCTCAGCGCCACATCAGCTTTCTATCTCCTTCACCACCATCTCACTTTTCACTCCCAATCATCTCACACTTCACCTTTCAACACATTTTTTTATTTATTTAAAACTATAATTTTTATTTATTAAATTCATAAAAACATTACATAACTTAAAAACATAAATGTACGAAACTGCAAATACAATACGGTAATTAAAAACATGATTTGAGCTTTTATATTGCTCGGTAATTGTTGATCAATTCTTGCTTCTCATTTATGCTTCTCATCACTTCTTCCCTAGCAACCCTCAAGGTGGTTGTGATACGCATATATGCTTCCAAGCTCATTAGCAGAGTATGCAGACTGTAGCGTTAAGTGGCAGGGAATGCACCCTCGTTTCCTCCTCACTACGGCTACGCATCTGGATGAGATAATGAGTCATCTCACCCAACAAATTGTTAGCCAACGTGACCTCCGCTTCTTGTTCGATCCCTAGTCGCCTAAGGATAGCCTTTCCCACTTCGTTTGGTTCGTTAGCCATAGTGTTTGTGTGAAAAAAAGATGAGGTATTTTGAGGTTGTGTGTGAAAATGAATGATAGTTGAGAGAGTATGATAAGAAGTTGTGTGAGAAAATGAATGATAGTAAAGGGGTATTTATAGGGGAAAATATACACGTACAAAAACAAGCCGACTAAAATTGCATTCATTTATATAAGAATAAAAGTTGCAATACGAAATTTAAAAAAACAATACGAAAACTAAAACATAATCGTCCTAATTGTATTTTTCATGTAGCCAAATAAACTTAGCATTGATTTGTTCTTGTATTTTCCCCGCCTTTCTAAACAGAACATTATGCATCTCGTAATCTTTTGAAGATTTTCCGTTTAAAAGTCTCTATTTGAGCACAGTGTTCTTGCGGAATGTCATTAAATTTCTCATACGCTTTCCTCAGATCATCTTTAGCTTCGCATGCCTTGTCAAATTGCACGGCTAAGTCGATCAATGCTTGCTGATGAACAGTATCCTCCTCAATTAGTTTCTCAACTAAAACTATGATTTCATCGATGGAATGTGAAAGCGAACAACCAATATCTGATTTTTGGTTGGGATTAAGTATGAAGTTATGTAAAATTTATATGATATTTATAGGTAAAAATGAGGTATTTATAAGTAAAAAATAAGGCGGTGAATTTTTATTTTTTTATGTTTTATTTTTATTTTATTTTATTTTATTTTTTTAATAAAGCATCAAACGTTAACTTTGCAAGTGGTCCCACATATACACGGTTTCTCAAACTTGGCTGGAAACATTATATTTTGATGACTAAGAAGATCAAGCCCAATTTATTCAACTTCCATGTTAAAAAGCAATTTGAAAGGTTAATAACATATAACACACCTTATTCAACTTTCAGCACATCACTGCTGTAGAGTATCAGCTGAATTTTAGACAATTTGGCTCATTTCTATGCAAGCGCATTGAAGTCATCACCTCTAATAAGGAAGGGTACAACACAAACGAAAAACTGCATTAAGCAAACTGCAGTACAACCTATCGTTGCACAACGTCAAGCCAAAAAAGGTCATAAAGCATATCTTTTTAAACAAACAAATTTATATCATTTCATTTACTAACATAAATTGATCATGAGAATCAGCCTATCTTCCACATCTCTAGTTTTACAAGCAATATATCTATCATGAATCTGTACACAAGAATCACCTCAAAATAAATCAAGCATCCAAGGACATAAATCCATTTGCAACATCAGTTAACGCCACCCGACCCGATCCAAAAACCCGAATGGCAAAGAGCAATTTCCACCTCTACACTTAACCTGTACAAACATAAAGTGTTTCCTTCCCTTCTAAATTGTACTGTATATTCAAAACTCCAGTGGTTTCTTCACTAGAGAAGAAGCTCAAACTGTACAGCATGCCTGATGTCAGAACCATACTACTACTATTGCTCAAAAACCCGTGGGTTTGTCATTCGGGCTGAAAGTAGCCATCATATATAGATAACCGATCAAAAGCATCATAATTAGCTCTCAACCCTACAAATTGGCTCTCGAGTTGAGCACAACCAGTATCGGGCCACTTGCACCCTCCGTCTCGTGCCCGTTGTGGACACAAATTTTCACAAACACGAAGAATAGGGTTCCCAGGAATATCATCGTCCGTATCAGAGGTTAAGGTTACCGAGATGGACATATGTGTCTTTTCATTGTACGACTGGGGACTAGTTCCAGTTTCTCGTGTTGAAGGAGAAGATGTTATTCTTTGAGGTATATCAACTACATTGCTTTCGATGTTGATTGTACAGTCATTGTTATCTGATACGTCTATTCTACACCCAAGAGATTGTATAGCTCTTTTTATGATGTTGTTTTCCCTATTCGCTTTTCTTGCTGAATTCAGGGCCAAGCTGCTAATTTGTTTTTCATTGCGTATCTCAGCTTTTAGAGCTTCCATTGTTGCCATCGAGTCTCTGGCTTTCCTCTCGGCCACATCCTTTGCCTGTTATATCACCGAAACGGAACAAGCTGAGTAAAATGCATTTGAACCCTTATAAAACTTGGAAATCTAGAAATGACTTTTTCAACTCATTTACTTAGAAATTGGTTATCAACTGGGCTTTTGTTTGATCTCTTCATTTTAAAGACAAACTCCCATTCCACACCTAGTCCAGTTGGTATGAGCGGATGGACTCACACTCTTAGTTAATGGATAACTTAAGCCAGAAGCCTTAATTAGATGATATTCTATCTTTAACTAGCAAAATAAAAAGGAAAGTAGGCTAATAAAGTTCACATGTCAATGGGTCAAACAGCTTAAAAGTTGTCAAAAGTGTGTTGCGGGATCAACTCTCCTAAATCGTTAATGCAAAGATGTGGAAAGTTGCTGTATTTGACATGCTAATTTTTTTTATTTTCTTTTTAAACAGCAAACACACACCCACCAAACTAACTTGTGGCGGTGTGTAAATTACCTTTTGAAGTTCAGAGATCTGCTCTACCAGACTCCTACACTGAGCTTCAACCTCCCCAGCTTGAGCTTCTGAAGGACATGACCACCTAAGATGAAATTTGGGCCACAATGTTGGGGCTAAAGCAGCTGCTGGTGGCAATATGGGGCCGTCGTGTTTAGTTGGATCATAAAAGAGGTTGTAGTGCACGTGAGAGCTACCCCCTGAAGCACGCATATCATCCAAATACATCCACATGCATCCACATGCGTCAAAAATTCCATATTGTTCTCTTTCCTTCTCACTGAAATTTAATAAAAAGGGATCAAAACCTGTGAATGCAATGTTCTTACCTATAGTTAAGTCAGAGCCAGAACATCATAGCTTAACCTCAATTAATTCCCCCTAACCTATTCATAAGAGAAAAGGTTGTAAATGCCAGTCTGGAAAAGTGATATAGAAGTTACCTATTGCATAAGAAGTTCCCAAAACGAAAAGAAAGTGTTCAATCTAGAAAATCAACCAAATATGCCTGCACGAACAAGCAAGGGTCAAAGACGATTATGATTACTGTTTTAACAGATACAGAGAAGACAAAATACATACCGATGAGAACTCAAATGCGAAAGGGTACATTCGCAATAACTGGGAGACACAATCAACCCACTGCAAAATGAAACAAAAACACACTAACTCCCTGTTTGTCTAATTTTTTCATTAAGTCATGTTAATTAACAGATGACTTAATGCAGACAACCTCAGTTTTATTACTTAATATTTTCAGTCATCTTTCTCTATTAAGTCAGAAACAAACAGTTTTCATATGACTTAATTAATTCAGTTTTTCTTATATAAGTCAATTAAGTCGAAATCAAACAAAAACCCCCTAACTCAATATAATCATCTAAAGATACTTTTAGAGTCACCATAAGATGCTTTAATATTTCTTTTATAGCTTTAATAGTAAAGAAAGCCACCTGAAGAAATATTGGAGAATAATGATTTGAAGTCTGGGTCTGAGTATTGACTGGAGACTGGGATGGGTAGGATCCAGGTGATTGGCATCGGTGATGATGGAAAGTTTGAGCTTGATGACTGTCTTGGTAATTCTAAACCACTCCTGGATAAGCTTGGCATTCCAGCTCGGTCTGAAAACGGATGTCCAAACGCAAGTCAATCTTTTTCCACAAGAGCCTTGCATATAAAAAAAAAAGGATACACAATGTTTAGTGACAAGAGTTATATCCTCTCTCAAATGAATACATAAATATTAGTGAGGCAATTTCATCAGTTACCTGAAATCCCCTGAAGGTGCGGTAATATGGATCAAGTAACAAACTTGCAACAGCGACAAGCTGGGATGTTCTGTCCCATCCATCACTGTACAAGACAATTACACGATAGTTAAGAATCTATGAAACTGCAAATCTAACAAGGGTACGCTAGCTGAAAGATGTGAACATAGATGTGACCACATGTTTAATGCAATAGAGAGTTGCGGCTTCGAATAAATAAAGCGTGGAGAATGCTATACATGACTACATCACAAAGTTCTCTCAAAGGCGTTCACCTAATAACCACAAAAGCATCCTAATGTTTAAACCAAATTGAATATGTTGTTTGTGATGTAAGAAGCTAAAGTGAGTTGCTTTATCAAAACAGAAACAATGTACTGAAGCAACAGAGATTCAGATTTTACTCAATGAGGAGCAAGTTCAGAAGTTTTCTTTTTGATAACTGAACTTGTTGCATTAGCCAGCAAGACACCTTTAATGGGTTAAAAAAATTTCTAAAGAGGCACATGTCTTTGTAATTTGTGGACCAACCATGCTACATAATTGCGACAATCAGACCTTCCTTGAGAATTCAAATATCATAAACCATTAACAGACGTAGAGAAGGTTTGTCTAGTTAGATAAGCAGGCAATCACTCTACCTGCAATGAACAAGCACCGTCGCCGACTCGAGGGCAACACGAGCAGCGATCCAAGCAGAGCCAGCCAGTACATTCTGGATGTGTATTAACCAACCACTGTCACCAAGGGTTGATACAGAAGCAGACATACTACTGAGATTACCTCCACCCCACGTCCACCCACCATTTCTCTATTAGCAAAAGGAAAGATAATCACATAAGATATCATAATCTTAAGGATGCATCTTAGAGTTAAGGTAAAGAATCATACCAAAAAAGACGACATTCCATCTGATGATTTAGTTCCATGTGTGTCCAAGTAATCTCTAAGACGAACAAGACTCTCCCTCATTGCGTGTATATTATCTATCCCAAAGAATACAATCTAAGAAGAAATACATGTACAAATAAACCAATGTTAACAAGTTTAAAACCATACTAACATGACAAACTGACACAATATCTAACTCAAACCTTTGACCAACCTCAGACTGAAAATAATTGGAAGATGACTCTGAACCACCTCCCATTGCCCCATTTGCCAGTGCATTTTTCCGGGGTCTGGCATCAGCTATATACAACTTCCTACACATAAAAAAAAATGTTATTAGACCAGATTTAGATCAGACAAGAAAGAAAAGAAAAAGATTATAGGTAGGAAACTATAGAAGCAGTCCAAAAACATTATCAAGATACTGGAAAAGAGAATGTAGAGAACCAAAGAAAACATATAATTGAAAGTTTTAAAACACAAGATTTATTAACATCAAACACCATTTTTCAATATAGTAGAAGAAAATTATTGGATAAAAAAAAAGCAAAAGTTATACCTCCGTCCTCTCTTTCCACCAGGTAGCTGAGTGCAGAGAGCACCAACCAGATTCTCATCAGCATTGCTGCATTAAAGTTGAAGTTAAGAGATTTGGCCAAGAGGAGAGACACTATAAGAGACTCTACATAAGCTTACTACTCCAAGCATTCACGGGGAGTGTAGTAAACAGGCAAAGTGAGCATTACCTTCGCATATTCATCATTAAACCAACTAATGGTTGTGATGATCGTGCAAGAACAGCTCCAGTGCCTACATATCATTTAACAAACGCATGTGCATTAAAACCATATGCCACCATAAGTGTCAAGAATAGACTTCATCATATAATGCGAAGCATGTATGACAGCAGTGAGCCGCTAATGACTGTAATATCTGCCAAGATCTGATACTTACGTGCATCACACCATGATACTACAGGCAATCTACACCGTGCACGAAATTTACAAGCTTGGAGCACCTCCTCGTCTCTGAACATCAACAAACGAACCTTTTAGAAGTAGAATCATTAAGTATTAAGTGGAAAGAAGAAAGCATAATATACTGATATAGCATGTCTCACCTAATGGATTTTGGTAATAACAAAGCAAACGGGTAAGTTGGAGACATATCATAATTTGCATTGACGTCACTTATCCTCCACCAGTTATTTGAATATGTGAAGGAACCCTCTTCGCTGGTGGATGCTGATGAATGATATGATTCCATGCCAAGAAGCCGCATGTATTCATTCACTAGTCGAATTTTAGGGCTTGTGTTGCTAAATCTTGAAGGGCCGGAAGCAAAAGCATACATATCCCAAAGTCGAGCAGGCCTTGCGCACCTCAGTAATGCCTCAAAGACTTGCCGTCTCTGCATAATTCACAAGTTGCCTACGTTATCTCGATGTTTGTAAACACAGCTAGCGACCGCATCACTTGTATAACAAAAAGATATATGCATTGATTGCTGGTAAAATATATTGACTATTTACAATCAAATAAAAATTAACTTCATTGTAAAAGAGTGTCAGCTTAGTTTGTTTACATACCTGAATTAGCTCACCTAGCTGTCTGCGTACACATATTGTCACATTATAGGAAGATACAGACTGAGCTATGTATAAAATAAAACTTGTAATATAAACTTGGCACAAACTTTTGAATGAAACTATAGACTTCTACTTCTCATTGGGTTCAAAAATGTATGTGATCTTAGTACAAGTTGCCAAGTTGGAGTTGGAGTGCAGTCTGAAACTCTGAACCAGATATAATAACGTATGGATGCAATCATCATAGTTTACCTGCTTTGTTTTCGGACGAAATGCAAATACTATAATCCTCATATCTTTTCCTGCAAAACAAAAACCATGACCAGGTAGATTTATTAGTTCATGTGCATTTCACATATACTAAGAGCTACATGGGAAAAAAGTGACTCGGAATACAAGAAATTATTAGATTGTAAACAAATCCACAGTATTGGGACATGAAAACCAAAAAATGAACTCTGCTGTTATAGGGTCTGCAGATAGTGCCTTACCATTTGATACATGTTATACAAAAGCATAGAGCAAAAGAGAGATAAAAACAAAAACAATACAGAACTTTCAATCGCTATAATGGTTCAAGACTTCAAGGCAGTGATAAGGACACTGAATGCCTACAATCACAACGTGCCTAGGTCACAAATCAATAGTGCGCTCCCGTGCTTGCTTTTGACAAAGTGACAAATGTGAATAAGGATAAACAAAAACTTGAGTATATCCACGGTCCAATTTCGGCCATATCGATCCGGGAGTCCCATGTGGAAAATTATTACAGCTATTATTATTTGTTATCATTATTATTAATGATTCTCTTATTACTACTAATATTACTATTTCTAGCAAAGTTGGAAATACTATTTACAAGATCGACAAAATTACTTAAAGTTCTAATTTAACATTTCTAACAAAAATTTATTTCTGATCCAAGAACTTTGCGCGACTAAATGTGATGTACTAGAGATATTAGTTCTGTCCCTACCATAGTCCGAAAAAGCTTTAACCAACAACAAAATCCTATACACCTAAATACTTGTAGAAAATTTCATGCAACAAAAAGTGTACATATTTAAGTTAATTAACTATAGTAAAATACTATCAAACATTACAAAACGACAAATATGCATAAGAATAACATGATACATGACATGTTTTGAATTTATTTCAACATACTAGCAATAATACCTTGTGTTCATATATTGTCATATTGATACTTAGTCGATCATTATATACGTCTAGTACCAAAAGCTTTTTGGCCAAGTTGTATGTGAGTGGCCCAACAACCTAGAGGTTGTGGGTTCAAGTCTCGTTGTAGACATGTGAGATATAATTTGCGATATAGGTGGTGTAGAGGTTGTAAACATTTTCCATTCAAACAAAAAGTATATACGTCTAGTATAAACAAGCGACAAAGTCAAACTACATTAACCAAGCTAACTTTCCCGAATTTGATGTTAGCAAAAAGTCCAGTGGGTGTTACTGAATATGATATCAAATTTCATTTGGAATAACCAGAAAGACCTATATGTTTCAATAGCCTCCAGGCTATTAACATGTTGATCATAGCCTTGAAATTGCAATATGGCTCCTCAGTTTTGTGAGTTATAAAGTCTTAATCTTTTATTTTCCCTCTGCGTTTTGTGGAAGGGCTGTTTCCATGACATTTTGATCCCAAAACACAAACAAGCAAACATTTGGTAGTTGCAATAAGGCTAGTTTATTTAAAAAAGATGCTGATTGTCGTACCCCAATGGCAACTCTAGGGTATGAAGTTCCGTACTATTTTATTGTCTATGGCAAGTAACAGATGTTGGGTATAAAGTTAAAACCTAAATCTTCAACTTATCACCATTAGCAATAAAGCACCAATACCATCTTCAAACATTATTTTTCAGGGTATAGGTGTGCAAATTAGCAAGTCTCTGAAAAACCCTTGGCTTGAAGATAATAACCAGGTGAAGTCAAGCAAGTCAAGCAAATAACATGTTTCTGATACGACCGTTGTTATTTTAATTAGTATCATTAATTAAGTTAGTTTCCTTTTATTGTATTTCTTGGTGAGAAAGCTAGGGTATTAGGGTAACTCTAGGATATCATCTATCATAAATAGGGCATTAGGATTGTAATTCTTATTATGTTGAATGATATGAATTATTAATTTGGTTATCAATATGGGGGGTTGGTTTATCTCATTAATATAAACCATTGGGGAGTCGGTTTATCCCATTAACAGAGACCATTTATCTTGTTAATTGTTCTTTTCATCTTATTATCGAGCCGGTTCTTATCAGTGTCCTAGATAACACATTACAGAAATGGAAGCACTCTAACGTACCAACGACCTGAAGAAGCCTTCGCGTGGGAGTCTTTTCAGATTGCCTAGGGCCTGACTGCTGCTTTATTACCTATAAATAATCATAACAGATTGAACATAGAATCAGTATATCATCTAAGGAAAGAGCCTGTATTTTAGCATCGCAACACCGATACAAAGGAATTGCCATATAATTGACTTTTTAAATGCATACTTACAATCTTGTTGAATTTTTCAATGGTGGCCAATGGTATGGTTCCTAGTGCGATTATATCCCTGGATCCTTCACTCTGGAAGTAGGGGGGAAAAAGAAAAAGAAAAAGAAAAAAAAAAGAAGAAGACGACATTATCTATAGAAGCATTTTCAAAACCTTTATATGCATGTATGATTGTATTTCACATAACAAACTATCATACGATGTGCTATAGGAAGCAATAAAAAAACCATGCGAAATCAATATAAGCAGACACTGCATGCATATGATTAAGCAAAACACGATGTTAAGTAAAGGAACCCAAATATACTTGTAGACAAGCTTTTAGCTTGTATATAACTGTGAGATAAAAATGATTGATGATAAAAATACAACAGTGACCCCATTCCATCAATAGCAGTGATGATAAATTCTTTTTCCAAGAACTATTAATAATATATAATTTTTGGTTTATCCCCATACATATAGTGTTTGTACAGAATTAGACTGTTCCAAGGGCTTTTTTGTACCTAATAGAATACAGCATAAATAGTTCCATGTCAACCAAATCTGGTGACAAGTGAAAGGAATGCAAAAATAAAAAATTTTAATAAAAAGGCAACTTACCAAAAAAAGAAGACGAAAATTGGTCACAAACAAGGTACCTGCTTCATCAGTGTTAACAAGAACGCCATACCCCTAAAAGCAAAGCAAGAAAAAAAACTTGTTGTCAACTAAAACCAGTGTTTATAGATATTTCAATAGCTGGCCTATACAAGATAACCAAATAAAGACGGATTAAAAAGCACATAACATAAACAAAAGATAAGGATGCAGAGATAAAGATGTAGAATGCAATTCAAACATGTCAGCTTTACAGCATTCAAAACTATAATATATTTTTGTTGTTCTCAACTAATTTGTAAATATGATTTTGCCAAGGCACCAGAATGGATGCGGCTAGTGGTTACACATTCAGGATTTAAGTCATCACTAGACACAAAATTAACAAGAAATTCAATTCAAAAGTTGTGTTGGGATGAAATTTTTATAACCATCATATAAGATTGAATACCAGCAATCCCGCATATTGCACATGACAAAGATCGTAAAAGACCCTTAGGCCTTTAACACTTTACTACCATAGAAGATGAACAATTATGTTGTAATATCTGCTAATAACTTTCTTTGCCTCTTTACTTCAGCCTATCAACCATGAACCATGTCATATACACGCACCTATCACAAACTAATATGACGTGCGAATGGAAAGTAATGAGTATCAAAAGGGTCCAAATTACATCAAACTACTCCAGTTGACGCATCAACTCTCAACTCCGCTTCTATCCATTTTCTCTATTTCATGCTCTCTAAGATGTCATAGTCATTCAAACTTAAAAAAGCATCAATGACCCCATAATAATAACAATATTTGATATCGTTTTTACCAAGTATCACATATAGTGTCTTTACGGGACCTCTCTTGGGCAGAAATTCATATATGGTTTTTCGAGTAGCAATGGTCCTAAATAATATAGGTGAAATAGAATTAAAATTAAAAATAAAGTACCTCAGCAAGAACTTCCTCAGCTTCATATAAAAAATCAGACAATCCCTTGGGAACGGGTCTCGTGACAGGCTGCTACAATTTAGAATAAATCAATTAACAGAATATAAATTTAATAAAAAGAAAACGCAACTAGGGTTATAGAATTACTTCAACTTTTGTCCACTCGATAGCGTCCCAACTAGCGGCACCGTCGATCTTATCGGAATCGGTTAAGCGGTTATCGGAAGATGACAGGGAAGAACTTGTGCGACGATTACGTGGCATCGCCATTACAATTTGAATTTACAACTTCTTGTTGTTGTATGTTGAATCGTTGATGATGATATATTATATATGAGAGAGAAGAGAATGATGATTTGGGGATTTTTTTTTTTTTTTTCCCCTACCAGTTTGGTTTTCTCATTTGTTGGTTTTTCTTCTTCTATTCTCTTTGTTATTTTCTTCTTTGTTTTGTTTAGCGTCTGTTTTGGGATAAGTTTTTGTTTTTATTTTTTTTGGGAGATAAAAGGTTTAAGTTCATATAATACCAAAATATTTTTTAAAATGTACAAATATCATACGTGAATTTTAAAAAATAATAATATCATATTATATGGACTTACCTCGAAATAAAAATACATAAAATAAAATACAACAATATTTGTGCTACGTAATAGTTAAGTACGGTTGTTAGACACACTTTGTTATGGGCTTATTTAATTTAACTTTTTTTCTATTAAGTTGCACATGTTACTAACCATTTATTTTTGGTCATTTAGTGAAGAGCTCGCCGGAAAATATACAAATAATTTCACAAAGTTGAAGATTTTTAGAAGAATCAAATTTTCTGAAAAGTGAGTGTCTTGCTAAAAAGTTAGTTTTTCACATTTTATTTGAAAAGCCTAACAATTTTTTATTTTCATCTTTTTATATACTTGGTTGTACGCCGTATAGGCTTGCTGAGACTTAAACTTCATTTTCAAAAACATAATCTATACTTGTTGTAAACGAGGATTTCAATCCACGCGTTGTGGCAGAGCGCCTGTATACGATGCTATTGCATACATAGGAAATATTAGTTTTTTCTGACGAATGAATTGCAATTTTTGGTTTTCTTAAGCGATTTTTATTATAAATGTAGTAGTTATTGTTCATACGCCGAGTCTATGGCTGATGCGGCGGTTGTAACCCTCGCAAAAGGTTTTACAATTCTCCTAAGCAGTGTAACTAACCGTTGTAGTGTAGTATAGGTAAGTCCGGGGGATTAATCGTTCTCTAGGGGAATAGTCTCGCAATAGTTGTGGAAAGGTCGATGTATGACGAGATAGGTCTAGAGGTGAGGGATGATTCTTTTTGTATTTTTATATTTTATGAAAAATAATTAAAAATCTCGGTTTTTAAGGAGTGAGCGGAATTAGTTGTCAATCAACTAACCCAAAAACTAATTATAAAACTAAATTAAATAAAAAATAAACTGAAAAAGTAAATTGGTGGTAACTCTTATGATAGGAAAAACATGTTCACTTAGAATTAATTACTCCCTAGTTATCTCCTACTGATTTGTTGAATTGCCACGTCCTTGTTTTAGTTGAAGCTCTGTATTCCTTCATATTGGTCGTGGAGAGGTGCCGAAGTCCCCAACTCTATGAATCTTAGGGCCTCTTGGTTGGGGGGATAGTGGGGGTGGGTAATGGGTATATAATCATTAAGTGATGGTTGGTTAAGGGAATGCAATGCCGCATTCCACTATGGTAATCGGCATTACCCAACAGGCGGGCCTACGGTGCATGCATTGTTCCTCATACCTTCAAGGCTAGTTCCCCAATCACTTAAAATCTATTAAGTTTTCTAGGATCTACAAGCCGCAATTCACGCAATAAATACAACGAGCAAAACCAATAGTGCACTCTACGGTTGCATTTTCTAAGACGTTCAAGCTAGTTACATATAAGAGGTCAGCCAATTTTCTTAGCCTAACGCGAGGCAATCAACTAAACAAGAGACAACAAATCAATATTCAATAACTAGGTTTCACTATATCTAAGCAAACACAAATAAACTTAATCTAACATGTTAAAGCAAAGAAAAGATGAACAAGTAATCAAACCACACATAGACATATTGAATAATTAAACGAATAACTTATCTTCAATTGAACATGGATAAAAAAGGCTGAAAAAGCCCTACAAAAGCTATGAAAATCGTCTAGTGTTTTATCCTCCAAAGTGTTACACATTACAATGAAAAATTGAGAAAGTATATATAGATTTACAATCCTGACGGCGTCACTTTATAGATCGTGACGCCGCCAGCTCGCAGTGTTTTAGGGTTTCATCTTGTGCAAGTCGCCGTTCTGACGGCGTCAAAAATACTTTGAGGCCGTCACTTGTTAATTCTTCTGGACCATCTCTTGTTAGCTTAAAACGTGACTCCCATCTTCAATTTGTACCTGACGGCGTCAGGTTGTAGAATCTTCAAATTCCTCTGAAGCGTCACTTGATAAACTTGAACAAAAAATCCAGCTTCATAAACAAGGGACGGCGTCACGTTGTAGTTTGTGACGCCGTCAGCTCTCCAAGTCTGACAGTTTTTTCACGACTTTGTCGTTTTCTTCACTTTTTCATCCAAAAAGTGCCGATTTACAGAATTTCCAAGTACCTAAAATACAAAAAGAAACGATTTGAGATAATATTTGATCATATTTATACGATTTTGGGCTTAAATGACCCCTTAAAAAGGTACCAAATAAATCCTTATCAAATATCCCTACACTTGGTATTTGTTTGTCCTCAAGCAAATGAGCTTTTACACTAATCAAAATCCAAGTTAGGGGTAATTTAACATTAATATAAAAGTAATTACAACACATGGTCGTTCCATGTTAGTCAAAATAAGCACACAAATTATATACTAGCACCTCTCACAAAGAGTTTGGATTCTCACATCTCTCGGGTGTATAAAGTTATATAACATGAATGGAAATGGGAAAATATAACACTCTCTATTTGTCATAGCACATAGATTACCATAGGCTTGGGAAAGGATCAAACCTCCACTACTTTGGCGTAAGCACTTAGGATAAACTATCAAAGAGGGCTTTTCAAGGGTTGTAACGTTAGATGTAAGGGTATGGAAAACACGGTTTGTTGGATATAGGGAATTTACTGGTGGCAAGTCAATTATCTTGGTCAGTTACATGCACAATGAGGCATTGCTAAGCCAAGACTCGACTCGACTCGCTAACTACTAACTCTTTTTGTATTTTTCTTGACACTTTCTTGACTTAAACAAAAATAAAAGATGCGGGATGGTAGTCCGTGTGTTTTTTTCTCTTTTCTTTTTCATCTTTTTTTTATCATTTTTTTTTCTTTTTCTCTTTTTTTCGATTTTTTTTCTTTTTTTTTATATTTTTTTTTCATACACTCTTGCCCTACCATCCAAAATAATACATCAAAGGGATCTTGCAACCTCCCTACACTTGAACTTTTACATACTTTACACATAACTAACTAATGACCCGAATTAAGAAAATCAAAACACTTGGAGTACTTTAAACATTAACGCACATATGGGGGTAATAACGTGACATTCTTCCCCGTTACTCCATAACAACTAGTACTTTTATCCATGAGTCCTAATCGTCCCAAAACTGTATTTACAAGATATGACTCGACTTAGCAACCATGTAACCAATTAGACAATTAACAAAGGGTTTAACAAATATGTTGTAACAATAATGCAGTAAAAATGAGTGCATACAAGGAAGGCTAAGGCAATTTGGGTGTACATTTGGGGGTGGATTGTAAACAATGTTCTTCATTAATATTTCGGAATCCACCGAAATATCACGAGAACCGCGAAAAAGATAGGCTCTGAGGGGTGTACTAAGGGTATCGTGTACTAAAAATGAGTAAATCGCAAAGGTGTGGAAAAATTACTTAACCAATGAAGCCAACGTAATTATAAAACAGGTTCAAAGCAAGGGTTATCCTAATGCCTCTTATCATTTAGTAAATCCTAACTACACGAATGTTGTCTCACTAGCGATCTCGGGATGCATCACAGACGCAAGTTCTAGAATCTATATACTACCGGTACACTCATAAGCATTAAAGGTAAATGTTTTTTCCTAAAGATCTAAAGGCGAACCTCACATTTTTGGGGTGGAATTTTTGAGTGGAAGGGTTTTTGTGCTAGCTATATAATTACTATCCATGAGACGCTTATTAAGACTAAAGTTTCACTCCTACATGTTGTAAAAAAATTTAAATTTGGTGCTAAAATTGCCCCAATAAGTATCTTTCTTAGTTTATTACACGTGTACTCTAAAACAAAACAAATATTAAGCGAAGTTATAGTTTATAAGGTATCCAATTTTACCCTCCCTACACATAAATTGAACATTGTCCCCAATGTTCTTGAAAAGTATCAAAGTTATGATAAAGGGAAAAATAAAATAAAGAAAGAAACTGATACTCCCCTGATTTGCTCGGCATGGACGATGTGAAAACATGGTTAAATCTTCCTCAAAGAAAAAAAACTTGATAAGCTTCACTTCCAATGTATACTTTCATTTTCTTGTCCAATATAACCTGTAATTCACTAAGAAAATGAAACACAAAACCTCGCATAAAATCGGCGGTAAATACTATATATATATATACTATATATATATAATATATATATATACTATATATATAAAAACTAATTCTAGAAAACAAAGTAAGATATAATGCTTGCAAAATAAATGTCTACAGATTCCTGGAAATTTAAAATTCTAATTTTTTTTTTCAAAAATTTTAAGTTCCAGCAGAAAAACAAAATTCTGAAAAACTGTGCTGCTACAGTGCCTGACGCCGTCGGGTGGTAAACCCTGAATCGTCAGTATAACCTGACAATATTTGGATCTTTTCTGAAATCTCTGAAAAATCTGATTAATAAAACATGAAAAACTGCAGAACATTCATTGTGACTCATACAATCATATGACTCTAAAAAAACATAAATTATGCTAATCATTAATTTAACTTATCATGTTCGAATTCGTTCTTATAAACAAATGTTATCTTCCATACACTTATCTTTTTTGTAAAATACCTTTATATGCAATTAAGACGAGGTTAAAAACAAAATAAAGCATTTTCACAAATTATTCGAAACATGAAAGATAAACAAGTAAAGATGGAGAATATATATGAAATAAAAAAAAATGAAAACAAACAATCAAACAATTAAAAAAAAAAAAAAAACTAGGTTACCTCCCAAGAAGCGCTTTTCTTTATTAACGAGTCTTGTAGCTAGACTCAAAGTCATAGCCTACTTTTTCTTACTCTTCTTCTCAATTGCATACTTAATCCTCTTAACAAATTCCTTGTCAACTTTATACCTTGGTCCTAGGGTCAAACAATCCTTATAGAAAAGGCTCATCTTTTCCTATACATATTCCATGCCCTTTTTCCTATCCTCTTCATTAGTATCCTCAAATGCATTAATGTTATCTTTATCTAAGTTGGATACATAACGAAATTCCTTCATCCTATGAGGCATCCTATATGTAATTTCCTCGGTCTCATTGGAAAGCTGAACCGTCCCTTCTAACCGATTGTACCTTAACTGACTCTTCAACAAATGGCTTACCTAGCACAACATGAGATAAGCTACTATCTATAACACTTCCTATATCTTCTAGAATCATGAAATCAGCGACATAGGTAAAGCTCCCAACAAAGATATGTAAACCCTTAACTCTTCCAACAAAGTTACAAATTCCTCCGGGATACTTGGGGTCTTTCCTAGGTTCAAGTCGTGTATTCATTATATCATTGTAAATAATTGAAGACATCACATTGATTGGGGATTCTGAGTCAATGTAAGCTTGTTCAATGTATTTGTATCCAATCATGCATGGGATCTTTACGTTCCAAGGGTTGCCTCTCTTAACTTTAGGGTCTATTCTTATAAAAGAGGGATGAGGGTTATCAATTATGTTCCTATGGTATGCTATATCCTCCTCAGTGGGGTATAGATTAAAATATTCTTTATCTAACCCTTCCTTTTCACTTTCCTCTTCTATGTCTAGAACCATTGTTCCCCATACTTCAAGCTCATCATCAGAATCATCAATTATAATAGAAGTGTCATCTAATGCACTAATTGCATTCTCGAGCTCATTATCGATCAACCTATTAAGCTCCCTAAGTTCACTAATTTCCCTCTCAATTTGGTCACGCAAAGAAATCATTGCGTTAGGTGAAATGGATGAATTCGTGTTTTCCATAATGGCAAACGGAATAGTCGATGAAAAAGTTTTACGAATAACGGCACAAAGAAAAAGATAGACTAAAGAAAGTTAATAAAAAGAAAAATAAAAATCTAACTTGATAGGAATCTAGTGAGTAGACCTAAACGAAATAGAATTTGAACCTAAACTATTAACTATTCCCCGGCAACGGCACCAAAAACTTGATGCGGCGGTTGTAACCCTCGCAAAAGGTTTTACAATCCTCCTAGGCAGTGTACCTAACCATTGTAGTATAGTATAGGTAAGTCCGGGGGATTGATCGTTATCTAGGGGAATAGTCTCGCAATAGTTGTGGGAATGTCAAGATGTATAACGAGATAGGTCTAGAGGTGAGGGATGATTACTTTTGTATTTTTATATTTTATGAAAAGTAATTAAAAATCTCGGTTTTGAAGGAGTGGGTAGAATTAGTTGTTAATCAACTAACCCAAAAACTAATTATAAAACTAAATTAAATAAAAATAAATTGAAAAAGTAAATTGGTGGTAACTCTTAAATAGTTGAAGCGCTGTATTTGGGGAGGTGCCGAAGTCCCAAACTCTATGAATCTTAGTCTCCCCTAAATCACTTAAAGTCTATTAAGTTTTCTAAGATCTACAAGCCGAAATTTACGCAATAAATACAACGAGAAAAACCAGTAGTGCACTCTACGGTTGCGCATTTTCAAAAAGATTTCTCAAAACTAGAGGCACTGTGCATCTCACTTGAACACCCCAACCCGACAAGGGTAAAGGTGTCACGCAAATGGTTTCATATCAGATATAACAAAGCATACATTCAAAAGTAATACAAAGATTCTCAAGGGTTACAAAGGGAATACTGAAATTTCAAGGTTACAAAAACGGATACAATTTCTAACAATAAAATAACTTCTAATCATCTCTAGGCCAAAATAACTGTCAAGCCTTCTAGGTCCCAAAAGTCTCTTCACTCATACCCATCTTCCATCTAAAACCTGCCGCACACGAAAAGAAAACGTGCGGCTGAGCTTACAAAGCCCAGTGAACAGATATATAATAAACGGAAACGAAAGTAAACGGAAATAATCAGATGTAGCATAATGAATGAGACATAAAAAAAAAGTACAAGAGTAAAGGTTTAGGATAGTTATCCACCACGAGCCCAGAAACTCAAAGTCATAATCTCAAAGTCACATCTCAAAATCATAGTCTCACAATCAGAGGGGATACCTCTCAGGCAACCAGATAATATGAGGGGTGGCCTCATGTATCAAATGGGTGGAGTAGCTAGCTCCCAGAAATGTGAAAGGCGTGTAATGCACACAAGCACCAGTCACCTCAAAGTCATGCTCAAAGTCATAGTTAAATCCACTAAACAAACAAATCTAGGATTGCAATCCATACGCCCCCCAAACTCAAAGTCAATCTCAAAGTCAATAGCCGGCAGATAATATAAAAGGGACGGTGTGAGAAATCACTCCCCCACACAGGAGTCATGCCAGTGGTGCATCACAGACATGGCCAGGTTACCTTCCTGGCTAGGAAAGTACAAAGATGGCTCGGGTATCAAACTAAGAGTCATGTCTCAAAATCATAGCTCAAGGTCATATATCAAAAGGTGCATCTCAAAGTCATATCAAAAGTAATATCGAAGGTTCATTCAAAGGAAACATAGCAATGGCTTGGGGAATCTTAACTGAATCATAACTCAAAATCAATGCATAGAATATAAGAACCCTTACTGAAACAAGGGCAGAGTATCTGTAATAAAACGATTCTTTAAAGAAATTTTCATAAATTATTCTTTCAAAACGGTTTTTCATAAAAATTAGTCTTCCAAAATTGCCTTCATAAAAGTTAGTAACATTTATATAAAATGGTTTTGCCTCATTTATAAACACCCTTTCAAAATAGTTTTTCCTCAAAACATTTTCAAGATATAATTAGAAAAGGTTTTCATAGCATAGCTTCGATTCAGAATTCATATCAAATGGAACTCAACTGGGGAGGTTCAAGCAAAGGGAAATCATAGCAATCGAATCAGAAACTAATGGATTCAGAATACGAGCGAGATCATGAGAAACCTTAAAAGAAAGGTCAGAATATCTGTACCTTATGACGAAAGCACAAACAGAACAAAGCACAGAAATAGGGAATAGCTCAAAGTCTCTCCTTCTTCACACCTAAAGGGATAAAAGAGAATTACAATCATTCCATTTTAAGTAGCTTTCCATTTTTAGAAAGTTGGATTAACATACTTAGTTAAATCATTATTTCTGAAATTAGGGTATCTTTTATTACATTCACATAATAGGTCCTTAAGAATTCACAAATCACACTTTTCACCCTTTAGTTTCAAAAGTTACACTTTAACCCTTCAATTGTTCATAGTTACACTTTAGCCCCTTTATTTATCAAAGTTTCATCAAAGTTACACTTTTAACCTTCAATTATTCATAGCTACACATTAAACCCTTAATTTATCAATTTTACATAATGGTCACTTATTTTACCATGTTATATGAATGTATCCTCAATTTTACAGAATTTACACAATAGGTCCCTCTAGTTTACAAAGTTACATATTTAATCCCTTAATTTACAATTTCAACTTTATATTATTTATAATTACATATTAATCCAGTAAATCACCAAATTAACACATAACCCCCTGAATATATTAAAATACTCAAAACAGCACTAACTTTCCAGAAATTACAAGTTTAGTCCTTCCATTTAATTATTTTCTAAATCGAACCAATATTAAACCCTAAAAACATTTTAATCCTTTAAATTACAAAAATGACACTAGACCCCCTCTTCTTATATTTTATACAGTAAGTACATGCCCCAAAATAAGTTCTAAAAATAACCCTTGAGTTTTAAAAGTTACAAAACTCACCCAAAACAATTTAAACAAATCGTATAACACTTTAATTAGCCAAAACCCTAACCCTAAAAATACAAATCCTTACCCCATCATTATACCATCATTTAATACTCATTAAATAGCCAAGAACAAGCCCTAATCCTCAAACCCTAATCGAATTACATTTTTATTTCTTTTCTTTTTAATTTCCTTAAATCGGTAAAAACAATTAAATCGAAAATAAATATTTTAGGCCTTGATAATTCGAAATAGCATTTTTCCCAGATTAATATGATCATATAGAGTCCAAATAAAATAAATATGAAGCCTCAAAAATTCGGATTGAATTATTTAGGGTTTATACACGTTTTTAAGATTTAATTCACAAATAATTGTTAGATCATGCATGGATCGACTTTAACATTTTATTTGGTGTTCTTAACATATATAGGGTCTGAAAAAAATACCAAATCAAGATTTGAACGTGTGGAATGAGGTGTACGAATTCTTTTGTACGCGATTAGCCAAACGGGTCAAAAATCACCATGACTTCAAAAACGATCTAAAAATCATGAAACCAATTTTCACAGGTCACATATGATGTGAGGAACACAAGAAAAATAAGAGACGAATTTTACAAAGGTCGAGTGAATCAAAACGAATTATACCTCTTTTGTATGTCGCGACTTACAAAAATTCACCACGATCGATTCGAACGATGAACACCTTCACAATGATTTTTCTGGTACTCCTTGGATGATGATTGAACTCAGAAAAATGGCTTGGGATTTTTAGAATGCCGAATGGAGGCTATGGGAATTATTTTGTGTGTTTGATTTAATCGGCAACTAGGGTTTTGAAAGGAAAAGGATGTGATTGATTTTTATCCAAGGAATGCTGGTCAAATGGGGGAGGTTGGACCCAAATTTTCAGCCAAAAGGCTGGACATAAGTTGTTGTGATGATTTGATTGATTTCTTTCCATATTTACTTGATTTTAAATATCGTTTAAATACATATAATATCATACGGTTCATATAGGGGTATTTTGGTAATTTTGCCACTTGTATAAATGTTAAATGAAGTTCTTAAAATTATTTGGGATCATAACTTGTGCATTTCCAGAAGTTTGGAATTTATTTGATACTTTATAAGCTTCTAACTTAGTTTTTAAATTATAGGGGCAATTTGGTAATTTTACGTGTTTTCAGATTTTAGGGTTTTACAACTCTTCCCCTCTAAAAAAAATTTTCGTCCTCGAAAATTGAAGTCGCAAGGTTAAACGAAGTCGTAGCAAGTCGCAAAGGATCATCACAAACCTTCTCACACCCGATTAGGTTCTTCCAAAAAGATATTCAGACCAAATAGTTTCTCATGACCCGAATCAAAATGAGGTAGGTTCAAATTTCTCAGAAGGAAACAGAATAAGTTGATTTCTGATCAAAAGGTCCATGCAACATAAAATGAACGATAGGCGAATCTTCTAGAAAGCTCATATGGAATACGAACAAGATTTCAAATCAAATTAACTGTTTCAACAGTAGAGAGCTCTACGAAGAGTTTAAGATTTATAACTGAGGTCAACAGAATGCAAAACGAGAGTTCAACTCAATCAGATATCTAATGAACGAAAGCAGAGTATACGCATAGGTAGAATGAACCTAAAGTCTCACTAATCACGGATAATCCAACGAAATCAAATTCTAAACTTCTTAGGTACTCCCCAAGATATCCTATGCCCACAACAAGTGCACGTTATATGATGTAAGTATTATCACGTTGGCCAGACGTCATAATACTGGCATCATATAAATATGCCCTCATGATGGTCATACTTTATCTCAAATCGTAATCAAAACCACCTATCTTAATCCACCTAGTACTTCTACAGTCTCATAGATCAACAAAATCAATTGCCACAGTCAAGAGAGAAACCAAAACTATTCGCAAGAGTCTCAAAATCCCAGATTATCTAGCAGAAGTGGGGTATGCCGTCACAAGCATCATATCTTCCACGAGTTGCCAAAATCTCTCAAAACAAGGTCATCACCGAATCATACGAAAGGTAAACACGAATGGAAGTGCTTCTAGGGAACTTAAATCATAAGAGGAACTTGATACTAGATAACGAAACTTAAGAGGGTCAACGGAAATGAAAGTTAGTCGCCAAACTTCTGCCTTCATAGAATCAATTATTCCAAGTATAGAGGGTCTGTTTCAAAATCTGCTCATTTAACACATCTAATCTCTTCAAGTCCGGTTGATCTGTCTTCGGCTGTCCATCCGTTGGGAAGTGAAACCAAAATCAGGAACTTGTGTCTGGTTCGTCGAGCCTCCTGCAGCTCTCCTTGGAATGTGATGGAGCAACGTGGACTTCTGGCACGGTCTTTAAATCTCTCCTTCCTCCCGTCTGCTCCCGCTCTCAATTCATCTCAGTACAACTAAGATGAATAGGGAAGGGGGACTGTATGTCTTCATCAGCTCCAGGTTCACCATCTTGACTAGAATTTCTTCTTCTGCATCGCCAATACTTCTGTCTTGTAAGGAATGTCTCCACTCTCCGGGGTAGTCTCCGTTGTCGTCAACTCCAGGTCAGGCAAGGAACACCGTTGTCTCACCCAACATCAATCTCTCAGAATACACAAATGATCATCAGATTTCTAACAAGGTGCAAAATAACCTCCATGCTCTTCCCTTTTTGTTTCAAATCAATAGATATGATCCGACAGACGTCTTTGTTAGATGCCCAGACAATCATGTCAAATCCTACTTCCTACTCCGGTGCAAAACTTGGTGGTCCATCAGTAATCAAATTCAAAAGTCCAGGATGCTAAACAATGTTCCATACGATGCTCATGTTCAGAGAGTTCAAGCGCCAAAAGCTTCTAAGATAATGTTTAGTCGTTGAAATACGAAATGGTTTCTAGGAAAACTTCAGTACTCGAAACAACATATCTTTAAGGGATGCCAAAACAAATGTGGAAAGTTAAAGTTCTGGCTTATATAGCTGAGATGAGTCCTAACAGATTTACAAAGGTGAAGAACGCATCGCACAAAATTTATTTCAAACATTTCTCAAATCTTATTCGGGAAAATTCTCATAATTCAACGGAGGTACATGAAACGTTAATGCCATAAGAAATTCGAGATAAAATTCTAAACAATACAGCTACTAGACTCCTAACTCCATGCTTAGATTGGTTTACTTGCAGTAGATTCCAAGTCTGAATTCTTCTCCCCTTCCTCGCTGATCCATCCATTCCGGTTCCCTTCTAGCTGGGGAAGTGGTTGGCTTGCAAAACCCTCATAAGTGTCTCTTCCTTCATCTTCTATGCGGTCCACAAATCCGTACAAATTGCGAGGTTCGACTCGCACCACTCCTCCTTCTTCTGAAACCCTGGGGCATCTTCCCTGGTATCTAGTTACAATGCCCCCTCCATCTGTTATTTCCATCACGTGCAGCTGTTCTTCCGTCCCACTTATATTCATGACGGTCCTCCTTTCTTCGATCCGGCCCGGCCACATCCTAGTGGGGATCAATATCCTCTTGGCAATCCTCCTCAATTTTCCGGTCCTCTTTCGGCCGATGGCGAACCTAGTTGTCCAACGATATCTGGGGCGTGCTGGAGGTGCCATGCTGAAAATGACATAAACGATACAAGGTATTAGGATTCGGTAGGTGTCAAAAATTTACTCGAAACTCAAGAAATTCACGTAAAATATCATCGAATGAGCGATCGATCAAAATTTATCCTCTAATCAAGCAGATCGGCAACGCAAATCTTATTATTCGGAAATGAGATGAGAATATCCTTATACTCGTAGTTATGAACTACAAGACTTCTCGCAAGGACATGGATGGTTGGAACAAACTCAAATAGGATCGGGAGATTCATAGTTACTTATCAAAACAAAAGACAATCAACAAAACATATCCAGTACGTCATCGCCATAGAGGTTCTCGGAATGCCTGAAGAGGCGTCAAAGTGATTAACAAAAGGATCAGAGTGAAATGCGGGTCATTATCAGAGTGATTAACAAAAGGGATTTGAAGATAAGGATCAATTAGTGTCAGGCCATTATGTAATTCTCAATCTCTTCAAGATTTAATCAGGTTCAAAACTTAGGTGGTGCAAAACATAAGCTTTCACTTTCCAGAAGTGGTATCAACAGGATCTAACCAAAAGCAAGGCACGAATCAGAGTGATGCGGAAGCAATGATACTTAAACAAATGCCTTAGTCTACCCATTCCTCACTGGTCAAAACTTACGTTTCTATAGGGAAGTCCTAAAGCAATTTCTTACAGGTTATCTTATGAGCGCCTACAGGGAAAACTTAGTGGTCCTAACTTACACAGGCCAAGGGTAAATGTATTACGTATCGCAGCCTGTCGCTCTGATACCATAATTGTAACACCCCAACCCGACAAGGGTAAAGATGTCACGCAAATGGTTTCATATCAGATCTAACAAAGCATACATTCAAAAGTAATACAAAGATTCTCAAAGGTTACAAATGAAATACTGAAATTACAAGGTTACAAAAGCGAATACAAATTCTAACAATAAAATAACTTCTAATCATCTCTAGGCCAAAATAACTGTCAAGCCTTCTAGGTCCCAAAAGTCTCTTCACTCATACCCATCTTCCATCTAAAACTTGCCGCACACGAAAAGAAAACGTGCGGCTGAGCTTACAAAGCCCAGTGAACAGATATATAATAAACGGAAACGAAAGTAAACGGAAATAATCAGATGTAGCATAATGAATGAGACATAAAAAAAGTACAAGAGTAAAGGTTTAGGATAGTTATCCACCACGAGCCCAGAAACTCAAAGTCATAATCTCAAAGTCACATCTCAAAATCATAGTCTCACAATCAGAGGGGATACCTCTCAGGCAACCAGATAATATGAGGGGTGGCCTCATGTATCAAATGGGTGGAGTAGCTAGCTCCCAGAAATGTGAAAGGCGTGTAATGCACACAATCACCAGTCACCTCAAAGTCATGCTGAAAGTCATAGTTAAATCCACTAAACAAACAAATCTAGGATTGCAATCCATACGCCCCCCAAACTCAAAGTCAATCTCAAAGTCAATAGCCGGCAGATAATATAAAAGGGACGGTGTGAGAAATCACTCCCCCACACAGGAGTCATGCCAGTGGTGCATCACAGACATGGCCAGGTTACCTTCCTGGCTAGGAAAGTACAAAGATGGCTCGGGTATCAAACTAAGAGTCATATCTCAAAGTCATAGCTCAAGGTCATATATCAAAAGGTGCATCTCAAAGTCATATCAAAAGTAATATCGAAGGTTCATTCAAAGGAAACATAGCAATGGCTTGGGGAATCTTAACTGAATCATAACTCAAAATCAATGCATAGAATATAAGAACCCTTACTGAAACAAGGGCAGAGTATCTGTAATAAAACGATTCTTTAAAGAAATTTTCATAAATTATTCTTTCAAAACGGTTTTTCATAAAAATTAGTCTTCCAAAATTGCCTTCATAAAAGTTAGTAACATTTATATAAAATGGTTTTGCCTCATTTATAAACACCCTTTCAAAATAGTTTTTCCTCAAAACATTTTCAAGATATAATTAGAAAAGGTTTTCATAGCATAGCTTCGATTCAGAATTCATATCAAATGGAACTCAACTAGGGAGGTTCAAGCAAAGGGAAATCATAGCAATCGAATCAGAAACTAATGGATTCAGAATACGAGCGAGATCATGAGAAACCTTAAAAGAAAGGTCAGAATATCTGTACCTTATGACGAAAGCACAAACAGAACAAAGCACAGAAATAGGGAATAGCTCAAAGTCTCTCCTTCTTCACACCTAAAGGGATAAAAGAGAATTACAATCATTCCATTTTAAGTAGCTTTCCATTTTTAGAAAGTTGGATTAACATACTTAGTTAAATCATTATTTCTGAAATTAGGGTATCTTTTATTACATTCACATAATAGGTCCTTAAGAATTCACAAATCACACTTTTCACCCTTTAGTTTCAAAAGTTACACTTTAACCCTTCAAGTGTTCATAGCTACACTTTAGCCCCTTTATTACAAAAGTTACACTTTTAACCTTCAATTATTCATAGCTACACATTAAACCCTTAATTTATCAATTTTACACAATGGTCACTTATTTTACCATGTTATATGAATGTATCCTCAATTTTACAGAATTTACACAATAGGTCCCTCTAGTTTACAAAGTTACATATTTAATCCCTTAATTTACAATTTCAACTTTATATTATTTATAATTACATATTAATCCAGTAAATCACCAAATTAACACATAACCCCCTGAATATATTAAAATACTCAAAACAGCACTAACTTTCCAGAAATTACAAGTTTAGTCCTTCCATTTAATTATTTTCTAAATCGAACCAATATTAAACCCTAAAAACATTTTAATCCTTTAAATTACAAAAATGACACTAGACCCCCTCTTCTTATATTTTATACAGTAAGTACATGCCCCAAAATAAGTTCTAAAAACAACCCTTGAGTTTTAAAAGTTACAAAACTCACCCAAAACAATTTAAACAAATCGTATAACAATTTAATTAGCCAAAACCCTAACCCTAAAAATACAAATCCTTACCCCATCATTATACCATCATTTAATACTCATTAAATATCCAAGAACAAGCCCTAATCCTCAAACCCTAATCGAATTACATTTTTATTTATTTTCTTTTTAATTTCCTTAAATCGGTAAAAACAATTAAATCGAAAATAAATATTTTAGGCCTTGATAATTCGAAATAGCATTTTTCCCAGATTAATATGATCATATAGAGTCCAAATAAAATAAATATGAAGCCTCAAAAATTTGGATTGAATTATTTAGGGTTTATACACGTTTTTAAGATTTAATTCACAAATAATTGTTAGATCATGCATGGATCGACTTTAACATTTTATTTGGTGTTCTTAACATATATAGGGTCTGAGAAAAATACCAAATCAAGATTTGAACGTGTGGAATGAGGTGTACGAATTCTTTTGTATGCGATTAGCCAAACGGGTCAAAAATCACCATGACTTCAAAAACGATCTAAAAATCATGAAACCAATTTTCACAGGTCACATATGATGTGAGGAACACAAGAAAAATAAGAGACGAATTTTACAAAGGTCGAGTGAATCAAAACGAATTATACCTCTTTTGTATGTCGCGACTTACAAAAATTCACCACGATCGATTCGAACGATGAACACCTTCACAATGATTTTTCTAGTACTCCTTGGATGATGATTGAACTCAGAAAAATGGCTTGGGATTTTTAGAATGCCGAATGGAGGCTATGGGAATTATTTTGTGTGTTTGATTTAATCGGCAACTAGGGTTTTGAAAGGAAAAGGATGTGATTGATTTTTATCCAAGGAATGCTGGTCAAATGGGGGAGGTTGGACCCAAATTTTCGGCCAAAAGGCTGGACATAAGTTGTTGTGATGATTTGATTGATTTCTTTCCATATTTACTTGATTTTAAATATCGTTTAAATACATATAATATCATACGGTTCATATAGGGGTATTTTGGTAATTTTGCCACTTGTATAAATGTTAAATGAAGTTCTTAAAATTATTTGGGATCATAACTTGTGCATTGCCAGAAGTTTGGAATTTATTTGATACTTTATAAGCTTCTAACTTAGTTTTTAAATTATAGGGGCAATTTGGTAATTTTACATGTTTTCAGATTTTAGGGTTTTACAGGCACATTGCATCTCACTTGAACTTAAATTGCAAAACGAATCTCTAACTTCGAGCAACAATGGTCAATTTTTGAATGAACAAAGTAAACGTGTGGATACATTAGTTAAGGAAAATGAGCTTTTAAAAGGTCAAATTCAAGCAAAGGTGTTTGCACACGCTGCACTGCAAAACAAATTAAGAAGATTGACTGGCCAGAGTGTGGATACTAAGTTTGCAAAACCATCAATCTTGGGGAAACTGCCTCTACAACCTATCAGAAAACAATCAGTGTTTAGACAACCAACTGCATTTAAATCTGAATGACCTAAATTTTCAAAATCTCGATTTGCCTCCCAAGTTGTTGAGAAAAATGATTTGACAAAACCAGTCACTCCACATTCTTGGCCTAAGGAAAATGCATCTGTCTCTGCTAAATGATGCGTGGTTTTGCAACCTTACAACAGGTTTTACCTCTCGAGGGATCTCAAGAGGCTTACAACCCCACCAGGCAGTGTACCTGACCGATGTAGTATAGTGTAGTGGTAAGTACGGGGGATTGATCGTTCTCCACAGGGAATAATGTTCCTTAGGTATGAAAAACTACTCTAATAGGTCTAAGGGTGAGAGAAGATTCTTTTTTTTTTTTTTTTTTTTTTTTTTATATTTTTTTATGAAAGCAAGTAAAATCTCGGGTTTGAAAGAGTGGGCGGAATTAGTTGCTAATCAACTAACCCAAATAACTACGAATGCAAATAAAATAAAATAACAGAAAATGAAAAGGTGGTAAAACTTATGCAGAGAGAAATGTGTTTACTTAGATTTCCTTACTCCCTAACTATCTTTTACCGGTTGATTAGTGTGTATTAATTGCGTGGATGACGGGTGTATTCCTTAATACCAATCGTGGGGTAGCGTACGTACTTCCCCAACTCTACAAGCTCCTACTTCACTCCTATGTCGAGCCGGCTAGGAAGCTCCTAACATGGGATCACTAGAATCCGCTTGTGCATTAAATACAACCATAAAAACCTTAGTACGCATTGGTTCATGTTTCTTAAGACGTTCAAGCAAGTTACCGAATAGGAAGTTAGCCAGTTTTCTTAAGCCTAACATAGATGAACAATCATCCAATACAACTAATAACACACTAATAACCAATAATCAATAGCTAGGTTTCATTAGATCTAAGCAAACACAAGATAAATCTAGCCTAGCATGTTAAACAAAAGACAAGAACAAGATAGAATCAAACAACACATAGACATATTGAATGATTAATTGATAACTTATCTTCAATGTAACATGGAAGATCTCAAGGCAAAAAGCCTTGAAAAAGCTGCTAAAATCGTCTTAGGGTTTTCACACACAAAGTTCCCCAATAAGTTCCACACTAATGACAAAAAATTGCAAAACTATATATAGACTTTCATATCTGACGGCGTCACGTTATGGAGTGTGACGCCGTCACCTCGCCGCTTTTAGGGTTCCCGGATGGCCTTCTTGACGCCGTCCCTCTTTAGCTCTCCAAAATCCGTTCTGGCTTATCAAGGCTTGACGCCGTCAGATAATGGCTTGACGCCGTCCCTCTGTAAATTAAGCCGTGACGACCTTGATCACTCCAAAGGGTGACGCCGTCAGAATTCCCATGCAAATTTCTCTGGCTTATCATGAGTAATTTTCACATCCACCTTTTTCTTGCCAAGCCATGACGCCGTCTGGTGATAATCCTGACGCCGTCAAAGGTAACTTTTAGCCGATTTTGAGACTTTGTCGTTTTCTTCACTTTTATGCTCCAAAAACGTCCAAAATGCTTCCTTTTTCAGATTTCTCCTCAAAAGTACCTAAAATGACAAAAGGAACGATTTAGGGCAATATTTGATCAAATAAATACGATTTAGGGCTTAAATGACCCCTTAAAAGCGGTACACTTTTCGCTTCATCAAATACCCTTACACTTGAGATTTGCTTGTCCTCAAGCAAATGCGCTTTTATTCTAATCAAAATACAAGTTAGGGGTCATTTAACACTAATATAAAAGTAATTGCAACAAATAGTTGTTCCACTTTAATCATAATAAGCACGGAGATTACAAACCAGCACCTCACAAGTAGTGTTTAGATACTCACATCTCTCAAGTGTCATCAAAATAAATCTCATAAATGAAAACGGATAATATCTCTCACTACCTGTCATAGCAAATAGATTACCATAGGCTTGGGAAAGGATCGAAAACCTCCTCCACTAGGCGTAAGCACCTAAGATAAACTATCAAAGAGGGCTTTTAAATGGGTTATAACGTTAGGTGTAGGGAAAAGGAAAACACGGTTTTGTTGGATAAAGGATATTTTACTGGTGGCGAGTTAAAGATCTTGATCAATTACATGTACTATACAATGTTGCTAAGCCAAGACTCGACTCAATCTTAAGCTAAAAACAAAATAACAAAAACATAAAATAAACATAAAATGAAACGGGATGGTAGTCCGTATGTTTTTTCTACTTTTCTTTTTCTTATTTTTTTGTATTTTTCTTGATTTTTTCGAATTTTTTTTTTTTTTTTTTTTTTTTTTTTTTTTGCATACACTTTTGCCCTACCATCCAAAATAATACATCATAGGGGCGTTGCATTCCCCTTACACTTGAACTTTTACATAACTTTACAAATTACTATTCTAATGACTCGAATTAAGATAATCAAAACACTTGGAGTACTTTTAAAATATTTAGCACATATGGGGGTAATAAATGATGTTCTTCCCCATTACTCCATTACACTAGTACTTTACCCATGAGTCCCAATCGTCCCAAAACAATATGTACAAGGATATGACTCGACTTAGCAACCATGTAATCAATTAGATAATTAACTTGGGTTTAAACAAATGTTGTAACAATAATGCACTAAAGATGAGTGCATACAAGGTAGGCTAAGGCGATTTGGGTGTACATTTAAGTGGGGTGTAACAAATTCTTCCTTTAAGTAAAATGCTTAAAGGTCGAAACGAAAAGATAGGCTCTGAGGGGTGTACTAGGGGTATCGTGCACTAAAAATGAGTACAACGCAAAGGGTGTAGGAGAATTACTTGACCAATGTAGCCAATGTAATTATAACAAAAACACAGGTGTAAAACAATGAGTTTATCCTAATGCCTCTTATCATGTAGTAAATCTAACTACACGAATGTAGTCTCACTTGTGGCCTTGGAATGGTCCTAACGCAAGTTCTAGAATCTAAGTGCTACCGGTACACACATCATAGCATAAATGCTTTTCCTACCAATTCTAGGGGCGAACCTCACATATTTGGGGGTGGAAAATTTTTTTAGTGGTACGGTTTTTGTACTAGTCATATAATTCCTATCCATGAGACGCTCATTAAGATCAAAGTTTCACTCCTAAATGTTGTAAAAAATTTTAAATTTGGCACTAAAATTGCCCTAACAAGTATTTATCTCAGTTTTATTACACATCTACCATTAAACAAACAAAAATCAAGCGTAATAGCATTCTCTAATCGTACTTTTACCCCCCTTACACTTAAGATGAACATTGTCCCCAATGTTCAAATAACAAGATGTAAAAGCATAAAGTAAAAGAATGAAATCAAATACTCCCCTGATTCGCTCGGTGGGTAATGAAGTAACACGGTTAGATCTTCTTCCAAGGTAATGTTGAAGCTCCATGACTAATGCATCGCTAAAAGCTTGATTCCACATACATTTCCTTGTCCAAAATAACCTGTTAAACCTGAGAAAACAAACACGAAAACCTGCATAACATCGGCGGGATAAATCTATATATAAGGATATAATGCTTGTGGAATGATTATTTTGCAGATTCCTGGAGATTATAAGTTAGAAATTTAATAAAAACTTTTTATGAAAACAAAACTTTCAAAAATTTCAGAAAATTAACACCTGACGCCGTCAGGTTGTAGATCCTGACGCCGTCAGAAATAATCTGACAGAATTCTCATGTTATGTTTCCGGAAAATTTCTGGAAAAACTCAATCCTTACTTCCTGGAAATCCTGCAAAACATCATTATGACTCGATACAAGCATTTGACTCAAACAAATACTAATATGTATGTTCATTTAATATTATTACGATTCATGTTCATATTTGTTCTAATAAACCGATTTAGATTTCCCTTACACTTAACTTTTGCAAAATACCTTTATATGTAGTTAAGACGAAGTTAAAAACAAGATAAAGCATTTTCACAAATTAGTTTTTAACATGAATCAATAATAATAAAACTTAAACACACATACGGAAACAAATAAAATCAAATAAACAAATAAATAAACACACAAAGCAAATAAAACTTGGGTTGCCTCCCAAGAAGCGCTTTTCTTTATTAACGAGTCTTGTAGCTAGACTCAAAGTCATGCTACCCTATGTAAGTAAGCTCGTCATCGAGGACGTCTTTAGGGTTAAGCTTGGATTGAAGTTTTCTATTGGTCCGCTTAGTACGATATATCTTTTCAAACTTCTCTCCATCTGGGTCATACAATGTCATCTTAATATGCCATGACCCATCTCCATCTTTGGGTGGTTTGTCCCAATCCCACTTATGATCATCGTCCTCACAATTCCACTTATTCATCCCTAGGTTAATTGGCAAAACTCCTAGGAAATCAATCATCTTCCTAAAAACTAGAGGGTCTTCAAATGGATCCAATTCGGTGTCCCTAGCCAAGAGTTGCTCTACCGTATGTGTTCGGTTCACAAAGTCCTCTTCTAGGTAAAATGGGCGTTGGGGTCCTATGAAGTCTCTATTGATCCAAGGTCCATATCTACATGGTCTCCTATTTAATTCTAACCAATGGGGTGTTGGTTCCTCACTAGTATCATAGGCATGTTTCTTAACATCATAGACTGACCAAGTATCACCTTCTCCTACCGCTATCTTAGATTCCTTACAATCAATCATAGCACTAGCGGTCGCCAAAAATCATCTACCTATTAACAAGGGGCATGTAGGGTCGCTAACCATATCAAGGACGTGGAAATCGGCTAAAATGGTTAGTTTTCCTATGTGTACTAACACGTCCTTGACTACTCCAACCGGGTAAGCAACACTTCCATCCGCTAAACCAATTATTACCTCGGTTTCTTCAAGTTTTCCTGGTTTTAAAGAGGTGTAGAGAGGTAACGGAAGTAGGTTAAGGCTTGATCCAAGATCGGCTAATGTGTCATAGGCCTCCGAATTACCGATCTTGCAAGGTAGAACAAATAAGCCCGGATCATCTAACTTCTTAGGTAGCTTGTTTTGAACGAAGGCGGTCCCTTTTTCGCCTAACTTGAGCTTCTTCTCATCCAACACATCAACAACCGGACTTTCAAGGTGGAGCTCCTTGAATTCTTCGTCAAGGTTTTGAGTGGGAGGTGTTTCAACTATGTTGTTGACCAATTTGGATGTTATAACTTCTTGGTCATTTGGAACGACTTGGGTTTGTTTGAAACACGTGCTCATGGAATTGACCGAATAATATTGTGGACAAGAACTAGGGGACGAAACCGATGAAATAGCGTTGACATTTAGTTTCGGGTTCTTGACCGTGTTGCTAGGAAGTGCTCCCATTTCTCGGTCATTGAGGGCTTTCAACAAAGTGTCAATCTTATTGGTCATCTCGCTTTGTTTTTGTTTGAAATCGGCTTCAAACTTGGCTAAACGAGCTTCTTGAGATGCCATAAATTGGGACATCAATCCTTCAAAGTTATTGGTACAACCATTGTCGGAAGGATTGTTGTTGAAAGTACGGTTCGAGTTGGAACCGCTTGATTGGAAACGATTAGGTGGGTTGGAAGAATTGGTTTGTTGTGCGTTTTGGTTTTGTTTCCACCTAAGGTTCGGGTGATTTTTCCATGAGGGGTTGTATGTATCATTTCCGACCGAGATAGTTGCTTTACTTCAAATTTCTGGCAGTCATTGCAAGATTCATTTGGAACCAAATTAGACATGAGCACCGCCTATCATCCTCAGACCAATGGTCAGAGCGAGAGAACGATTCAGACATTGGAAGACATGCTCAGGGCATGTGTGATTGACTTTGGAAATGGTTGGGCTAACCATTTGCCATTGATCGAGTTCTTTTACAACAACAGCTATCATACAAGCATAAAGGCAGCACCATTCGAGGCACTCTATGATCGAAAGTGCCGGTCCCCTGTTTGTTGGGCCGAAGTTGGTGATGCACAACTCACTGGTCCAGAGTTGGTTCGCGAAACAACAGAAAAGATAATCCAGATCCGAGAAAGACTCCGAACAGCTAGAAGTCGACAGAAAAGTTACGCCGATGTTTGACGCAAACCATTAGAATTCTAGGTTGGAGACAAAGTCATGCTGAAGGTCTCGCCTTGGAAAGGCGTGATACGATTCGGAAAGCGCGGGAAATTGAACCCGAGATACATTGGGCCATTTAAGATTCTGGAAAGAATTGGTCCAGTAGCATACAGACTCGAGCTTCCATCAGAGCTCAGCAGCGTACATAACACCTTTCATGTTTCAAACCTTAAGAAGTGTCTTTCAGACGAATCGCTCGTAATTCCATTAGAAGAAATTCAACTCGACGATAAGCTCAATTTCGTGGAGGAACCAACAGAAATCATGGACCGCGAGGTCAAACAGTTGAAGCAGAGTCGAATTCCTATCATGAAAGTTCGCTGAAATTCTCGAAGAGGTCCCAAGTTTACTTGGGAGCGGGAAGACCATATGCGACTCAAATATCAACATCTTTTTACCGAGTCCACTCCAGAGACCAACACCAACTAAATTCAGGGACTGAATTCCTTTTAGGGTGGATGACTGTGACAAATCGTAATTTTAGGTCATTTTCCCAAACCACGACAATTTACTATTCATGGGTTACTATTCATCATTTCGTATTCACCATTCACTATTCATCGTTTTTGAAGCCACTTTATGACTTTGAGATGTTTTCAAAAATTTTACTATTCACAGAACACTATTCATTCCCGGAGGGAAATCACTATTCATGATCACTATTCATCAGTACGTAAACTAGGTTTACGGGTATTAAAAATTCGCGTAACTGTTGGGGTTTAGCTGCGAATTCATGCATCATCATTAAGGACACGTCATATAGACTAGAGTAGTCTACATATCATCAGCAACATCATCATCATATTAGGTCATGCACGGGTTTGTGTGATTTTCATTAACGTATGTTTATTTACTTAATAAACGTTACCACTCAGTCATTACTACGAATAATACACCCGACACTCCCGACTATGATCCTAATATATTTTCATATTCATTATAATGATATAAAAATTGTATTATTAATTTACCCGGTGTTTTGAAATTAATTGCTATATTTTCCGTTAGACCTTATAACTCCGACGGTTTGCGAAATTTCAACACAACAATTATTTTAACACCCGATTCTTATCAGGAACGTGATTTTTTAATTTTTACAACTTCGTCATATTTTATTTTGTCCCGTTAAAATTCATTTCTAGCTAACTCGGTACCCGGTATCCTTTAAAACTCTAAATATCTAACTAAATCTTATACAAAGTCTTACACTACTTACACAAGTTTCCTTCCCCCCCATGTTTTGCCGCCCCCCCCCCCCCCATCATGCTTACTTCCTTACACATTGAAAAATAGCTACTAACTTCATTAATTAGTGTACCATTTTTTCTCCATAATATTTTACTACCATTTTATATATATCAAGACTTCAAGTAATAGATCTAGATAGCAACAATTTTCTCTCTTCCCTTCCTCACTTGTATGATCGGCCAAGACACAAGAACAAGAAGAACATCACAAAATTTTACAAGATCAAGTAATCTAGGTCTCATTTGTATTCCTAGTTAGGGTTTTGAGATAAAAACCCCAAGGATACTTAAGCATTTTCTCCAAAACTCTTCTAATCTTCAAGTAAGTATCTACATATATTTTTCAATCTTTTATACTTCCATTTACTACATTTTTATGTTCTAGTAACTAGTCATGCAAATATATATATGTTAGATACCACTTAATGCCTATTTTCTCACTAATAATAGATCTAAAGATTTCTAGTTGTAATCCCATGAGATCCACCATTTTTGGTGAAGATTAGGAACCCATGACACCCTAAGAAGGTGTATGGTAGGCTTAGACTAGTTGTGGTGTTGATTGGAAGTGATATATTCAAGCCTTGAACTAGAAAATTGATTTTTACAACAATAGAAAGAGGGTCTGTCCATTTTTGTGGATTCTGGAAAAATCAGTAAACCATGGACTATTTTGGCTTAAATATTTAGAAAATACTTTCAAAAACGAAACCGTGGCCGCCGGAATGAGCAAAAACGAGCTTACGACGAGAAAGATACGTTAATTTTAAGTTTGTCGACGAAAACTAATTTTCTGAAAATATACGTGCTGTCCCACGAATTTCAATGGGTAAAACGAGGCGTTGGACGTGATCTAGAAGAGCCGACCTACTTAAAATATATTAGTTCACATTAACACGAAGCCGTTGATATGAAGAACGTAGAAAACGAGCTTATAACGACCAAGATACATGCGTTTGAAACCCGACGATTTCAACCAAATTTTATCAGCTTTTAATAAGGAAAATATTTCTAAGTCTAAACCCGACGAGAGCCGTTTTTCTCATTGATCGAGGCTATATAAAGAAGGGTTGAAGATGTACCAACTGTTAAAGATTTTCCAGAAGTCTTTCCCGAAGACTTGCCTGGATTACCACCTACTCGCCAAGTAGAATTTCAGATTGACTTAGTGCCAGGAGCTGCACCAGTCGCGCCAGCACCTTATCGACTAGCACCATCAGAAATGCAAGAGTTGTCTAATCAGGTGCAAGAACTCTTAGACAAAGGATTCATTAGGCCGAGTTCCTCGCCTTAGGGAGCACCGGTCTTGTTTGTGAAGAAGAAAGATGGATCTTTCAGGATGTGTGTAGACTATCGAGAGCTGAACAAGTTAACGGTGAATAATCGTTACCCACTACCCAGAATTGATGATTTGTTCGACCAATTGCAAGGCTCTAGTTTTTACTCAAAGATCGACTTGAGATCAGGCTACCATCAGCTTAGAGTTCGGGAGGATGACATCTCGAAGACAGCATTTAGAACTCGTTATGGTCATTATGAGTTTCAAGTAATGTCGTTCGAATTAACCAACGCACCTGCTGTATTCATGGACCTCATGAATAGGGTGTGCAAGCCATTTCTGGATAAGTTCGTAATTGTATTCATCGACGACATCTTGATTTACTCGAAGAGCGAAGAAGAGCACAGAGAACACCTCAGAACAATCTTAGAACTGCTCAAGAAGGAGAAATTGTATGCCAAATTTTTGAAGTGTGATTTTTGGATCCGAAGAGTACAATTTCTGGGTTATGTCATTGATAGCCAAGGGTTACAGGTTGATCCTACAAAGATCGAGGCAGTTAAAGATTGGGCGACGCCCAAGACTCCTACAGAAATTCGTCAATTCTTAGGACTTGCCGGATATTATAGAAGGTTCATTGAAGGGTTTTCTAAGATAGCTAAACCATTGACCAAGTTGACACAGAAGAATCAGAAATACGAGTGGGGAAAGAAACAAGAGTCCGCATTTCAGTTATTGAAGCAGAAGCTTTGCAGCGCGCCGATTTTGGCACTACCCGAAGGGATTGAAAACTTCGTGGTATACTGTGACGCATCACATAAAGGACTTGGAGCCGTATTAATGCAGAACGAGAAGGGGATAGCTTACGCTTCTCGATAACTCAAGACGCATGAGAACAATTACACCACTCACGACTTAGAGTTGGGTGCCGTGGTTTTTGCACTCAAGATTTGGAGGCACTACCTTTACGGAACTAAGTGCATAGTGTTTACAGACCACAAGAACTTACAGTATATACTTGATCAGAAGGAACTTAACATGAGACAACGTCATTGGTTGGAACTGCTTAGTGATTACGATTGTGAGATTCGATATCACCCGGGAAAAGCCAATGTTGTGGCAGATGCCCTTAGCAGGAAAGAAAGACTCAAGCCTTTGAGAGTCAGATCATTGGGAATGACGATCAGTTCACCTCTACCATCACGAATCCTCGAGGCTCAAGTTGAGGCACTCAAGGAAGAAAATCGACTGAATGAGAAACTCTATGGAATGCCAGAGAATGTAAATGGCTTTGTGAAGAGGGCAGACGGAGTATTATGCTTCAAGGACAGGAGCTGGATACCTCTTTATGGCGGGATACGAGAATTGATTATGCACGAGTTGCACAAGTCGAAGTACTCTATTCACCCAGGTTCTGATAAGATGTATCAGGATCTCAAGAAACTTTATTGGTGGCCGAATATGAAAGTAGAAATAGCTACGTATGTTAGCAAATGCCTTACTTGCGCTAAGGTAAAAGCCGAGTACCAGAAACCATCAGGATTGCTTCAGCAACCAGAAATTCCCTAGTGGAAATGGGAAAACATTACAATGGACTTCGTCACTAAACTTCCCAAGACATCATGCAGTTTCGATGCTATTTGGGTGATTGTAGATCGTCTCACTAAATCAGCCCATTTCATTCCAATCAGAGAGACTTATTCTATGGATCAACTTACCAGACTTTACGTCAAAGAAATAGTCTCAAAGCACGGTGCACCAATTTCTATCATTTTTGACCGAGATAGTCGCTTTACTTCAAATTTCTGGCAGTCATTGCAAGATTCATTTGGAACCAAATTATACATGAGCACCGCCTATCATCCTCAGACCGATGGTCAGAGCGAGAGAACGATTCAGACATTGGAAGACGTGCTCAGGGCATGTGTGATTGACTTTGGAAATGGTTGGGCTAACCATTTGCCATTGATCGAGTTCTTTTACAACAACAGCTATCATACAAGCATAAAGGAAGCACCATTCGAGGCACTCTATGATCGAAAGTGCCGGTCCCCTGTTTGTTGGGCCGAAGTTGGTGATGCACAACACACTGGTCCAGAGTTGGTTCGCGAAACAATAGAAAAGATAATCCAGATCCGAGAAAGACTCCGAACAGCCAGAAGTCGACAAAAAAGTTACGCCGATGTTTGACGCAAACCATTAGAATTCTAGGTTGGAGACAAAGTCATGCTGAAGGTCTCGCCTTGGAAAGGCGTGATACGATTCGGAAAGCGCGGGAAATTGAACCCGAGATACATTGGGCCATTTAAGATTCTGGAAAGAATTGGTCCAGTAGCATACAGACTCGAGCTTCCATCAGAGCTCAGCAGCGTACATAACACCTTTCATGTTTCAAACCTTAAGAAGTGTCTTTCAGACGAATCGCTCGTAATTCCATTAGAAGAAATTCAACTCGACGATAAGCTCAATTTCGTGGAGGAACCAACAGAAATCATGGACCGCGAGGTCAAACAGTTGAAGCAGAGTCGAATTCCTATCATGAAAGTTCGCTGAAATTCTCGAAGAGGTCCCAAGTTTACTTGGGAGCGGGAAGACCATATGCGACTCAAATATCAACATCTTTTTACCGAGTCCACTCCAGAGACCAACACCAACTAAATTCAGGGACTGAATTCCTTTTAGGGTGGACGACTGTGACAAATCGTAATTTTAGGTCATTTTCCCAAACCACGACAATTTACTATTCATGGGTTACTATTCATCATTTCGTATTCACCATTCACTATTCATCGTTTTTGAAGCCACTTTATGACTTTGAGATGTTTTCAAAAATTTTACTATTCACAGAACACTATTCATTCCGGAGGGAAATCACTATTCATGGTCACTATTCATCAGTACATAAACTAGGTTTACGGGTATTAAAAATTCGCGTAACTGTTGGGGTTTAGCTGCGAATTCATGCATCATCATTAAGGACACGTCATATAGACTAGAGTAGTCTACATATCATCAACAACATCATCATCATATTAGGTCATGCACGGGTTTGTGTGATTTTCATTAACGTATGTTTATTTACTTAATAAACGTTACCACTCAGTCATTACTACGAATAATACACCCGACACTCCCGACTATGATCCTAATATATTTTCATATTCATTATAATGATATAAAAATTGTATTATTAATTTACCCGGTGTTTTGAAATTAATTGCTATATTTTCCGTTAGACCTTATAACTCCGACGGTTTGCGAAATTTCAACACAACAATTATTTTAACACCCGATTCTTATCAGGAACGTGATTTTTTAATTTTTACAACTTCGTCATATTTTATTTTGTCCCGTTAAAATTCATTTCTAGCTAACTCGGTACTCGGTATCCTTTAAAACTCTAAATATCTAACTAAATCTTATACAAAGTCTTACACTACTTACACAAGTTTCCTTCCCCCCCATGTTTTGCCGCCCCCCCCCCCCCCCCCCCATCATGCTTACTTCCTTACACATTGAAAAATAGCTACTAACTTCATTAATTAGTGTACCATTTTGTCTCCATAATATTTTACTACCATTTTATATATATCAAGACTTCAAGTAATAGATCTAGATAGCAACAATTTTTTCTCTTCCCTTCCTCACTTGTATGATCGGCCATGACACAAGAACAAGAAGAACATCACAAAATTTTACAAGATCAAGTAATCTAGGTCTCATTTGTATTCCTAGTTAGGGTTTTGAGATAAAAACCCCAAGGATACTTAAGCATTTTCTCCAAAACTCTTCTAATCTTCAAGTAAGTATCTACATATATTTTTCAATCTTTTATACTTCCATTTACTACATTTTTATGTTCTAGTAACTAGTCATGCAAATATATATATGTTAGATACCACTTAATGCCTATTTTCTCACTAATAATAGATCTAAAGATTTCTAGTTGTAATCCCATGAGATCCACCATTTTTGGTGAAGATTAGGAACCCATGACACCCTAAGAAGGTGTATGGTAGGCTTAGACTAGTTGTGGTGTTGATTGGAAGTGATATATTCAAGCCTTGAACTAGAAAATTGATTTTTACAACAATAGAAAGAGGGTCTGTCCATTTTTGTGGATTCTGGAAAAATCAGTAAACCATGGACTATTTTGGCTTAAATATTTAGAAAATACTTTCAAAAACGAAACCGTGGCCGCCGGAATGAGCAAAAACGAGCTTACGACGAGAAAGATACGTTAATTTTAAGTTTGTCGACGAAAACTAATTTTCTGAAAATATACGTGCTGTCCCACGAATTTCAATGGGTAAAACGAGGCGTTGGACGTGATCTAGAAGAGCCGACCTACTGAAAATATATTAGTTCACATTAACACGAAGCCGTGGATATAAAGAACGTAGAAAACGAGCTTATAGCGACCAAGATACACGCGTTTGAAACCCGACGATTTCAACAAAATTTTATCAGCTTTTAATAAGGAAAATATTTCTAAGTCTAAAACAGTTTTTACAAGTAATCATATTGAGAGCCGTTTTTCTCATTGATCGAGGCGCGTATGGACAAAATACCAATGATACGACTTCAAGATATTGTTGCAAGGTTTCTAAAAACGCCGAGCTTATTTCCTAACACTTAACGTACACTATTTTATGGCTAGTTTTGCGAGGCCATTTAGTCATTTTTATAAATTGTGAAAATGCTATTTTACGACGAGAACACTATATTTATCGATAGATCACCAAACGACGATCGTGGGATATCGTTGCAACATATTTATACGAAAAGTGTTTTATAACTTAACGAGACGTCAAAAATATATTTTTCGACGATAAACGTTGTTTCCAAAAATTCACGAGTGGTATCGATAACATACGTATTTGCATGTGTTGCGTAAATTCATGACTTACAATAGAACATATCATTCATATTAGGTTGCGGTTAGAGACCGAGCCTCATTTCAGCATATCCACTATTGTCGTTGTTGCTATTGTATCAGGTGAGTTTTCATAGCCCCGTTTTCAATTGATTATTTAATTTCTAAACTCTCAGGGGAGAATAAATTGCACCATTTTTACATACGGACCAAAGTATCAAAACTCATTTACATTGATTAAGTTACATCATTGCCCAGATTAAAGTCCCCTATTATTATCATGAACCGTTAATTGTGAGCAAGCGAGGGTGAGTGAATAGATCTATTGAGGGTGACTCCTCCGTCCGGGTTGGTCGCTCCAACTTGTCAAACGGACGCATTTCATTTGAATCATATTAGAGTGACTGGCAAAACACTCAGATGGGGCATTTCATTTCAGTCTAGCTTCGGGGTCATGAGCTTAAGAGCTAATGTATTATTTTATGTGACATTTTTGTCATACACTTTATACTTGTGGTTACCGTAGAAACATTTCATTTACATAAACCTATGAACTCACCAACATTATTGTTGACCATTTTAGCAATGTATTTTCAGGTAATTAAGCTAATCGCATCATGGCTTGCATATGGACCTATTTTGGAGTCGCGGTGACGACGCGTCTCACTATATTTTTATGCACTTTGACTTATCGTTTGGTTTGTAATGACTTATTTCCGCAAACTTGAAACACCTTTTGGGACCTAACTTTTGTAACTCTAAACGTTTTAATCAATCAAACGATGTATTTTTAAAACGACACTTTAGGTCGTTCAATATAACTGTAACTGTGATGCTATGACAGTCATGCCCCCAAGTCTTCTTTTCTGCTGCAAATCAGGTATTTGGAGGTGTGACAATGCAGCTGAAGATCTTTCACAACAACCTGTACCCGAACCTGTAAATTATGATCCAAATGCCTTCTTTAATCCATTTGCACCGACTCCAACAGTTCCTGATATTGAAGAGTCGTCCACACGCAATTTGGACCCGGTTAATTTGCATACGTTCTATCAACACCATCCTTCAACACATCGTTGGACTAAGGATCACCCTTAGTAAATATCATTGGCAATCCCTCAGCTCCAGTTATGACAAGACGAAAACTTCACACCGATGCTGAAAACTGCATCCACGCACTTACAGTTTGTCAAGATGAACCCAAAAACAATAAAGACACACTAACATACAACAACTGGATTGAGTCAATGCAAGAAGAACTCGACCAATTCAAACGCCTAGAAGTGTAGGAGTTAGTTGAAAGACCAGATGGGGTCTATGTCATCGGACTGAAAGGGATTTGGAAAAATAAGTTAGATGCAGAAGGCACAGTGATTCGTAACAAATCGTGTCTGGTAGCTAAAGGATTCACTCAGCAAGAAGGAGTTGATTTTGAAGAGTCCTTTGCTCCAGTTGCTAGGCTTGAGGCTGTCCATACTTTTCTAGCATACGCTTCACACAAGAATATGGTTGTTTAACAAATGGATGTGAAAACAACATTTCTGAACGGTCAATTACGTGAGGAAGTTTATGTTAGTCAACCAGAGGGACTCGTTGATCCAGAACATCCCAATCATGTTTACAGACTCAAGAAGGCCCTTTACAGACTTAAACAAGCCCTAAGGGCATGGTACGATAAACTAACTGCTTTCTTGCTTGCCAATCATTTTACTAAAGGTTCAGTGGATCCAACTTTGTTTATTCAAAAACACGGGGAGGACATTTTAATTGTTCAAATCTATGTCGATGACATTATTTTTGCATCAACAAACAAAAATTATTAAAATGCTTTTGCAAGATTAATGAAACAAAATTTTGAAATGTCCATGATGGGTGAACTTACGTTCCTCTTAGGACTCCAAGTTCATCAATCACCCCGTGGAATTTTTCTAAGTCAGTCCAAGTATGCTATTGAGATTT